>JAFBJR010000262.1:83304-98550 GCA_016785285.1 Brachirus orientalis | reverse complement strand
CTCTTCTCCTTCTCCAGCTTCTGCTTGACCCTCTGGAGGTTGTCGATCTGTTCACCCAACTCAGCAACACTGTCGGCCTGCTTCTTACGAAGAGCTGCTGCGGTGGATTCGTGCTGCAGGGTTGCCTCTTCAAGGTCACGACGCAGCTTCTGGAACTCAGCCTCGCGCTTCTTGTTCATCTCAATCTGAGCAGCTGTTGCTCCACCAGCTTCTTCAAGCCTCTCACTGATCTCCTCAAGTTCCCTTGAGAGGTCAGCTCTCTGCTTCTCAACCTTAGCTCGAGCAGCCCTCTCAGCCTCAATTTCCTCCTCCAGCTCCTCAATACGAGCCTAGGATTCGAGGACCGTGGCATAATAAAGTTTTGGTAACAGAACTGTAAAGTTTTGGTCAGGGTTTACTTTAAATAAACGTTGTTACCTGGAGTTCCTTGATCTTCTTCTGAAGCTGTGCACCAAGGGACTGTTCATCCTCAATCTTGCTGAGGAGCTGACTGATCTCGAAGTCCTTCCTGTAAGAGCAAGAAATGATTTACTCTTCTTTCAGTTCTTGCAAAGCAATGTGTTAATGACATTGACAGGTGTGGTACTGGTATTTGACAAAACAAACATTTCCTAATTATTTGGTCCTGATTGAATGTCTTTGTTGTGTTTGTGATGATGATTGGTCTTAACTAAATGTTTTCCTTAAAAAAGACAACATTAAGATGGCTTTCATAGCAGTGTTTCATGTTGCTCTTAGGGTGTCACTTTTGAGTTTGCAAGTAACATTTATACAATTATAAATGTACTTCTTGATTTTCTCATCAGACTGCTGCTTGTCATTCTCCAGATCCATAATGGATTCCTGAGCCAGTTTCAAATCTCCCTCTAGCTTCCTCTTGGCTCTCTCAAGGTCCATGCGGAGCTTCTTCTCTTGCTCCAGTGATCCCTCAAGCTAGGAGAAGACACATTTATTATTGGTTTTTAAAACTTAGTACATACATACTTAGAACTGTAACTGTCCATCCAGGGAAAACAACTTTTTCAAAGCAACACTTAACTCACATCGTCCACTTGCTGTTCCAGCTTTGTCTTGGCCTTGGTCAGAGTATTGACTTTGTCTTCCTCTGCCTGGAGATCATCCAGGGTTTGCTGGTGGGCCTCTTGGAGGGCTTTCTTCTCTTTGGTCAGCTTGGCAATGGTCTCATCTTGAGATGCCATTTCCTCTGTCAGGTTTTTCACCTGAAAATGGTTTGGAAAGTTAAATATTTTGCCCAAGGTTCCATAAATTAAAGGCTCAGGGCATAGCATCACATTTCTGCATGTTTCTGTATAATAATTAAGTCAAAATAAATTGAACCTTGTTCTCTGTGGCATGTTTCTCCTTCTCCACTTTAGCCAAGGTGAGTTCCAAGTCATCAATGTCCTTCTTCAGCTCAGAGCACTCATCCTCCAGCTTCCTCTTCTTTGCAGTCAGTTCTGCATTCATTTCCTCTTCATCCTCCAGTCTCTCAGTTGTCTCTTTTAGTTTGGCCTCGAGCTGGATCTTGCTCTTAATGAGCCCTTCACACCGTTCTTCAGCATCAGAGAGATTCTCAACTTCCTATAAGATATTTTGAATATAAAATAGGATATGTATGTTCAGTATAACATAAAACTGATTTTTGGATGCAATTATTATGGATATATTAGACATCACTTACAGCTGCCACTTGCAGTTGCAGGTCATTCTTTTCCTGCAGGAGGGAAACCATCTTCTCCTCCAGTTCCTTCTTTTTGGCCAGAGCTGTAGCCAGGTCTGTTTGCATCTTCTCATAGTTGTCCTTCATCTGTTGCAGCTCCTTCTCAGTCTCAGCACTCTTCAGAAGAGGCTTGATCTTGAAGTACAGTTTCAGCCACGGCCAGTTTTTCACATTCATGAATGAACGGATGTTGTACTGGATGGAGAAGATAGATTCTCTGCAAAATACATCAAATTATAACAAGTCACTTTTATTAGAACCTGGTACACTTAATTTAATGAATTAACACTTGCAATATACAGAAAACTTGTGTATATTGCATTGTAATCCTACCTCCTCTCCATCATCTTAACAAACTCCTTTCTCATGACATAACCTCTGCAGAGGGCCTGAGTCATGGTCACCAGCTCAGCCAGTTTCTCATCTCTCATCTCCTCCAGAAGACCCAGCAGACCAGCTTTGAAGAACACCTATGTTGCCATATGAAGTGATTTGGTTATCATTTAAAATGGTTACATCTGGTTACACAATTACACCTGCACATATCAGTCTGTAAACATGTACCTTTGTGTGCCCAAACTTGTACTGAGTGTGGTCCACATCAATGGAGCCCAGCAGCTTCTCTGAAGCTTTCTTGTTGTCAATGAACTGTCCCTCAGGGATGACACTGGCATTCAGTACTTTGTATCTACAAGAGAAAGTTATGATGTTATACATTTAGTTGTTGAATGTTTCCTGTGTTCCATCATCATGGTTACTCCAAAGAAATCAATTAGTGTTTTTGTAATCAAAAGTAGTGTCACCTCTGCTTGAAATCACCGTAGAGAATTCTGCTGGGGAAGCCCTTTCTGCAAATTCTGATGCCTTCCAGCACACCATTACACCTCAGCTGGTGGATGACCAGGAAGTTCTCCATAAGACCTGGGAGTTGGAAACGAATATAATTAACACATAATTTGTATTGCATTGTAAAGTCATATTCAGCAAGTAAAACTATGGCATTCTTACCTGGGGTCTTTGTTTCATTGGGAATCAGGCAACGCACAAAGTGAGGATGGGTGCTCCTCAAGTTGGTCATCAGCTTGCCCAAATTCTCCTGTGGATCAGTGACACAAGTCAGTCTGTCAACATTGTTTCATTATGATACTGTGAATGTAATTCAAAGATAAAAACAAATCATACTCTGAAAAGAGCAGACACAGTCTGGAAAGAACCACCCTTCTTCTTGCCACCCTTTTTGCCACCACCAGCGGCATCTGTCAAGAAAAGTATAAAAAAAGACATTTAGCCAACAATGTAGTGGTGGGCATTGCGGCTGTAAAATTCTGTTTTGCCCAAATGAACAGACATATGATCACAATGTAATCACTTCTTCTGTTCTCTGTAATCTTCTTTCTTTGCCTATAACAGGTATAACACATTTTTCGCCAATGTTACATTGTATAGGCATCATAAACTCTGACAAAATAGTTACAACTGAAAAAAGTAATTTCAACAACAATACATAAATTTTAGTACATTACAGTACTTTTACTTACCATCAGCTCCAGCATGGGCAGCATACAGCATGGCCAACAGTTTGTTTGAAGACTTCTGATAAAGCTGAACCACTGAATCATTCAGAGGATCCTTGTTCTTGTCCAGCCAGCCAGTGATGTTGTAGTCTACTGTACCAGCATAGTGAACCAGGGAGAAGTGAGCCTCAGCTTTGCCCTTTCCAGGCTTTGGCTTCTCAAAGCTCTTGCTCTTGCCAAGATGCTGATCGTGCAGCTTGTTCTTGAAAGTTGTATCAGAGGCCTTGGGGAACATGCACTCCTCTTCAAGGATGGAGAAGATGCCCATTGGCTGAGGAAAATCAATATATTTCATGAAAAAAAAAAAACAACCTGCAGAAGCAACCTTACATGTACTGTATGAAATGTACTTTATAAAATAAATCACGTATAGAACAGAGTTGCAACTTACCTTCTCAATCAGCTCAATGCAGGCAGCCAAGTCCATACCAAAGTCAATGAACTCCCACTCAATGCCTTCTTTCTTGTACTCCTCTTGCTCCAGGACAAACATATGGTGGTTGAAAAACTGTTGCAGTTTCTCATTGGTGAAGTTGATGCAGAGTTGCTCCAAGCTGTTGAACTGTTATCATGGGTTGATCAGTTTCAAAGCAAGACTGTGTGCAGCTTTTTAACAGTTGAAACAATACATTATTACTCACATCAAAGATCTCAAATCCAGCGATATCCAGCACTCCAATGAAGAATGATCTTGCCTGCTTTGTGTCCAGCATCTCATTGATACGAATGACCATCCACAAGAACATTTTCTCATAGACAGACTTGCACAGAGCCATGGTAGAATTATTCACCTAGAAAAAAGAGCAACATTTTAGGGACCAGTTTAATATTGTATTGTCCTTAATTAATAGACCTCTAAGATTCCCTCTGTCTTTGTACCTGTGGGACGGTCTGACCTTTGGTCACCATCTCATTTCCGACCTTGACTCTTGGGTAGCACAGAGCTTTCAGCATATCAGCTGAGTTCAGGCCCAGGAGGTAAGCGATTTTATCAGCCACTGATGAAAAGACAAATCTTAAATCAGTGAACTGTGTCATGTTTTTCAATAATGTGTATTATTTGTTGCAGATATGTTTGAAGACATTATTATGCAATTCACCCTCAGTGCCATCAGGTTCAGCCTGCTCCTCACGCTGCTTCTGCTTGAATTTCATGTTGCCATGATGCATCACAGCACCAGTCAGCTTGTAGATACCCATCTTTTCCTCTGCAGTGAAGCCCAAAATGTCAATGGCAGTCTGCATCACACATGAAAGCAACCAGTTTAAAACTGTAACCTTTATGTCTTAAGTTCCTTTGCAATTGTAAAACAGTTCCGAATTTGTGAATGTATTTATTTACGTCTGTTGCAATGAACTCCTCCACATCATTGATGCTCTTCACAGTGATTTCACCCTGACTGATCATTGGATAGTCATAGGGGTTGGTGGTGATCAGAAGTGCCTCTGGAAAAACAGATAGACTATTCTAAGATTTTCCTCTTGATGGTGTTTGTGGTGCGTTTCTTTTTAGAAAATGACTTTCAACATACCCAGCAGCTCAGGTTTATGGCCAGTCATCAGCTGATAGAAGATATGGTAACTCCTCTCAGCAGACAACTGGAAGGTGACACGAGACTTCTCCAGCAGATCTAAGAAAATCAAGTTAAAAAATAAACTAAACTAAAAAGAACTAAATCAATGGAATGTATGTATCACTAGCTGCCTTCTCATAAACAGTATGTTACCTTGGCCACAACAACATGTGCATAAGATTCCCCACAACATAAGAGGAAAGGATAGTTTTCCATTGGTTAACCAAATGTCAGCTAAAATCACATGGTCTTAAAGGATTATTGGATTTTTCATTCTTAGAAGAGAGTAGTGGCATTTTGTATAGTGGCAGTTCAACAAAAGGAATCTGCAGAATACTCCAATGTAGGAACATAATTTTTTTTTATTAAATGGATATATTTTAAGTTAAAAAACCCCAGTGTTTCTTTGTTAATATAAGCCTAGTCATGTTTCATAATTTTTTAAGTCCCTTTACCACCCCAAGTCCTATACTTAAACTTTACATATATAAATATGACATTGATTATGCACATTGTTCTGCAAAGGATTTAAATGTGGTGCATGATGATTGATGATTGAAAAATCAAACCAATCAATCATTCAATGTACAGAACTAAAGTCTAAGGGAACTTACATGTTTCAATATCAGCTGAAGCCAGCTTTCCAGTAGAACCAAAGTGGATTCTGATGAATTTACCCTGAATGGTGAAATTAGTAATTATATTTGTTCTTTGATAATTAAAGCTTTAGATAGATGAATATATGGCTAAACAAATACGTGTGTGTAAATTTTCCCTATTACTCACAAAACGAGAAGAGTTGTCATTTCTCACAGTCTTGGCATTACCATAGGCCTCCAGCAGAGGGTTAGCAGCAACAATTTGGTCCTCAAGGGAACCCTGCCATCAAAAGATTATAGATACAAGTTAAACATCTAAAAATACTTTTCTTTTATTTACAGCTTCATTTTACCAAGCAGTTTTACCTGCATTTTGCCAGGTGCAGCATCCTTTTTACCTCCAAGTGCTGCAATTGTTGCAAAATACTGGATGACACGTTTGGTGTTAACAGTCTTTCCAGCACCGGATTCTCCGCTTGGGTAGAAAAGGCACATTATCAAGTTTCAGTAGCTTTAGTTAAAAGGATTCTTTAGTTTTAGTATAATAGTCTGTGTAATACTCACGTAATCAGGACAGACTGGTTCTCACGATCTGAAATCCAAACATACACACAGCATTTTTGTAGCTACTGTAATAAATCAACGTTGCCTATGATTTATTCCACCTTTTACTTATACACTTTGATAAAAAAACTGAACTTACCAGTGAGCATGAACTGATAGGCATTGTCAGAGATGGAGAAGATGTGGGGTGGTGCCTCAATCCTCTTCTTGCCTCTGTATGCTGCTACACAAATAGCATCATACACAGGAAGCCACTTGTAGGGATTCACGACAACGCAGAACAACCCTGAATAGGTCTGTTGTAATAGAGAATACAAAATAATTGAAAGCTTGCATTTTCAGGTCTACATGATATTCAAGTTCAACATGTACATTCAAGCAAATCAACTTACGTAGATCATCCATGATGCATAACGCTCTTTGAGGTTATACAGCACAGAAGGCTCATTGAGGTGGGTCATCATGGCCATGTCCTCCATCTTATCGAACTTTGGAGGGTTTCTTGGATGGATATCCTCCTCTTTTACAGTGACAGTCTGGATAGGGAATACAGTTACATCAGTTTTCATATGTCGGGTACATAAAGTAATGATTATAATGATATATTTTAAAATGTAACTTATCCATCCACCTTTCCACCTTCTGTCTCAACTGTGGCTTTGCCACCCTCCTTCTTCACAAGTTTACCCTTGACATACATCTCATCGGGATCCACCACAAAGAAGGCAGTTTTGGCATCAAATGGAGCAGTCTGGGCTGCAATTCTCTCCTTTTCTGATTTTCGGAGGTAAAGGGCCGCAGGGCCGTACTGCTCCATCTCCGCGTCTGTGCTCATGGTGGCACTTTATTGGAGACTGTAAATATGAGAAATTGAAATATAACCTTAAAGTTGGTAACAATCTACACCAATTTCAATAGTTTTTTTGTTTTTACAATATATTCTTTACCTCAGCTGAAGAAAAAGAAATCCCTTGGTGTTTGTTTATGTCAGGGTGCTGCAGAACGAAGGCACATAAATGTAAACATTTTATGGACTATAGGCATGGAGTGTCTCTTACAACTTCCTCTAAACATATAAGATAGTTCCTTCACTGGTCAGTTCTCACTAATGGGAATCTTTGATTTTAAGGTAGAATTCAACGTGGCCTAAAATAAAAAAAGAACAATTTAAATAAGCATTGTGAGGGGAAAACAGCAGAGCACTGCTGCTTCCCTCTGTGTACAGCCTCTGCTAAATTCTGTATTTTATTGTTAAACAGTCTTGGTAACTTCTGTAGACACCAACTGAAGAACACCTCTACATTGTTGACTGACACCTTATTATTTCCAAGTTCAACTGGCTTATTGAAAACCATGGAAGAGATTGTGCATATAGTCGATTGCCTTTTAATTTAATGCACTATAATCAATTATTTTTAACATGGAAAACAAGATATTTTAAAAGGAAAACAGCAAAGCAGGCATGACAATACTAAACAGTGTAATGATAATAAGATAAAGACATGGTATAGGCACAGCTGAATGAACTCACCTGTCTTAGATGCCCGTCAGTTAGATCTAGCATCCAGGACTGCTGTTTTTATATACCAGACTCCTGCCTCCTCAGCACAAGTGTCCTACTCAATTTGGTCATGAAAGCTTGACACCTTGGTGCTTGAAAATGATATGCTGCATGCATATACATTAATCAGCATGTTACAATTTTTTAAAAATATATGCAATTTAAATGAATTAAATGATGCCTTTAAATACAAATACAAAAATGTATTAGATGAGGTATAATACAGCAAAAAACAATTTTAGTGAATATTTTTCAATAGGTGTAACAAAACACAGTACAGTGTTCAATTAGTACTCTTTTAGAGATATTTGTATATCTATTATATAGAATTTTATGATGCAATTATATCAACAATATTTATATTTACTCAACATTTCCACATTCTAACACAACAATCTCTAAATTCCCTTCAAAACAATCCTCAGAATCAAATTCAGTTATCATTAGGGGAAGATATTTTGGAATGTGAGTGAATATAAGCAGGAATGTCCTCGGCAAATCCACTTGTAATTTTCAAAACTGTACTGCGTCTTGTGTGGTTATTTTATTCCAATAAATTGTTTGATATAGTGACAAATGATTTCAAGCTAACACAGTTCAATGTTAGGCATCTGTGTCCTGTTATTTTTGATATTGCAGCCAGTGATAAGTTTTAAATTTGGAGGAGCACTGAAATGTCACTGGTGTATAGTTACAGGACATGGATTTCTCAGATATCTGAATTAAAATTCATGCTGATAGTATTTCCATTAATGCTAGTCAAGTGTTATGTATCTCCTGGAAGCAGATTTTAAGGGTACTGCCAACTTGGATAATTTAACACCAGAAATATGTTTACTCATAAAAGTGTTTTACTGTTAGAAATTAAAAGAGTCAGCCTTTAAATAGAAGGATTTATATGATATTTTCCATGATTTACAAATTAATTAAATGTAGAAAAATAACTCTTGGCTTAATATTTCCCATCTTACCATCTGATCACAGGGCATTGCCAAGGTTGAAAATAAATCCAAGAGAGGGTAATCCAGGTTTTCGTATATGGTGTTGATAGAATTTATTTATAGTACACATTAGATGTGTTGTTAACACTTTATCTCAATGTTTATAAGATTAATCTTCACATCTAGTGTGTTCATTAAGCAAAATGTGTTTTGTTGAAAAAAAGAATGATGAATGTTAAGGCAGTTGCTGGGGTTTTATTATGTACAGAGTTATTATGAATGGTGGTGTCCACAGATTTGGTTGAAATGCCAGAGAAGCACATAAATGACCCACAGTTTTGAGGTGGAGCCAATGAAGAAATAAATTAATGTTGTAGTGGTTTGCCCATCTGCCTATGCTGCAAAAAGACCCAGGTTTGCGACACATTCGGAACAAGGGCCTTTCTGCATGGGGTTTGTGTATGTGTACATGCAGATTTGAGATTTTGGCTAATAGGAGACTCTAAATTGACCGTAGGTGTGTGAGTGAATGGTTGTTTGTCTCTACGAGTCCCTGCAATGGACTGGTGATCTGTCCAGGATGTACCTTGCCTTTCACCCAATGCCAGCTGGGATTGGCACCAGCAACCCTCATGTGGTATACATGTAATCTGATAGTTCTTTGCCAGATGTGAAATATCAAATGTAACTTTGTTATTTTTAATGTTTTTCATTTTACTGAAGTCTTGTTATTGTACGGATAATGAGGGTTCTAAGTTGTGACACTGTGAGCATGCTGGCATCCTTACTTTTTTCTGAGGAGCACAATGACATGTGCATGATAACCAAAATGCATCCACCAATTCTTGAGAGCACCAACTGGATTTTGTGTTGCATTTTGTGTCAGCAACTTTTAACAACTTTCACGTGACTGGTAGCATCATTTTTGTATATTGTATGACATATAAACAACAGAGATTGGAGTCTTCAAAGAATGATGAGTCATCATACACGCTCTACTTAAGAAAGCAAAGTTGTGAGTTTACCCTTGAACTTCAATGAATTATTTTCTTTTGAACAATGGGTGGAAGGAACTAACGTGCAACAGAATAAATTGAAAAGAAAATGCATTACATAAAGGCTAAGGTTAAATCAAGACAACACAGCAGAAACATTTTAACACAGAAGACCCTTTGAAATTGTCCTTTTTTACACATGCTAATACATCAATTTGTCTTAAATGCAAGACTTGCAAAGATCTATGAACAGCTTGTCAGTCAGGAGATACAAATTTGGATAGACTTTTGTAAATGTATTCAATATTTTATTCACAATAATTGAGGATAATATAAATGCATGATGGCTTTCTTTGTTCCAAGCCTCCTTAGATGGAGTATTGTTTAGGCTTTTCTCCTTTGTAGAGCATTTTCAGAATTGTGGGTCCCTATTTTTATGTTCTGCTAAATGTAATATATTATATAAAATAAAATAATATCATGGCTATGTCCTCAATTCTATTTTTAGGTTTGCAGGGTTCTTGGAATATATGATATTTTCCTTTACTATGACGGAATACATAAACATTTCAGTTAGAAAAATCAGTTTGAATTAATTATATAATATATATAACTCTACATATGCAGTGAATGTTTTAATAATCATTTTATGAATACATTTTTTTGAAAACACAGGCTCTTTGATGGAAGTAAATTAGGATATGTTGGGTAATAAATAAATACTTATTTTATAATACTTTAGTGGCAGAAATTATGTAAATTTTAGAACATTTGAGGGTGATCACTGTATGGAACTAATGAAGGCTTTGCATATAGTGATATCATTTAATTATTACCTGAGACACATTTTTTCCCATCACTTAAGTTGGATTTAGTTAAGATGAACACAAAACAAAGCCAAAATGGTTTGGAATAATGTTTCCTATTTGCCTCTGTTGGAAGCCAGCTGGCTCATGCTGAAGTTTGTCTCATTTTCGTAAGAGTGTCCTGTCAGCAGCAGACTCTCTCTCATTTTGGTCATGATACTCTCATTCATTTTGTGTCTGTGATGTTGAAGGAAGTAATATGAATATTTACTTATGACTATAAAATGCCCTAAAAGACAAAATGCTCTGTGGTGTTATAAATCTCAAATATGTGTCTTCCTTTTAATATTGATTTTATTTAATTGCAACTATGGATGCCACCAATCCATTGTGGGTGTTAACATTTAATTCAGTTAGCAAGTTGTTAAAAATAAGTTCCACACAAGGCAAATTGGTCTTGCTACATTTGATAGGAGGTGACACCTGTTTAAGAAGCATGAATCAGTGCTCCAATATATCTTGAGAGTTGATGTCCACTGGGGATTTTTTATATAACTTGGCAGACCATAGAAAACGTACTTAGAAATATAATCTAAGTTGGTTAACTTGGTCAACTTAACTTCTTTAACTTATTTTGAGTTGCCTCTTAGGACACATGCTGAACATATCACTATTCCCTTTGAAAGAAAAAAGTGATGAAGTATTCCCCACTGGAAAGCCCAAAAAGCTAAAAGAGCGAGTCATCAACAACTTGAGTCGAAACTGTGTTCTGCTCCAAGATTCCTTGTCAAGCTTCAGTTTCTTCCAAGAGACATCATGCACAGATTTGCATGACTTGGAACCCTATCTCTATTTGTGGCTTGTGACATTCCCAGGGGAGCATTGCATGGATGCAGAATAGGCCTGAGTATTTTTCAAGTACTAACAGACTGTGATTCATATTATTCCAATCTTCTTTCAAGGGTTTGGAAGTTAAAATATGGCTGTAAATGACTGTTATACTGCATGAACTATAAGGTCTATATGGTATAATACAGTATATAATCTCTCGCTCACTCTTTCTTGGATGTTCTCTGTTTTTCTGTCTGTCTCTCTGTCTCTCACTCTCCTTCTCAGCACTCACTTTATCATAACATTTTTGTTCTTTCTCCCTTCACCTAGTTTCTCTCTCTCTCTCTCTTTGTTCTGAATTCACAGGTATTCCTGATTCCAGAGCTTCAACACCACAGCTCAAATATTACAACTATAACCATTATCATTTATATCATTATCATTTATAGCTACTCATAACTCATAATGCATGTGCTAACCAATGGTATTAGCACATGTCACACCATGGATGAGATGATGATGATAATTGTTATTAATGCTATTGATTTTTGAAATGCTTCTGGTCTCAGCCACAGAGGGATCCCTCCTCTGTGGCTCTTCCTGAGATTTCTCCCATTTTTCCACCTGTACAAAGGGTTTTTGTGGAGTTTTTCCTCACTCGATGTGAGGGTCTATGGATAGAGGGTGTCACTTGCTGTACAGGCTGTAAAGTGCTTCGAGGCAAATTGGGTTTGTGATAAAAATGACTTGACTTAATGTTAGTAAATTCTGCTCCAATACAAGCATCTACTTCATCCTTTCAGCTTCATTTTGTGTCCTACTTCAGGGCATTTGTTTAACTTGCCTGTAACCCCACCTTTTTTTATGATTTACCTATCGTTTTGGATTAGATGTTTTTCTGGGCACCCACATATCAATCATTAGAAAGAAGATGACCAAAATCAGAAACAAATATTACTTTTATTGATAAGCCCCCAACCACTGGTTCATATTTTATGAACTCTGACGAAAGGCCTCAATAGTGTGATGACTCTTACTCAGCAGAATCCGCCTATAAGGAAGAGATGAAATCAGTTAGCAAATACATATATTCAAAGTCAGTCATGATGTAATTCAATATATTATGTACTTTTAATGTGAAATTAAAAATGTGTACTAAATTTGAAAACCACAAAAGAACACAGCATCAAATAATTTTACTGACTTCTAATGTCTTAACAATTGATATTGTGTGATGATTCAAACTACCTATAAGAGAGCTAACCTTCATGTCAATGTTGAAAAGATACGATTGTATGACTTACCTTTCCAACATCACGGCTTTTGACTCTCAGCTTGTTGACCTGGGACTCAGCAATGTCAGCACGCTCCTGAGCCTCTTCCATCTCATGTTGGACCTTCCTCAGTCTGGAGAGGTGGGTATTGGCCTGTTCCTCCTGTGAAGGAATTGGGGTTGTACTTGTTGAAAGGACAGTCATAGTACAATGGTTATTATGTAATTATATCGTTAAATCAATGTAACATAATTTTGTAAATGTACTTACAGCTTCTTCAGACTGTCTCTTGTAAGCCTTCACTTTAAGTTGCAGCTTGTCTACCAGGTCCTGAAGTCTGAACACATTCTTCTTGTCCTCCTCAGTCTGTATGGTTAAATAATTATGTGATACGTGATGAGGAAAAGAAAAGTAAACAAAAACCAATGGCAGTTTTATGTGGGAAGTACCTGGTATGTCAGCTCCTTCACTCTCCTCTCGTACTTGCGAACTCCTTTAACAGCATCAGCTCCACGTCTCTGCTCGGCTTCAACTTCTGCCTCGAGCTCACGCACCTGAGATATAATCATGAAGAATACATCAGTATTATATACAAAAGGTAAAAGGTTTTATTTGAATAACAAAAAAAGTGTGAAGTGCCTCCAAATATGTATTATTCCATTTTGTTAATGCAGTTCATACCCTGGATTCAAGTTTCTGGAGCTGCTTCTTGCCACCCTTCATGGCGAGGTTCTCAGCCTCATCCAGACGGTGCTGCAGGTCCTTGACTGTGACCTCTAGGTTCTTCTTCATCCTCTCCAGGTGAGCACTGGTGTCCTGCTCCTTCTTCAACTCCTCAGCCATCATGGCAGCCTGAAATAATATTTGGTCAGTAATTCCATTTTCTTTTGGAAGGAAAAACAAAAACCTTTAAAGTGCATGAGAGCCATCTGTTTTTAATGTGAACTCACATCAGTGATGGCCTTTTTGGCCTTCTCCTCAGCATTCCTTGCTTCCTGAACAGCATCATCCACTTCACCCTGAACCTGGATCAGGTCAGACTCCAGCTTCTTCTTGGTGTTCAGAAGACTGGTGTTCTAGATGTTTGAAAAAAGACTTGTTAAATACATATAAGATATACATACACTGTGTTTTTTCTAAACTACTTTCTTTGGCTGAATGTCAACTGACCTGAGAGTGCAACAGGCCGACACGCTCACTTGCATCAACCAGCTCCTGCTCAGCCACTTTGCGTCCTCTCTCTGTCTGCTCCAGAGCTGCTCTCAGTTCTTCAATCTCAGCCAGCATCAGGCCATTTCTGCGCTCCACCATGGCAACCTGCTCCTTCATGTCTTCCTGTCCTCTGAGGGCATCATCAAGGTGCAGTTGGGCATCCTGATGATGAAAATTCAAATAATCAGAAGTTACTTCTTTTTTTTCATTCAATCAAGTAGTAAAGCCTTCACACAAACTGACCTTCAGCTGTCCCTGGACATTCCTCAGTTGTTTCTGGGCCTCAGCAGCCTGCCTGTTGGCGTGACTCAGCTGAATCTCCATTTCATTCAGGTCTCCCTCCATCTTCTTCTTGACTCTCAGGGCATCATTCCTGCTCCTGACCTCAGCATCGAGAGTGCTCTGCATGGAGTCAATCACCCTCTGGCTGTTCCTCTTGATCTGCTCCATCTCCTCATCCTTCTCTGCCAGCTTCCTGTCAACTTCACCTTTGATCTGGCTCAGCTCAAGCTGAACACGAAGAATCTTGGCCTCCTCGTGCTCCAGTGTGCCCTTTTAGTAATTGTAAGCAATGACATTAATAAATGTCACTTGAATGAACAATGTATTATACATTTTGATTAAAAGTAATGTCTCTAGTTTTAAACTGTAATACCTCAGCCTCCTCCAGTGCTGACTGAATCTCAGACTTCTCAGTCTCCACTGTCTTCTTGGCTTTCTCCAGCTCATGGATGGTCTTTCCAGTCTCGCCAATCTGTTCAGTCAGGTCTGAGATCTCCTCTGTAAAATAATTAAAACTAAAATTCAGTTCAGAGTGATCTAGAGAAGCTGGGCTGCTTTTGTATATTGAACATTTTTGAAAAAAATATTATTCTTAATTTTCTCCTTCAGAGATCAAAGAATAAGTTGCATTTTTATTTAGTGAGATTAACATACGCTGCAGATTCTTGTTCTCTCTCTTCATAGTCTCCAGATGATCCAGAGCCTCCTCATAAGAGTTCTTCATCTTGAACAGCTCAGTGCTGAGAGAGCGAGCCTCCTTCTGGGCTCCTTCCAGCTCTGCCTGGCTTTCCTCATACTTTTGTTTCCATTCTGCAAGGACCTAAAATAATGCAGGTAAGTAAAAAAAATTCATCATTCATTCATTCATTCATTTATTCATTTGAATTAACATTTGTTTTTTTTTTTGGGGGGGAGGGTTACCTTATCAAAGTTCCTCTGCTTCTTGTCAAGGTTGGCAGCCAGAGAATTAGCTCTCTCCACATCAATCATGAGGTCTTCAACCTCACCCTGCAGCCTCTGCTTGGTCTTCTCCAGAGAGGCACATTTGGAGTTAACAGCCTCAACTGATTCCTCAGCATCCTGCAGACGCTGGGCAAGCTTTTTCCTGTTATGATGAAGAATTTTTATAATGGTTAAACGTACACAATTACCATGAAAACAAAGTTAGTCTCTGAGAAAGTAGTGACTTACTTGGCCTCCTCCAGCTCCTCAGTGCGCTGGATGGCATCAGTCTCATATTTGGTTCTCCACTGAGCCACCTCACTGTTGGCCTTGGACATTCCTCTCTGCAGCTCAGCTTTGGCCTCCTGCTC
>JAFBJR010000262.1:0-82464 GCA_016785285.1 Brachirus orientalis | reverse complement strand
CTCTTCTCCTTCTCCAGCTTCTGCTTGACCCTCTGGAGGTTGTCGATCTGTTCACCCAACTCAGCAACACTGTCGGCCTGCTTCTTACGAAGAGCTGCTGCGGTGGATTCGTGCTGCAGGGTTGCCTCTTCAAGGTCACGACGCAGCTTCTGGAACTCAGCCTCGCGCTTCTTGTTCATCTCAATCTGAGCAGCTGTTGCTCCACCAGCTTCTTCAAGCCTCTCACTGATCTCCTCAAGTTCCCTTGAGAGGTCAGCTCTCTGCTTCTCAACCTTAGCTCGAGCAGCCCTCTCAGCCTCAATTTCCTCCTCCAGCTCCTCAATACGAGCCTAGGATTCGAGGACCGTGGCATAATAAAGTTTTGGTAACAGAACTGTAAAGTTTTGGTCAGGGTTTACTTTAAATAAACGTTGTTACCTGGAGTTCCTTGATCTTCTTCTGAAGCTGTGCACCAAGGGACTGTTCATCCTCAATCTTGCTGAGGAACTGACTGATCTCGAAATCCTTCCTGTAAGAGCAAGAAATGATTTACTCTTCTTTCAGTTCTTGCAAAGCAATGTGTTAATGACATTGACAGGTGTCTGGTTACTGGTATTTGACAAAACAAAAATTTTGTAATTATTTTATCCTGATTGAATATCTTTGTTAAAATGTTCTTGCAATGTTTTTATTGCTCTTGGGGTGTCAATTTTGACTTGCAAGTAACAACGTTATACAAATAAATACATACTTTTTGATTTTCTCATCAGACTGCTGCTTGTCATTCTCCAGATCCATAATGGATTCCTGAGCCAGTTTCAAATCTCCCTCTAGCTTCCTCTTGGCTCTCTCAAGGTCCATGCGGAGCTTCTTCTCTTGCTCCAGTGATCCCTCAAGCTATATAAGAATGGTTTTCAAGAAAATTAAATCAAGTTTCAAGTGAAAGTGATTTAAGTAAAAAAGTGAAAGCCATTGTTTCTTACATCATCCACTTGCTGTTCCAGCTTTGTCTTGGCCTTGGTCAGAGTATTGACTTTGTCTTCCTCTGCCTGGAGATCATCCAGGGTTTGCTGGTGGGCCTCTTGGAGGGCTTTCTTCTCTTTGGTCAGCTTGGCAATGGCCTCATCTTGAGATGCCATTTCTTCTGTCAGGTTTTTCACCTGAAAATGGTTTCAAAGTTAAATATTTTCCCAAGGTTCCATAAATTAAAGGCTCAGGGCATAACATCACATTTCTGCATGTTTCTGTATAATAATTAAGTCAAAATAAATTGAACCTTGTTCTCTGTGGCATGTTTCTCCTTCTCCACTTTAGCCAAGGTGAGTTCCAAGTCATCAATGTCCTTCTTCAGCTCAGAGCACTCATCCTCCAGCTTCCTCTTCTTTGCAGTCAGTTCTGCATTCATTTCCTCTTCATCCTCCAGTCTCTCAGTTGTCTCTTTGAGTTTGGCCTCGAGCTGGATCTTGCTCTTAATGAGCCCTTCACACCTTTCCTCAGCATCAGAGAGATTCTCAACTTCCTATAAGATATTTTGAATATAAAATAGGATATGTATGTTGTTCTGTGCAGTATGACATAAAACAGATCTTTCTAAATGCACATACACAATATGGATGCGATTATTATGCATAATACAGATCACTTACAGCTGCCACTTGCAGTTGCAGGTCATTCTTTTCCTGCAGGAGGGAAACCATCTTCTCCTCCAGTTCCTTCTTTTTGGCCAGAGCTGTAGCCAGGTCTGTTTGCATCTTCTCATAGTTGTCCTTCATCTGTTGCAGCTCCTTCTCAGTCTCAGCACTCTTCAGAAGAGGCTTGATCTTGAAGTACAGTTTCAGCCATGGCCAGTTTTTCACGTTCATGAATGAACGAATGTTGTACTGGATGGAGAAGATAGATTCTCTGCAAAATACATCAAATTATAACATAACGTCACTTTTATTATAATTAATTTAATGAATGGACACTTAAAATACACAGAACACTTGTGTATATTGCATTGTAATCCTACCTCCTCTCCATCATCTTAACAAACTCCTTTCTCATGACATAACCTCTGCAGAGGGCCTGAGTCATGGTCACCAGCTCAGCCAGTTTCTCATCTCTCATCTCCTCCAGAAGACCCAGCAGACCAGCTTTGAAGAACACCTATGTTGCCATATGACGTGATTTGGTTATCATTTAAAATGGTTACATCTGGTTACACAATTACACCTGCACATATCAGTCTGTAAACATGTACCTTTGTGTGCCCAAACTTGTACTGAGTGTGGTCCACATCAATGGAGCCCAGCAGCTTCTCTGAAGCTTTCTTGTTGTCAATGAACTGTCCCTCAGGGATGACACTGGCATTCAGTACTTTGTATCTACAAGAGAAAGTTATGATGTTATACATTTAGTTGTTGAATGTTTCCTGTGTTCCATCATCTTGGTTACTCCAAAGAAATCAACCTGACATTTTTGTAATCAAAAGTAGTGTCACCTCTGCTTGAAATCACCGTAGAGGATTCTGCTGGGGAAGCCCTTTCTGCAAATTCTGATGCCTTCCAGCACACCATTACACCTCAGCTGGTGGATGACCAAGGAATTCTCCATAAGACCTGGGAGTTGGAAATCAATAAATGAACATGTTCATTTGCACAAAATATGCAAAATATGAGGCTCTGAGCTTCTTACCTGGGGTCTTTGTTTCATTGGGAATCAGGCAACGCACAAAGTGAGGATGGGTGCTCCTCAAGTTGGTCATCAGCTTGCCCAAGTTTTCCTGTGGATCAGTGACACAAGACAGTCTGTCAACATTGTTTCATTATGATCATTTTAACTGTAATCAAAACATGAAAAATACATACTCTGAAAAGAGCAGACACAGTCTGGAAAGAACCACCCTTCTTCTTGCCAGCCTTTTTGCCACCACCAGCAGCCTCTGTTTAGAAAAATATAGAGACAATTATCAATTTTGTAAAATTATGTTTCTGCCTAAAGTCAAATCTTTTTTCATTATATGCCAAAACACGTTACCACAGATTATAGTACAGTACAAACACAGTATTTTTGTCAGTCTGTTTCTTACCATCAGCTCCAGCATGGGCAGCATACAGCAAAGCCAAGAGTTTGTTTGAAGACTTCTGATAAAGCTGAACCACTGAATCATTCAGAGGATCCTTGTTCTTGTCCAGCCAGCCACTGATGTTGTAGTCTACTGTACCAGCATAGTGAACCAGGGAGAAGTGAGCCTCAGCTTTGCCCTTTCCAGGCTTTGGCTTCTCAAAGCTCTTGCTCTTGCCAAGATGCTGATCGTACAGCTTGTTCTTGAAAGTTGTATCAGAGGCCTTGGGGAACATGCACTCCTCTTCAAGGATGGAGAAGATGCCCATTGGCTGAGGAAAATCAATATATTTCATGTAAAAAAACAACCTGCAGAAGCAATCTTAAAGATGAAATAAATCACATATAGAACAGAGTTGCAACTTACCTTCTCAATCAGCTCAATGCAGGCAGCCAAGTCCATACCAAAGTCAATGAACTCCCACTCAATGCCTTCTTTCTTGTACTCCTCTTGCTCCAGGACAAACATATGGTGGTTGAAAAACTGTTGCAGTTTCTCATTGGTGAAGTTGATGCAGAGTTGCTCCAAGCTGTTGAACTGTTATCATGGGTTGATCAGTTTCAAAGCAAGACTGTGTGCAGCTTTTTAACAGTTGAAACAATACATTATTACTCACATCAAAGATCTCAAACCCAGCGATATCCAGCACTCCAATGAAATATGATCTTGCCTGCTTTGTGTCCAGCATCTCATTGATACGAATGACCATCCACAAGAACATTTTCTCATAGACAGACTTGCACAGAGCCATGGTAGAATTATTCACCTAGAAAAAAGAGCAACATTTTAGGGACCAGTTTAATATTGTATTGTCCTTAATTAATAGACCTCTAAGATTCCCTCTGTCTTTGTACCTGTGGGACGGTCTGACCTTTGGTCACCATCTCATTTCCGACCTTGACTCTTGGGTAGCACAGAGCTTTCAGCATATCAGCTGAGTTCAGGCCCAGGAGGTAAGCGATTTTATCAGCCACTGATGAAAAGACAAATCTTAAATCAGTGAACTGTGTCATGTTTTTCAATAATGTGTATTATTTGTTGCAGATATGTTTGAAGACATTATTATGCAATTCACCCTCAGTGCCATCAGGTTCAGCCTGCTCCTCACGCTGCTTCTGCTTGAATTTCATGTTGCCATGATGCATCACAGCACCAGTCAGCTTGTAGATACCCATCTTTTCCTCTGCAGTGAAGCCCAAAATGTCAATGGCAGTCTGCATCACACATGAAAGCAACCAGTTTAAAACTGTAACCTTTATGTCTTAAGTTCCTTTGCAATTGTAAAACAGTTCCGAATTTGTGAATGTATTTAGTTACATCTGTTGCAATGAACTCCTCCACATCATCAATGCTCTTCACAGTGATTTCACCCTGACTGATCATTGGATAGTCATAGGGATTGGTGGTGATCAGAAGAGCCTCTGCAAAGAATTAGAAGAAATACACAAATGAGCTGTTGTTATGCTGTAATAAATGTACAGCAGTGTTCAAGTTTAGTCATACCTATCAGCTCAGGCTTGTGGCCAGTCATCAGCTGATAGAAGATATGGTAACTCCTCTCAGCAGACAGCTGGAAAGTGACTCTTGACTTCTCCAGCAGATCTATGGTGAATACCATTGCAAGTATAACATTGTGCAACTAACAGCATTTTACAGTTAATATTCACACAAAGGTGACAAAACAAACGTAGATAATTACTTACAAGTTTCAATATCTGCAGAGGCCAACTTGCCAGTGGTGCCAAAGTGAATTCTGATGAATTTACCCTGAACATTTAGACATGTGTTAGTATGATTCTTGACATGCAGCTAAAGAAGGCAGACATTTATTTCGTTTAATTCTACTCACAAAACGAGAGGAGTTGTCATTCCTGATTGTCTTGGCATTACCATAGGCCTCCAGGAGAGGGTTGGCTGCAATGATCTGATCCTCCAGTGAACCCTAAAACAATGAATTAGTATTAATAATAATAATTATATATACACACACAGCTTTTTGCATACATAGCACAGTAGGTAAAGGACATAATTTTCTTTAGTCAAAGCAACTGTACCTGCATTTTGCCAGGCACTGCCTCAGCCTTCTTAGAAGAAGTCATTGCAATAATTGCAAAGTACTGAATGACACGCTTGGTGTTGACAGTCTTTCCTGCACCAGATTCTCCACTGTGGAAGAGAGGAATGCGTCATTCATTCATTTCATTCATTCATCAAATCATTTTCGTAAAAAAAATATTATTTGTAAAATTTCCTTGTTCTGGTATTTTAGTACAGTATTACTCACGTGATAAGGACAGACTGGTTCTCACGATCTGAAATGAACAATATAACAACAGTCAATTTCATGTCATATCTGCTTTGTTGCATTTAGTGTGTCATGTTAAGATACATTAATGTCTCCTCCAAAAATAACAAATTACCAGTGAGCATGAACTGATAGGCATTGTCAGAGATGGAGAAGATGTGGGGTGGTGCCTCAATCCTCTTCTTGCCTCTGTATGCCATAACAACCTGAGCATCGTACACAGGAAGCCACTTGTAGGGGTTCACGACGACACAGAACAGGCCAGAGTAGGTCTGGAAAAGAGAGGTATGTCTAAAACTCACTCTGCATTTGATAGCCATGTAATTTCAGTTTAACCTTAATGGAGAGGAATAGCTGTGGTGAAAAGAAATCACCACTTACACATAAACATTTGTTTTTGTTGATCTGTCCACCTTATTCTCAGAGGTGCTGCCCCACAATATACAATAAATCTAACAGTGTTTAAGTAACACCAAAAAAGTAAATTAAGTTTTATTTTTTTTCTCGAAATGCCAGTGACAGAGTCCACCAGAAGTTCATGCAGGATATCATGAGGGATAGGAATAAGGTGAATATGTAAGTAAGTCCACACTTACGTAGATCATCCATGATGCATAACGCTCTTTGAGGTTATACAATACACAAGGCTCATTGAGGTGGGTCATCATGGCCATGTCCTCAATCTTGTCAAACTTTGGAGGGTTCCTGGGGTGGATGTCATCCTCTTTCACAGTGACAGTCTGAAAAGGAAGGTCAAAGATTTCCAATTAAAATCTCACACACAAAAATATGGATGATAGATATACAGACAGACACATAGATAGATAGATAGATAGATAGATAGATAGATAGATAGATAGATAGATAGATAGATAGATAGATAGATAGATAGATAGATAGATAGATAGATAGATAGATAGATAGATAGATAGATAGATAGATAGATAGATAGATATGTCCCACCAACCTTTCCAGTGTCTGTCTCAACTGTGGCTTTACCACCCTCTTTCTTCACAAGTTTACCCTTGACATACATTTCGTCAGGATCAGTTACAAAGTAGGCAGTCTTAGCATCAAATGGAGTGTTCTGAGCCTCGAGTCTCTCCCTCTCTGGCTTCCGGAGGTATATGGACGCCGGGCCATATTGCTCCATTTCCGCGTCGGTGCTCATGGTGGCACTTTAGTTGAGCCTGAAAGGTTGAGTCAAAGACAGTCCACAATAGTGTTAAATGTTTGTGATAGTATTTTTTATTCTATCATGGACTTTCCTTGAATGCAAACTTTACCTCAGCCTATCCCTACTGTGTGGCACAGATGTGCTGTTGTCCAAGGATGCCTTAAAAGAGAGAGATTCAGATTAATCTTTGTGTCGGTTGTCATATTTATAAATAAGGTGTTTGTCCTTTTTTTCCTGACAAGTGACCATTATATGTTTTTTTTTTTTGAAAGTGTTACTTTCAAATATAAGAGTTTTGTCATTTTTTGATATTTCTGTGTTTTGTGGTGTTCCTGTTTACAGACCGAAATGCAATTTATTGAAAGTTATTTGGAATATTAATAGGCTTCTTTGAGAAGTCCTGTATTGAAAAGCATTTGTCATGCACATGCACACGTTGCACTTTTTTTCCTTCTGATTTTCTTTCTCTTCTTTCTCTTCAGACAACAACATAAATTTTATACTTCCTGTGTCATAGGTATGTTTCACTGTTTAGAGAATACAACTAGAACCAGCAGTCACTCTGCTTACATTTTGACAACCCTTGATGACTCAACAAGACTTTTCATTTTTATATGACGATAAAACTCATTTATATGCCAATCAAGCAATATTTTTTACAGCTTTGGAAGCATTGTTTTAATTATTGATATCAAATTGATAAAACACATAATCCATTATTGTTTTATCAAATAAAAGCAAATTAGGCAGAAATATACACAAAGCACAAACCTGTGTGGGATGCCTGTCAGTTCTCAGAGGAGCCCGAGACTACTGCTTTTATAGAGACACGAGCTGCCTTGTCAGCAGCAGCCTGCCACTAGATTTGGTCAAGCATCTCTGTCACCGTAGCACCCATCTTGTGAAACTGGTTCAGTAAGCTTTTTTTCTGTCCAAGATATAACATTGCAGAACTCTCAAAATAGAATTGAAAAAAAAATAATTTTGTAAAACTACTCCAGCAAGCTGAATTTTATTTATTTGAAGAATTTTAACAGTTTAATAAAATTAAAAACAAAAAAAGAAAGAAGGCTAATATAACAGATTTAAATTTTATGATGCATTAGGAATACATTGCACAAGATACCTTTATTGGGAATACCTTTTTTACTTTGATTTCATACATTTTGCATGAAATATAATATGACCAAAACATAAGTAATTTGACAAATAAAGAAATAGTAAGTCATCTATTTCATTTATTCGGGGATTTGTGCTTTGACTTCCTTTTTTGAGTTCATAAACTCTCTGCTCTCCAAAGCCCTTAAATGTCATTGGTATTAAGTATCATTGTGCCAGCTTATACACATTTGAAATGTTTAATTGAATATTACAATGTTAAATAACATTCAACACATACTAATGATGGAGAAAATGCTACATAATATTAATAATACCATCCAACATGTTTTATCAAGAAGTTTGATAAAACAAGTCTTCTTCTTTGTTACTGCTCAAAAAACAGAGTAATTTTAATCTCAAGAGCATTTCTCAGAATTGATAATGGGCAATACATACCCAAACCATGTGCTCTAATAATTTATTAACTCTTACACAACTTACATTTAGATTCTGACTTACTTGAAATAGATTTCTTTATTTTATAACAAGATGTTGTCTTTATTTACTCATGAAATTAGACATGTCCCGAGCAAGGAATGGAACTTCATTTTGGAGGAGCACCCAAGTGCCACTGGTATATGGTTGCAGGACATTGGCACATCTTGTGTTCCTCTAATAAAATTAAATGTAAGGTCCGTCCATAAAGTTCAAGGGGTATCACACCCTGCCCTAAAAGGCCTCGAAATGTGTCCTTCAACTAGGCTGAGATAAGACCTATATTAAGTCCTACTTGGATATCAAAGATCTTTATCCTCAGGCTGCATTCAATTCTGAGGATATTGTTGCTGTCATGAAAACTCAGTGTCCCTGACAGATTATTTGAATCTCATTTTCAGACATTGCAGGCATTGGTTCAAAAATAAAGTCACATACATTATCCTACATAAAAACACTATCAGCCATTTTAATGGGTTTCAAATTTTATATTTATCTATACAACTGTTAATATGAATTAAACTGAATTTTTCGATTTTTGAATTCTTTTTTTTATTCTTTTTATTTTGTTACTCTTTTATAGCATGACATGACAGAAGAGATGAGATGTATCTTTAGAGAATACAGGGTTCATTTATAAGATCAATTAAAAAAACAACTTCATATTTCTGCAATTTGGAAGAGAATACTGGTTTATAAAACAATCTCATCCGTATTAATACATCGAATGTAGGGACACAATTTATAGTAATCTTTATTCATGTACAGTACATACTCTCAAACTATCTTTTCCTGATACAATAAAAAATGTAAACATTCAGTCATCCAATGACATTTGTAAATAAAAATTAAGATTAAAAAAAAAAAACCTTACAATTATTTGATCGGCTTTCAAAAGACTTTTACTATGTCTTTTGGAATAAGAGGACAATGTTGTTTAAAGCGATACAAGAATGAATAAAAAAAGAAACTAATTAATGCCAAGTATGAAGCAAGGCCTAATTACATGTAATTCCCTGCATAACAAGGATAAAAGGCAACTCAGATCTCAATACAGACTATAAATTACAATTGGGGTCATCACAGCCAAAAAAAAGACAAAACATAAAGACTGGTTCTAGATATGATCGATTACACTCATACATTCACAGAGGGCTTTTTTGTATTCCTAGACTTTTACAAAGCACTTGATTCGGTCATACATCCCTTCATATGATAAAATATTCACCCATGAACATACAGCTGACATTTCTGCATACTTCTCCTTTTTCCTCTCAAATGCAGCCTCTCAGCTGTTTTCCCATTTGATTGTCGGTTCTATCATGATGAACGTTTTTTGTGCTAGCTGACCAGAGAACCATGTCTGACCGAAAGGGGGTTACTGGGATCTGCTGTGGGAACTTCAGTCAGGGATTGAGGTAAATTCTCAGTTCATAATTACCTCCCAGTGATAGCAAGGACCACTTCCTTGTGGCGCTGCCTGGTGCCTCACCCACTTGCCCTACAAATTGAACCAGGTGAAAAAGTGTTATTGGTCTGACAGCATTTGTTTCCAATCTGCGAGCCTTGATGACTTTGGATAACTTAATATTTAGCTGGCTTTAGTGCTCCTAAGTTAAAGTTTTATTCAACGCAGGCACTTTATGATTTAGCATTACTGGGCTGGATTGCCCCTTCTGAGCCTGGGATCTGGGTATGTGGCACTGTAGTCAGGAACCACATCTGTTTGCCTGTCTACCTATGTATCAAGCTATCCAAATTTTATTGTATTTTGATGTACTTGTAACTGGCATATAAACAACTTTACCCCACATAAGTCACTAATTTGGATTGACTGATGTATTGTATTCTTGAGAAAATCTTTATATTATGGTGCCTATGTGGAAGAATGTATTTGGTCTATCTTACATTTAATGTATGTGGTGGGAAAACCTCTCGATTGTGAAGGGTTTACTCAGAAGTTTAATCTTGGGTGTACAAAAAAAATGCAGTGAATATATTGAAAGGCATCTTGCTTCATAATATGTAGATACCAAAGTTATTATCAATTCATATTGATAACTATGGAGATGAAACATACAAATAAAATTATGAGAGGTTTTCTTGTAACTGAACTTTCCCCTCTTCAGTTAAAATATATATATTAAGAATTTCCTGATGAGAGTATTGTGAGAATTACAGCTATGTACCTTACTCTTTAACTCTACCTGTCTCACCTGAATCCAGTGAAACAAATGTTAAAGTGATGAATGATATTTACCCATAGAAATGATTCCTTAGACAAAGGATTTATATTGACAGAAACAATTGTGTTTTTTACAGAAACTGTCAAACATGTATTTTCTGTTTGTCAATATGTTTTGGGACTGCAAAATTGTATTTATGAAATTTGGATCTTTGACAACATGTTAATCAGCTATTCAACCAACGTCGCCAACTCTGTGTTAGTACACAGATTCTCAATGGAATTCCTGTTACAAAATATTAATCTTTGCTGCCATTCCATCCATATTTATTTTTAGTTTTTAAGGATAATGGTAATCCCCATCTATGTGATACAACTATAAGTCCATTGGAAAGTCCATCGGAAAGCTTTACTTGTCAGGTCAAGGGAAAATTATAAATAAGTCAATCTTCCAGCATTTCAGCAGGACATTACATGTGCACCATCTTCTTTGTCAAACTGATATCCTTTAAAATGCTTCACAGGTTCCACCTAACAAAACTCTTACCTATAGACTTAAAAAGGACATTGATGTCATTTGCACATTTGTAGAGAACACTACAATGGGACCTATATGGAAAGAAGGACTGAACAAAAGATTGAAATCTGGGACAAAGACATTTTTCTTTATTTTAAAGATAATGGCAAAGGGCAAGATTAATTCATATTTAATATTAATATTAATATTTTTTGTTCAGTTAATTCTCTTTTGGGGAAATTACACATACACAAAAAGAAATGGATGGAATATAAACCCAATTTGGAATTCATTTCAATTCAGTTTTATTTGTATAGCACCAAATCATATCATACATTATCTCAAAACACTGTAAACAGTAAGACAGAAACCTTTACAACATTATGGAGAGAAGAGAAACCCAACAGTTCGCACAATGAGCAAACACCGGGCATCAGTGGAGTGAAAAAAAGAAAAAAGAAGCAGACTCAAAGATGTGCAGTCATCTGCCTCGACCGGTTGGGATGTGTGGAAAAATTGGGGACAGAGTAGAGGTGGGGGAGAGAAAGGGAAAAAGGGAGTGAGGTAGAGACAGAAGAGAGAGACTAGATATATAACAGTTGCATCAAGTGATAGGTTTAGACAAGACGGTTATGGCATGTTTATAGAACTACAATGTCATTTTTACAAGCAACAGCAGGGATTATTGATTAGAAATTAAACCAATATCAACTTTAGTTATAGCATAATAATAATGAAAATATACTACTGCTTGTGATACTAATAATAATAGCCTCAAAACTGGATTTGGAGAGAGAGCAAGAGAGCGAGAGGGAAAAGAGAGGGTGAGAGAGAAAAGGACGAAAGGCACGTGTAATATAGTCATATTCATATCCTGAGTGTGAGTGTGAGTGCACTCCAGTTCCCTCAGCAGTCTAGGTCTATAGCAGCATAACTAAAAGATGGTTCAGGTTTCCCTGAGCCATAAAGTGATAAAGCTCACTATAAGCTTTATCAGAAAGGAAGGTTTTGGGTTTAACTTGAAATACAGAGTGTGTCCACATCCCAAACAGACACTGGGGCCTGGTTCTACAGGAGAGGAGCCTGGTAACTGAAGACTCTGACTCCCATTCTACCCTCACAGACTCTGGGAACCACAAGTAAGCCTGCATTTTGGGAACAAAGTGATATGTAGGGACGATACGGCAAAACTGACAGGGTTGATTATTAAGTGCTTTGTACGTGAGGAGGATTTTAAATTGAATTCTGAACTGTACAAGGAACCAGTGCAGAAATGCTAACACTGAAATGATGTGGTCTCTTTCTCATTAAAACAAAAAAGTTTCCACTGGAAGTGGAAACCACGATTATGTCATCAACAGTGACATTGTGGTCAGAAAGTTTTTTTCTCTAAGGTGTTCAGGGTCGATTATAATGAGCTCAGTTTTGTCTGCGTTTAAAAGTAGAAAGATCCTGGAGTTTAACAACCTGATTAATTTCATCCGGCCTCACTGATAAATAAAAGTGTCATCCGCATAACAAAACAAGTATATGTTGTGCTTTCTAATAATTTTTCCAGCTTTTTGTATGTGACTATAATTTTCCTAATAAAAAGAAATAGCACCAGCACCCC
Organism: Brachirus orientalis; assembly: GCA_016785285.1. Classification (NCBI taxonomy): domain Eukaryota; kingdom Metazoa; phylum Chordata; class Actinopteri; order Pleuronectiformes; family Soleidae; genus Brachirus; species Brachirus orientalis. Next base: position 69,987 of record JAFBJR010000262.1, on the reverse strand, counting down.
CGCAACCCTCGTGTGGGCATAAAGCGGTAGAAAATGAATTAATTAATAAAAGAAATTAAAAAAAAAAGAAGAAGAAAAGAAATGGGACAGCTACTCACGTCGCGACGCTGTGACGCATTTTGACAACTTCCGGTCGACAAATTCACGCTCCTACGGAGCTAAAACTCATGTTCTGCTACTGTCTGGACGAACACGGTTCTTGTTTAAAATTCAGTCTAGGCGAAGAATGCCTTCAATAAACGGAAAACCCGATGTTGTGTTTGTAAGTTTTTCCCAATACCGACTTCTCCTCGTACTTATACGTATTGTTATTAGCAGCAGCAGACATATGAGAACGAGTATTAGCCAGCTAACTTTACTTTCTGTTTGTTAAACGGTTAAAGTTGATTTACAAAGGCTCTCAAAATGTTTAGCAGTAAGAGCTGTCGCCTACTTATTAGAGAGGTTTGACTTATTTTCATCAGCTGGTATCGGCGTCTTGGAACGTTGTGGTAACGTCACGTTGACTCGCTAACTCTAGCATTAGCACGCTATGTTTTGTGTAGCTTAACAATCCTTTCAAAATCGCATGTTAGCATGTTAAAACAAGGACAATAACAAATGCTGCACATCAAGATAGTCGTTATGCACCCGATCTGACTCAATATTGTCGGCGTAATGATTGTGCAATGAACCCTTTGCAAAAACCGATCCGATCGGAAATAGGGCCATTCTATATCGAGTGTGCGTGGGTTTTCTCCAGGTTCCTCCCACTGTCCAAAACATTTGGTAATTAGGCAATTTGGACACTCTAAATTGCCCATAGGTATGAGAGTGAATGTTGTTTGTCTTTACGTTTACGCTTCGCTTTATGTCAGCTGGGATTAGGCACCAGCGCCCCTCATGTGGAGGATAAAGCGGTAGAAGACGAGTGAGGGTATTAGTAATTGTAATTAACAACTATCCGTTTTCATATATGCTAGTATGCTATGTGTAATGTTCGAACCCATTTTAGTTTTAATTTAATTGATTTACAGAGTGAAATCTGAATTGAAGCTCGACATAAAATAGAAAATCTAATCGCAACTGCAGTCTTTCTCAGGAAAGTTACAAGTAGATCTTTTCCATATATTTTTCGATCGCTTTTGAAAATTTGTTTTTTTTTTTGTTTGCCATAATTTTTGTCTGTGCCAGGAGGAAGATGATCTACCCTATGAAGAGGAGATTATCAGGAACCCGTACTCAGTCAAGTGCTGGATGCGTTACATTGAATTCAAACAGAATGGACCCAAATCCACCCTGAATGTAATATATGAACGGGCTCTTAGAGAACTGCCTGGCAGGTTAGTCACCCAACATAATGTAGCTGCAAGTTTTTATTTCATTAATTGAAAAATTTGTCTGAACTTAAAATGTGACTAACCTTTTTTTCAGTGTTGAATGTTGGAGATGTGTAGAGATATCAGGTTTAAGGTTTTGTGCAGAAATGGTATAACTTTGTAACTACCATTGTGATCATGTTTTCAGTTATAAGCTGTGGTACAGTTATCTGAGAGAGCGACGGAAACAAGTCAAAGGGAAATGTGTTACTGATCCAGGCTTTGAAGAGGTCAATAATTGCCATGAAAGGGCACTGGTGTTCATGCATAAGGTAGTACTAACTATAAAAATGAGTATCTGTTTCTAACTTTATTTCGTGATCTCTAAATTTTGTGCTTTAGCCTGACCATTTGTCTTTCTTTTAATTAGATGCCAAGAATATGGCTCGATTACTGCCAGTTCCTTGTAACTCAGTGTAAGATTACAAGAAGTCGGCGTACATTTGATCGTGCACTCAGAGCTCTTCCTGTTACGCAGCATCCACGCATCTGGCCTCTGTATCTCCGCTTTGTCCGTAACCTACCCCTTCCTGAGACTGCGATCCGGGTGTATCGCAGGTATCTCAAGGTGAGAGCATGTGGAGTTGTACGCAAATAATTTCCTTATGACAGTTTACTTTCAGATATGTGATAAGATTTCTAATTAAGTTGATAAGTGAACATTCTATTGGGAGCTTGAGGAACTGAATTTGAAGTGTCAATAATGCGATGCAATATGATCAACAATATCATCGCTCTGACTGTATATAATTTTCTGTAATATTTTCTAATGAATGAAGGACTTCTGGATTTGCTATTTTAGTCTTAATAATATTTTGCATTAAACAATAAACTGAAAGCCTCAACATCATAATATATCTCACTTTCTGTCTAACAATCTTTCTAGCTCTAAAGTTGTTAGACTTGTATGTTGAAATTATGCCATCTATTCTTGGTACATACAGCTTTCTCCAGAGAATGCAGAGGAATACATTGACTACTTACGATCTGTTGGTCGTTTGGATGAAGCAGCTGTCCGACTAGCAGCTGTTGTCAATGACGAAAACTTTGTTTCCAAAGAGGGCAAGTCCAACTATCAAGTAGGATTTTACTCTCCTTCCATGACCCTCTTAATGTGCCTGATTTGTTTGTTGGTAAAAGTTGCAACATTGATTAATCTTTTTTCCCCTACATTTTTATTCTTGGTCTTTGGCAGTTGTGGCATGAACTATGTGACCTGATCTCCCAGAACCCTGACAAGGTGACCTCCTTGAATGTAGGCGCCATCATCCGAGGAGGCCTCACTCGCTTTACAGATCAACTTGGAAAACTTTGGTGCTCTTTAGCTGATTATTACATCAGGAGTGGTCACTTTGAGAAAGTGTGTTTAATCTGCATGATTCCACCTTCATTAATTTTATAAAGCATTGTATATTAACACGTATTTCCTGTGTGCTAGTTTGAATCATTGACTGTGACTTTACTTTGTCAGGCCCGTGATGTGTATGAGGAAGCAATTCTTACAGTGGTCACAGTTAGGGATTTCACACAAGTGTTTGACAGCTATGCCCAGTTTGAGGAGAGCATGATTGCTGCCAAGATGGAGACCACTGCTGAGATTGGGCAGGATGAAGATGGTGTGTGTTGATTCATTAATATTCATATGTGCACCAGGTGCCACTGCTAATTGTTTATGATTGCTGTATTCTTTTTACTGCCCATCCTAGATGATGTAGACCTGGAGCTCAGACTGGCTCGCTTTGAGCAGCTAATAGCTCGGCGACCCCTCCTCTTGAACAGTGTGCTACTGAGGCAGAACCCCCATAATGTACATGAGTGGCACAAGCGGGTAAAATTGTATGAGGGTAATCCACGGCAGGTGAGACTGGGTCTTTGGCTCTGTTCTAACAGCATGTGCAAAGTACTGATCCATAGTTTTAAATAAATCAGCCAGGTTTACTGACTAGAAATTAAGATTACTAGATCACACATTTCTCATCACATTACATTTTTCCAATTAGATAACTTTTTTTTCCTAACTGATATTTGAGAAAATTGTTAACCATTAAACAATATGAGTAAAATTGTCTTTTTCAGAACTGGCAAATGTCTGTGACATTAAAACACATATCAGTTTTTACAAAGGCAAGAAGGTAGTAACACCTTGTGAACAAGCATTTAGTCAGTGTTTATCTCTGTTTTTCATATCATGAGGTGTCAAAAAGCTTATTAACCCTTGGTTAATGTTAACTGCCATTAACAAACAAGGTGTACCTTCATACTCAGCAGTCACCTTGTGCTGTTTTTTTTATTCAAAAACTGCTTAATGTCCACACATTATCTTTCATCCTGGTGACGGACTGTTTACTGTGACAGTCCTAAGGTAGACTTAAGGTGGTAAATACCAGTTGAGATTCAATGCAATTTTTTTATTTTAACAATTGAACAGATCATTTTTTATGATGAACATCCCAAATATCAGCACAAACCTAGGTCTCTGTCTCTTACTGTTTCACAGTAAGACTCTGCTGCACAGAGTAGGAGTACTTGTTTGCGTGGATGTCTCTAAATCTGGCAAAATATTTTCATTAAGAAATGAGATCTCTCTATAACTTTGATAATGTTTTTGGTTAATAATGAAACCTTGAAACTTTGTAGTTTGTTCACAATAAGTGCATGCATCCCATGTTTTTTTTCTTTGCAGATTATCAACACTTACACAGAGGCAGTGCAGACTGTGGATCCAATGAAGGCCACAGGGAAGCCTCACTCTCTCTGGGTTTCCTTTGCCAAGTTCTATGAAGAGAATGAGCAGCTGGATGATGTAAGTAAAATCTTGCTGCTGCAATTGTCCAACAACCAAAAAATTTGCACTTCAGATCAGATGTTTTTTCTGTATTCTTGTTGTCTTATATTTACCTGACTGTCACTTAGGCCAGGACAATCTTTGAGAAAGCTACCAAGGTGAACTACAAGCAGGTGGATGACCTCGCTGCAGTGTGGTGTGAATATGGAGAAATGGAGCTTCGCCACGAGAACTATGAACAAGCGCTGCGCATTTTAAGGGTGAGACATGTTTCCGCAGAAGTTATTGTGGTCTTTGAAACAATGATCAACAAATTAAAGTGCATACTGGAAGTGTGTGCAAACTTGTAAAAGGTATACATGTGGATAAAAACAAATAAGCAAATCAATGAATAAATGCAGTACACACATTTATACTCTTCTATACACAAACCCATACATACAAACATTCACTCATATACTGTATACGGTGTAATATCTTTTAAAAAGCCAATATAGTAGCATCACTTTTACTTTGTAGTAACATCTACTGGTGGGACTGAGGAACTACAACATTGACCATTGTCACCTTCCACGTGTTTTTAGAGTATTTTCAGTATTTTCATACTGAATATCTGGTATCTGTAGTTGACCATTACACTTTGTATACATTCACAAAATACATTGTTCAAAAAATTAATAAGTGAGATATAACCTCTTGAGATGCACCATCTTGTTTTCAAGGGGTCCTCAGTTTTGTTAATTTTGAGTGAAATATTCTGGATGACACACTGTAAATATATGAATCAATTCATAAATTTGTGTAAATTTACTTTGTGAGTATAATAAGACATTTTTTCCCTCACTGACTTGAAAAATAGAAAGCTACAGCCATTCCATCTAAGAAAGCAGAATACTTTGATGCATCTGAGCCAGTCCAAAACAGGGTATACAAGTCCTTGAAGGTCTGGTCTATGCTAGCAGACTTGGAGGAGAGTCTTGGCACATTCCAGGTATGTTCACTATGTCACTGATATTTTAGCATGTCATGATCCACTGAAATGCAGGAGGTTCAAATTAAAGACTAACACATTTACTATTGGTCTTATTCACCTCTGCTTGATGTTGCTACTTGATTTTAATTTCCTTTTTTTTTTTCCTCAGTCTACAAAAGCAGTTTATGATCGCATTATTGACCTTCGCATTGCAACACCACAGATCACCATTAATTATGCTATGTTTCTTGAAGAGCACAACTACTTTGAGGAAAGCTTCAAAGTAATAATCACACAAATAATCACACAAATGAACAAGCTTTATTTTCATTTTTATTGTGTAGCTCTGACTTTAAGAATTCTTTGATGTGTCTGCTCACTATTTTAGGCATATGAGCGAGGTATTGCTCTCTTCAGGTGGCCAAATGTTTATGACATCTGGAACACTTACCTCACCAAGTTCATTGACCGTTATGGGGGTAAGAAGCTGGAGAGAGCAAGGGATTTATTTGAACAAGCCCTGGATGGCTGTCCTGCCAAGTTTGCCAAGAGTAAGTAATATTGTTAAAATGAGATTAACAACCTTTGTGTTTTGTTAACCACGGGTATGCTGTATTGCTATGCTTTTTTTTTAGCTATTTACCTTTTGTATGCCAAATTGGAGGAGGAATATGGATTGGCAAGGCATGCCATGGCTGTATATGAAAGAGCGACACAGGCAGTGGAGACAGTGGAGCGGCATCACATGTTCAATATCTACATCAAGAGAGCAGCTGAAATATATGGTGTCACATATACCAGAGCAATTTACCAGAAAGCTATTGAGGTATACAAATATTGATCTTTGTTTGAACTGATGATCTGAAAATAACTTGATAAATACCTTATTTTCTTTAATAATAGTTTATGGAACATTTAAACATATACTGAAATGAACAAAGTCTGAATTGTAATTTCATATTAACCAGGTCCTTCCTGATGAGCATGCAAGGGACATGTGTCTTCGATTTGCTGACATGGAGAGTAAACTGGGTGAGATTGATCGAGCCAGGGCAATCTACTCCTACTGCTCCCAGATCTGTGACCCAAGGGTGAGCCGCCTTCTTCAGTTGCCTGCTTCTCAGTCAAATTTGCCATTTCCATCAATTATGTATTCATATTTCATAATTCCTCTTGACTTACTTGTGAGTTTGAACTTTCAGGTGACAGCTAATTTCTGGCAAACCTGGAAAGAATTTGAGATCCGCCATGGAAATGAGGACACCATTAGAGAAATGCTGAGAATCAAACGCAGTGTCCAGGCCACATATAATACCCAAGTCAACTTTATGTCTTCTCAAATGTTGAAGGCCACATCAAGTGCCACGGGCACAGGTGATTGTCCTTACACTTGTTAGTGCTTGTTGGTTTCTGACAAGTATTTCTTGCACTGGGCTGGTGTCAAAAAATTTTTTTGTGCTTTTTTTGCTTTCTTCCAGTGTCAGATCTTGCTCCTGGTCAGATGGGAATCGATGACATGAAGATGTTGGAACAGAAAGCTCAACAGCTTGCTGCAGAAGCTGAAAAGGACAAACCCAAGCCCAAAGAGAAGATTCTCTTTGTTAGGTTTGTATCTCTGGAAAAGTTACATTTGACAAAACTGAATGCCATTTTACAAAGGAAAATCCTCACATTGGTCGTATTATCCCCATATGCTTGTGAAGGAGTGACACTTCACGCAGTGAGTTGGCTGAGCTTTCCAAACAAGCCAACCCCGACGAGATTGACATTGATGACGATGAGGATGATAACGAAGACCAAGGACCAGAAGGTGAGTGAACGACACAACAGGCCCAGCATGTGACAGATATGTTTTTCGCAATTATCTAGAAATAAATGTCTTTATAATCTTGGCCTTTACAGAGGTGCAGCTTGAACAGAAGAGTGTCCCCGCAGCTGTCTTTGGAGGCCTGAAAGATGACTGAGAGATAACTTCACCCACTGTAAAGATGTGGTCTTTGGATTTTTCTTCAAGTTGTTGAAAAGGCTGCATTTTATGTTTTTGTAAATGTTAATTTGTATCCAATTTATTTTATAGAAAATTATGAGTGAGAGCTGGTCTTAGTGGCAGTGTTTCAGCCTTCTATAAACTTTCTTTGGATTTTTATAGTTCATTATAGGAGGAAACAAACCTAATAGTTTTGGCCACAAGGTGTCAGTCTCTCTTATACGTGGCTCAAACTATTTATTCAATTGAGCATTTTGTAATGAAAAGATCATGTGGTTTCATGTTAACTGTAACTCATGTCTGATGTTTGAGTTTGTTTCTGGTGAAAACACTTTTGTAGACACTTTTTTTATTAAATGGCAGAGCATTTTCTCTGATTGGAAGCTCTGCCCTACAAACATAGGAGAGGAGCAAAGATCACCAGGTGTGTCCTAAAAATAAATTCATAAATAATAAATCCATGCTATAGTTGCATTTGTATATGTACTCACAAAGTTAAACACCGAATAAAATAAGGGCTGTATAAAACTGGAAAAAAATGGAAACATTTTCGTCACTAAACATTGAGTAAATAAAGTTGTAGGTGTTTATATGCTTAACACTGTTTAAATAACATTGGAGCTAAGCATGCAAGTCTTCTAATGTATGTTCATATAAACCTCCTTTATCCAGACATGACTAAATATTTAAATCATGTTTCAATAATACTTAGCCAAATGGATTCTGGAAACTAATGATCTACTTCAGTGTTTCACGGGGAAAGGTTCTATGCTTTTAATCCTTTCCACCTGATTGTATTGAATCAACAGTACTGGAAAAGTACTGACTAGGACAAAATTGCTCCTGTCATAATTAGATTAAAATAGCTGAGAGGTAATGTTCCTACAGAATTACTGCAGTGGGGAGCCTGGAGAGCTCTTGGGACTTTGAGCAATGTCGTGATGAGTCACTAGTGATGTGGATGATGTGGATTGCCAATGTGGATGATACCACTGTAGTAATAAATAAAATTAACATAATAAAATACTGTATTAATACACACAATCTCCATTCAATAATTATATAGGGCACTTGCAATTTCTATCATTTAAACCACTTGAGACAAATTCATCCTCATCTGTCACAGAGATATATGCATCTGAACTTGTTAAATTTAAATTGCTGCCAAATCCATAATCTGGATCAGAAGTGGATCAGTGGTAGTCTAGTCCTGTATACACAAACCAGATTTTGTTCATATCTGATGAGATTTGACAGAGCTGATTCATTTTATTTTAATTGTTTTTTTTACAATTTTGACCATTATACCATTAAGGTAGAGATACTTTTTTAATGATCATCAGTGGTTAGATTCTAGAGACAAAAATGTATTGGAAACCTACATGGGTTATCACCTACCCATCACAAGCCATTCAGATTGATCTGTCAAAAACTGTAGACAGGAAGTTTCTAACAGAAGTACTAATTTACAGATAAATTCATGCCAATAACAACATAACCTCCTTGATGGAGGTAATGAATTCAAATGAGATTAAATCTATATTTTCATCAAGCATGCACTTTTAAGATATTATATTGCACTTACTAGATAACAAAAATCTAATACAATAAATTATATTGTTTTAGCCATATTATTTGTAATCATGCACATTTAGCTTCTAACACCTATACTCTATACAGTGATGTTTTCATATTCTAGGATCTGAATATTTATTTCGTCATTAGTTGTTGTTTAGATAAAGAAACAATTCGAACAACTGTTTTCACTTGTGCAACTTGGTCTTGTTCAATCACAACAAACAAACATACAAACACAAAACTGGTATTCGTGCACCTGTGCACCAGGAGAAGAATCACGCTTCACCTCCACGGCTGCTCTCTGCTTTCTACACAGCCAAATCCCGCCCTCTTTTCTCAGGCTCGATTCTCATTGGACGGCTGGGTGAGTGAGTGACGTCTGTGTGGCGCACCTGGTCGTCACTCATCGACGGGGCTCAGAGAGCTCCACAGTGGATTGGGCTCACGGCAATGCGGATCAAGAGGGGCAAAAGAAGAAAATACTCTGGTTTTCCAGTAATAACCCGGTTTGTTGGGGTTCACCCGGTCGCAAGGAGTAGTTTAACCGGCATCTATCATCCTAACAACAAGGGGAAGGACTTTAACCGACCTGAAACGGCACCGGGCCGGATATTTTCCCGACAAAACCTTATCCCCACATCCGTACTCTCCTGATAGGATGGTTGCTTGAATATTTTTTATACAGTCGGGTAAAAACTGCTTCCTAATTTCTCCACAGACTCACTATGGTGGACTCTCCTACTATGAGGAAGACTTTCGTGGTCACAGACGCAAAGCCATTGGACTTGTACGACTGTACAAAAGCGAAAATTTGCGCAAGTGTCGGATGGCTGTTGGCTAAGTCTTACGGCAGTGCAGGTAGGTTTGAGTTGAGGCTGCAGGCCTGGCGAGTTGTGGTGTTATTCAGGGAGACCGTGTGCTGACCACCGTCCTCCTGTTGTCCTCGTGTATGTTTATGTTCTACACATGCATGTAGGGAGAGTGCAGTCTGTGCAGTCTGTGTGTACAGCTCAGCGATTTTCAGCACAAAGAGCATATGAAGGGGGGGTGTTGGAGAGGCAGTGCGCTGTATATGCATTTAGTTTGACACATGTCATTTGTTCTCTTTCAATGGCTGCTCACATACTATAGGTGTATGCGTGTGTGTTTCACAGAAACAGGCCTCCACCCTAGGCCTTATCACTCCAACCCATTTTGTCGTATTTCTGGTTGCCAGGCTGTTGGTACAAAATTGCCTGCTGCTGGGTATGTTTTTAACCCTGCTCTTTTTAAAATGATCAGTGATTCTGAGAAACCATCCATCCAGACACACACTCTTAGGTAAATTATGTGGTTTAATTACCATATGTATCATAAGGAGGAAAAAAAAAAAAAAAAGCAAACCGGTCTCTGGACAAGTCCTAGAGGAGTCAGCTGTGACCCTGGAGTGATAACATGTCTCTTTGTTTTAGAGTCCTATCCATAGAGATTAGATCTCACACCAAAACAGACCTGTTTATAGTAAACTTTAGTTTAACTTCTTTTTAGCATAATAGTGCAGACATAAGTAATTTGTATGACAAGGGCACAGTTTTATAGTAGTAATGGGTCGGTTTACTAAAACAACACAAGAAAGAAGCAACAGGATTCACATTCCTAAGTGGTACATGTAAATAAATACCCCTCTGGAGGTTAGTTGTCAATGTTTTGTACATAGACTTTACTCACTTTTGGGGGTTAGGTTGTGATGTGACCTCTGTTTTACTTTAACAACATGACTTGCATGTTACACAATCCTAGGTAAGTCTTAGGCCTAGGGCTCCCAGCTTCTGCTGCTGTTTCACTGTGCTCTAAGCACCTCAACCACACCCTCTGGTCAAAGTCACCATCAGTGCTAAACTACAAAAATGTCAACTGTTGATTTGCACATTTAGTTTTAAACAGCCCAATGGCCTTCGCTGATAGTTTCCCACAAAGTCAAGATGACATCACCATGTCTCTTCCCAGAAACTCAGCCTAGCAGATCAGAGCAGATGGGTCATCTGGTACCCAGCTCTTTCTAGGTCAATTAACACCAAATGACAATAGGCACCATTTTGATCTCAGTCGGAAAATAAAGCTCATCCCAGGATTTTATTTAAGCTGTGAAATGTTTAAATGTTAGTTTTATCTTTAAAAGGCACTAAAGGGCTTAATGATATAAATTAAAAAAAAAACTCAAGCTACTATAAAATGAGTCCAAGTACCATCATTATAATCTCAAAGCTGCTTAAAGGACTGAAATACCAACATTAACACAACAAATATTTCAAGGCTAGATGAAGAAACAAGCTCAATACACAAACACTAGTTCTTAGTTTCATCTCTTACATGAACCACCTTTTTGCCAAACTGCAACAATTTTTAAACATAGTGAATAAACCTTGTCAGAAATTTTAAGACTTGAAACACTTATTCACTGTCCCATCCACCCAAGGAAATAAGATGAACCATCCACTTTAAATGAACAGTTTGTTACATCCCCACAACTTGCAGCATACACACAACCCCATACATACAAAGTAGGTGTCCCATATAGACTTTCATAATAATATCGACACCATTAAGAAACAGCATGCAGTGTCATAATTACATGACTCTGGATTAAGCAAGTGCTGGTGTATGTATGTATGTATATGACATATAGGTCTACAGTTAATATTCATAAGGCTGTGTATGTGTTTGCTGTTCAGAACTGAAACAGTCTGTACTGACCTTGTTACTCCACTTTCACACAATGTTTGTAATAGTCACACATAGTGAAAGGCCATTGGTTAAACAAGGATGTATTTTATGATCTACTCTTGTTGTTGCCATGACAGTTGACATGACAGATCATTTGAGGGTAAGTCAAACTAGTTTGTGGCTTTACGCTGGAATGAGACGGGAATCTCTTGATTTGCCTGTTTGTAGGTTGGGAGAGACATGCGCTCACAGAATGACAAGAAGATGATTTATAAGAATTTTGCTGCCGTCTTTCTTCCTTGAGTTCATAATGCATTTTGTGGGGTGTTGTCTGCAAACAACATGGTTTCCACATATGACCCAGTCTATGGCCCAGTTTAAACACCTATAGTAGTTCTTTTTTGCATTCTGTTGATATTTTTCCCCAGCAGTGAAGCCAGACTAACTTAATCCTGTTTCACTTTGGACACGATTCAATATGTTTGCCCCATCTAGCTACAAAGCTGCTTGAATCATACTGAAATCCTATTGGACTGATTACTCATCCCCTCCCAATCATTGTAACTATGGTGAGTCAACAAGGGACAAGGACCTTCAGAGGATGTTTTCTTGCTATTAGTGTTTGCTCAAGAAGAAGGAGGTATTATTGGTGCACTGTATGAAACTCATGGGTTAGCCCTTTATACTGTATATTTACTGACTTGCAAAATGTGTATATAGACAGTGTGATGTCTACTTGTAAGATAAGTCAGTGGTCACACCACACAGAGAGGTCAAAGAGTAAGCTAAAGAATATAAACAGATCTTTTTGGAAGTTGTTGTCTAAACTAAGTTTGGACGTTTATGTGTGTGGATGCACATGTCACAAACTCTAACCCAGTGTTCAAAATATATGCATTGTAATGTAGTCATACTGTGCTGCCCATGTTCATGTGTTACAGGACACACAGTGCTGTTAGGTATGACTTATGTATAGGAAGTGGACCTGTTAAAGTGTAGAGAGATGGGATATCTGATGTGTGGTGCCTGAAGTGCATGTTTTCCTTCAGAGCATGTACTGTGAGATGTTGGCTCATTGATCAAATATATCATTTATCATATCATATCGGGAAGGTACGGACAAATACTCTATGCTCTAACAATACCTAGTGTGGAAAGAACTCATCTCATCAACTTCCCACTTGTATAATGACCTTGCACACTTTTTTACATTTGAGCCTTTGGAAAATATTTATTATGTGCAAGAGTTCCTGAAGGGTTGTAGTAAGTACCCCAACACTTTAGATGTATTTGCAGTATTTGCAATCCAGCAGTATCTGCAAAATGGTTTTGTCTTAGCAGCAACAGGTACTTTTTTTAAACTGTGACTGATTTCAGATTATTTTTGTTTGATGTGTTTGTGCTGATTACTGTCAGTCAGTGAGGTAAAGGGACATATATTGTATATATCTACATATAGAGCTAAGCCTTATCCGGCTACCTATTAACAAGGCAGTTCAGGCAGCTAATACAGCTGAACCGTGGTGGCAAGAGTAACTTTTCTGTAACTTAATTGTGCAAAATGCTCAATTGCATAAATAGTGATCTGGTCTTTGACAGTTTCCTCTTATGGTTATATCAACAACATGGATGTGCTCTAGAAAGGTGGTTCTAAAAGTCAATATTAAGACTCACAGGGCTGCAATAGTTAAGTGAGTGAGTGTTTAATAATTGATTGCTAAATTAATTGTCAGCTATTTTGATAGTCAACAATCTATTTAGTGTTTTTTAATTAAATCAATCTCTGAGTTTTCAGCTCCTTAAATGTGACTGTTTGATGGTTTCTTTGCTCCATATACCAAAGAAATCTTTATATCTGAATAGTTTTGGTTCATGGACAAAATAAGACATTTGAGGCATCATCATTTCAATGTTTAGGAAACACAGATCGACATTTTCTGACATTTTGTGGACCAAACAAGTCCTCAGTTAGTTAGTTACAGCCCTAGGTGGGGATATCTTTTAAATAACATGCATGAGTTGAGTTTTAATTACCAAGCATCTCTTGAAAATAATTTAATTAGTTGCTACATCATGCACAAATGAGTTCTTGTTACGATTGATTTTGTGATTTGGGTCACATAGTTTGCCATCTTTAAAAAGGAGGTCTCTATGCCAAATGTTTGAAAAACACCTGCTCTAGGGGGAAAAAAACCTTTCCCACACAAAAAATAAGAGGTCATGGTCAGCTCCAGCACAGGTCTCCTGAAGGTGGTTGGAGTTTAGTCTCTGGACCAAAATCTCCTCACTAAATCGTAAATGTTTATTTTAAACATTGTACTTGAGGAACGATCTTCCTGGTCATTCTGTATTATAATGTGTTAACCTTAAAATATTTGTGCACTTTTGACTTTTAACTTTAAACTCAGTTCAGTAAATGAATGCTGACCCCATAATCTGTTGAAATGACAGAGGCTGCCACTTGTGTTGCAATGCAAACACACAAGCTTCTGTTTTCACTTTAAACATTTCCCTGGAGATGTATTGATGTCAGAGTTATGGAGACTTCACTGTGAAAAAGCTATCTTGTCATAAATTTTTCATTTATCTTATAATTTAAGAATTTTATGAAGGTGTTGTCCTTAGTCCAGTGATCTCTGGTATTTTAAGGTACAGGTGTATTGTGGAAAAATGCGTACAGATTTGAAGCTTTAAATTTGTTCTCAGTTTTTCTTTGCGATATATTGAATGTGACACACCATGCCATTATTCATGGACAGACAGTCCCTTAGGGAAATAATGCTTGTATCGATCTCTCTGATCTCACTCGGTTGAAGCATTTGCATTCTGCTTTGCCTTCTGGTGAAGTTTTTCTTTTTGTAACCAGGACAACTGTAGTGTAATGGGATTTCATGAACTTAGACTTGATTCATGCATTTTAGTTGGTGTAGTGTTTTTTTTTTTTTAAGCAGTAGACTGAGGAGTGCTGACTTGACTCTCTGTTATGGACCATGTGGTTTTACTGGGTGACAGTGATCTCTATAGTCATGGAGATTTGGAGAACTGGACATTTTCTAACCCCTTAAGCTTATTTTGTTGTCCAATGTCATTGAATCTGTTACATGGCATTATGATGATACCACAACAAATTGACACCCCCTTTTAGTAACTACATTGCTTGTCTGTTAAGTATAACCATATTCGTCACATCCCCACCCCAAAAGGCCCTTTAAAACTGAGACATGTTTTCCAGTATGTTTACACAGAGAGATGGGCTTTTGAGTTTCCTGCTGGTTTGATCTGGATGCAGAGAAACCAGTTTCAGAGGGTGTGACGAATGTTTGCTTTTAGGATAATGTTTAAGGCATTGCCAATTTATTTACAGAAAGTCCAGTCTGAACTGATTCTTTGACAACCATCATTGGCTAATAGTAATATTTCATTCCGACACTTTCTTTTAGTCATTTCACACATCTCTGTCAAGAACAGAGAAAGAAATTTTCATTGAAGTGGCACAGCAACTTGTAATCTTAATTTCAGCCTCTCAAATTATGGCATGACCCACTAACCTACTGCTTGCTGTTATACTCACTCATGATTATAATCATTGTTTATTTATCAATTGCCTCTCTAATCACTGAACTAGCAGAGGTTTCCCTTTTAGGGATAATCTTTGACTGTCTTTCAATGTCTCCAAGAACATTCAGAACTTAATCTTATGTATTCCTCCTCACGTTGTTTAAGTCTGCACAGACATTTTCACGGACATCACTGGTCTTTGAATGTATAAATCAGTGTCTGCATTTTTTTTCTCTTGGTAGAGAATGTCCCTGCAGAGCTGCGTGATCCTTTCTACTGTGACCAGTACGAGCAGGAGCACCTTAAACCACCTGTCACGCGCCTTCTGCAGTCTTCCGAACTCTACTGCCGCACCTACAGCCTATTACGGAGGGGCACTGAAGCTGAGTCACAGCCTAAAGACAACGTTTCCCTGCTGGAGCTCCTCACTAAGAAAGACTTACTCAAAGACAAGGACACACTAGTGACTGATGCAGACCTCCGTCATAAACCCATCAAAATGGTAAAACTGTGGTGCTTGTAAAGAAACTAACCAATTTAGATAACTTAAAATGTAGAGACAAAAGTGATGATACTACACCGTTCACCGACAGTTTCATGGTTAGTCTCTACCATGGACTGATTGGAGGACATATCAGAACTGTTGTTTAGGTAGAAACTGCTTTGTTTGTCTATTATGCCAAGAGCTAAGTGTCTGCTCTAAGTGAAACCAGATACCCTGCTATCCAGGAGGAGTCTGCAGAGAAGCAGGGATAGCTATGTGTGCTTGATTGTTCATATAGAAAGGCTTGTTTATGCTTAGATTCTAGGGATCAGAGGACATCAAAAAGACCCCCACTCATTCAACTCCACCCCCACCCTTCTATGCTGCCAATAGCTGATCAGAGAGGATTTGACCAGCTGCAGGAATTAGGGCTTGGGCAGTAATGGTGACACAAGGGACGACTATTTTAATTCCAGGGTGTGAGAGGGAGGGAGAATCTAGGTACAATAGATGGTCCAGAGGAGAACAATAGTTAAACAGTTCAGGTGAAACATTAGATACTGTGTTGAGAGAATACCCTGGCTTTGTGAGTTAAATCAAGAGAAACTGGTTTTACCTTTTCGCCCTCTGCTATCCACAATACATCACTCTGTCTCTCTCTCTCTTACATGGGGGACTTTTAGCAACTGCAATTTCCCAGGAGTCTTGATACATGTTCATACAAGCTCTTGTGAAAGCTACATAGGGAGTTTCTGGAGATCTGTTTGTATATTGTTATTTGCTCTACTCTGCTGTCTAATGCTGTTGCAGCAGATGCAGTACTACTGTTGCTGCTAATTGTGATGATATAACTGTATTTTAGTATTTAGCAGAGAAATTGTGTTCATGAGCTTGCTGATCTGAGAATTTGTATGTTTGCTAATGCACTGTTGGGGTGTTGCTACAAATAATATGGCTACTGCTTTTTCCACTTTCATGGAATGTGTAGTCATTCAGTTCTTCATCACCATCATCATCATCACTGCATCTTCAGGCCCAATGACATATTAGATGCCTTATTACTAGATTCTCTGGTAATTTTGTTGTGCAGATGAACTTGTCTGCTTCTATGTATCGTAGTGCTGAAATTTGCTTCCAGGGCAGAGTTTGGGCCACTATGGATCCTTTGTTGGTTGTTACTGTTGTATGCTCTTGCCATTTTTTTGAGCTTTTCATGAGCTTCTGGTCCCTCCATGTTGGTTTTGCTGCAGCCTGAGATTGTCTGCCACTGACTGGCACTGTACCTACAGTTTGGCAATTTAAGCAAGGAAAGTGGGTCATGCTGCAGCACCATTAAAGGATGGTGCATGGTGGGGTCTTGGCCAGTAAACAGCTTTGTGGCAGCAGCATTCTGCTGCAACACTGTTGTATATTGTAGCTTCACATCTGTGTCAAGCAGGAGGTGATAAAAGTATGTTGAGTCCTGGTTGTTGCTGACAGTTGCACATTTCTCTCTATCACACACTGCTGATGAAATGCGGGTCTTTGATCACATATTTTGTTCTAGTCATTTATATTTCCATGGATGTAGATTTAACCAGTGACCTACTCTCTATTGCGTTACATGTTTGATGCTATGATCAAAGTAGGGCAAAAGAGAAATGCATTGTAGGTCATCTTTCTACTTCAACACTAATCTCTTCAAGCTGTACACTGCTGCCACAGTGTGAAGATTTTCTTATTTCGTCATATTTTCATGTTCTACTCAAAATTTACTGGAGCTGCACAATCTAGAACTAGTTAGTCTTCGTTGCTTCTAAATTTTATACAATAATAGAGTCAAGTCTAAAATAAAGGGACATGTTCATTAACTAGATGAACATGTCCTAGATGAACATAGACTGTAATCTTGTTATTAATATGTTATGATTTTGCTGTAGATCTTTGGGTCTCTTTGAAGTGGACATCAGCAAAGGAGCCTGTGGTCATCTTTACTCTGTAGCCCAACCCCCATCCCTCCTGAGATTAAGGATAAAGTTCTGTAAAGATTAGAGATAATATGCCATGCAGACTGAACTTCATCATCCACAGCTAGATGACACACTGTGCACCCAACATCTCTGATAGCATCCCACTTAAAATAAATTTTCTCATTCTACTGTGGAGCGATAAAGTAGAACATTGTCATATACTATTCATTTTAAACATTCTAATTTTGATGATGCTGGAATTAGGTGAAGAAGCTGTTCCCACATTTAACCATAATGCTGCCAACTAAACCTCTTTGGGTCCACTGTTGGTTTTAGATGGGCAGTGACACTTAAATTATATTGAGGGGTCGGAATGTTTCTGCTCATGGGAGCTTAGTTGAAAATGGAAGTGACAGACTATCAGAAATCATCAACTTCAACTATTTGTTCTGCCTCAGACCTTTTCTGATGTAATTAAACCTTTAACTTTATGTTTAACTACTGATTTTTGCTGCTAAAGCTTGCATATATTGTCCATATAAGTGTTTATGAGTGTTTGTATAAACTTTCCTATGTTGGGGCCTCAGCCCTGCCTCATCCCCTTGTTTGTCTACCCCATCAATAGGCACCAGGCAGTGTAGTGGGTGGGGGAAGGGGTAATTCATGTTTAAGACATAATCGGGTTTTGCCCTCATTGTAATCTCACTTGCTTTAGGGCAGCTCATGGCTGAGAAGTATTTGGGCCTGTAACTGGAGGGTCCCCAGTTCAAATCCCAGGACAGGTCAAGAGCTGAGGTGCCCCTGATTAAGACGTCCAGTCCCCCATTGCTCCTTGGGTGCAGATAAGCCCTGCCCACTGCTCCTGCACCTGGTTTATATGTGTTCACTACTGGTGTGTGATAAGGATAGGTTAAAAAATACACATCAAATTCACAATTACTAATTGGTTTATGTGCAAAAATAACTAATTCTAAAATTTTACTGATCCATAATTTAGATAAGCATTCTTTGTTTGGTATATTGCCTACATGGCTATGTCAACATATTTGCCAAATAGGGCCGTGAATTTTAAATTCTGGTGGGTTTAATTGATTGAGTACTTTTTTTTTCCTCTTTGTCTTGCTGGTTTGTTGGGTCTGAACTGTTAACTGCCTGGATGTTTGTGAACAGATAACCAGTGCTAAGCCAGGAAGATGGAGCTTGTGTTGAGATGCATTGTGGGTCAGCTAGTTGGTTGTTATGGTGATCTGGCAGTGTCTGTGCTGTGTGTTCATTTGCTCCTCTCTCCCCTCTCATTAGGGTGACTAGTGATTTAACTTAGCACTCTCCTTGGTCTGCAAAGGGAAATCCACCAGCAGCACCCACCCTTCCCCTTTTGTGCCGCACTTTATATCTGTTCTGAATAATTAGTATACAATAGGACAATATGACGGGCCACTTTCTCTCATTCTGTCATTCTCTTTTGTTTGTTTCTATTTTTTCTCTGTCATCCTGTCTCCTTCCACACTTTGACTATAGCGCCAACCTGTAATTACATTTCATTGCTAAATGCAAAAGTATATCTACCTTAAATCACTTAGTGATTTAAGTTTTTATCTCCAGAGTACCAAACACAGCAACAGGCAGGATATTGCTCCACATCAGTAGCTTATATTGCTGCACTCTGATATATTAGTAAATTCAATTAATCAGGATGTATTTTTGAGGTCAACATCTTTTTCTGTAAAGATAAGCATAGCATTGTTTAAGATGATGATCGTACACTGTATGTATATGAATTAGTATATTCATCAAACTTAATGATGATAGAATTAAATTATTGTTAAGCCTGTCTGATATGCCAAAAAAATAAACAACAACAAAAAAAAACAAAACAGCAAGGCTGCAGACTTTTCCCATATCAGATAATTTATACTGCACATATTTTCACTGAAGAGGCAACATATCGGCAGCAGTTTTAGTCCTGGCAGCAGAGTTTGGAGGACAATCCAGCCAAAAGCCTCACAGCTCCCAGCCATTTACTTCAGCACATCGAGAGCTTGACCCAGTGTTGTCTGACAAGCCTTTGCTGGTATATACTGCTGTGTTTGAAACCATCCCTGGCTCAGTCCAGGTCATCACTTTACATCAGGGTTTAGTAGGCAGACAAGCAGATATGGCTCATGCATTCTTTTTCATACTTTTCGGTTTCTTAGTCTGAGGTAATAGTAAATAATGTCTGTACCCTAAAGTGGAATTTGTAAGTAGTAAAAGGACCAGGCACTGATTTGCACAGATTAGTCTCAGAACTGAAGATTAGAGATTGTGGAATGGCCCCTTCACAAGAATGTGTTGTTTGTGATTTCCCTGAACCCTCCGTAGGTCAGAATTAATTAAGGGGGTTGCTATTAGCTAGTAGTCAGGCAAGTATAAGGGGCCCTGGTGCTGCTGCTGGATGCCAACTATAGTTACAGTTAGAGGAGACAAAAATGTAAGAATCAAACATTACATTTGTCAAGAAAAATATATAATGAATGAATAAAATATATAATGAATAAACCCATCATCTGATAATGATTTAGATAGGGCTGCAAATAACAATTATTTTCAAAATTGATTAATCTGTTGATTATCTTCTTAATTCATTGAGTACTTGTTTAGTCCTTAAATTGTTAAAATTTCAGGGTTAGGGTTAGTGTATCTCAAATGTTTTGTCCATAAACCAAATTATTCAGTTTTAATGATTTATTTGTTATATGGAGCAAAGAGACCAAGAAATATTCACATTTAAGAAGCTGAAAAATCAGATAGCTTGTTTTACTTATGGAAAAACACAATTAAGTGACTATCAAAATGGTTGACCATTAATTTAGTAGTTGATTAAAAATCAAATAATCAAATAATCATTGCAGCCCTAGATTTGGAACACTATGGAAATTAGATATATTAAGAATTGTTTGTTTCAGTCCCATGGCATGGATGGAACACAACTTCTAATGAGCTAACATGTTTATACAGTTAAGCCATTCACTCCAGTTGTGCTAATAACATTGGTGGTACATTTTAATAGGCTCTGGCAATTAGATAGAGCACAGTAATTGTCTCAAGTCTGAATGAATGGGAATGAAAAATATATTTAATCATACTAAGAAACTGTGTTTTTTTCATTTGCTGTATATGTTGTGGGCAAAAAAATAGATTTTCATTGTCTGACCAAAACACATTCATACATTCCAAATAGAGAAAAGAGACAGAACACACAGAATACTGCTCTTTGTTTTGCTTCCTGGTGTTCTGTTACAGCACCTCATTTTATACCGAGTGTCATACACATGAGTCATGAAGCAGTATTACCCTGAAATATGCTGAAGAACAGTCCAGGAACACGTACGTTAACATGTTATTGGTCTACTGCCTCTTTAATGATTTAATGATTGTACAAACACAAGTCCAGAGTTCACTGACAACTACTGGTGTGTGTGTATTTGCTTGCTGAGAGCTCTTGTTAGTGTTTCTGCTGACTCCCAACTGGTCTCTGGTGACCTCTAGAGGGTTCTGCTGGTAAGTATTAGTAGTATTGCAACATTTAGAAGTGATTGATGTCCTGCACTAAGCAGTGTCCTGCTAGAGCTGTAGAAATGTCTGTGTTCTGCATTATTGTGTTAGCTGTAATTGATTTATGTTGTTGAACTCTCTGGCTTCTGCTGTGACTGGTCCATCCCTCAACCCTTTCTTTTCTTTCATGTGATTGGTACAGAGTGCTCACCTTGTGGTGATAGATGCCCTGATGGCAGTGGGAGCCATGGAGACAGTGACTGCGGTGAAGACATGTGGTTCTGCTGTGCTGCTGGGTACATCTACCAGATGGGAGGATGCTCTGCTTCATTGGGTTAACAAGGTAAGGAGTGAGCCAAATGGATACCACTTTTTATTCAAGTACACATCTTTTTTTACATCTTGTCAGAAATGTCTTATTGTTTAAGCATCCTAAATTGTCTTGTTTAGATGACCTAGTGTCTTTTTAGCTTCAGAAATTTTAATGCTGAAATCCAGTAATCACATACAGACATACTCAGTACAGATCTTCATCATTCTCAGTTAAATCAGAAGCTCCGAGAACTTACAGAAGGATCCCAGAATGACTCAGCTCAGGCAACAGAACCTCAACCTCTTCAGCCCTCTGTGAGTTTTGTTTTATAAATCCATTTTATTTATGTCTCTTGTCACAGGAGATAATGTATTTATTGCTATAAAAAGCACCTGTCTGTTACCACCATCTCAACCCTTTCTCTTTGTCTAGTTCTTCCACTATGGGCTTAATACCTTTTGTGCTCCTGTTTTCCATGTCCCTGTCTTTCTTTATTTCCTGTCCCTCCTCCTCTCTAACAGTGTCCTACACGCTGGTACTGGAAACTTGTTCCTGTAAGTTCCTTCCTTTCCTCTGCTCCTTCCCCCTGTCCCTTCATCCCTCCAGTGTCTTCATCAAATTTATCAGCAAATATCTGATGGTCAGGTGTGTTTTTTTTTCCTCCATATATTGGTTTGAGAATGCTAGTGTGCCTCACATTCTACACTGCATTTAATTGCACGTCAGATGTCACAGCATAAATGTCATAAGGCAGGGCATGACATGAGTCAGGGATTGTTTGTCGAAAAACAGGAGTGTTGCATGAATCGCAATTGGAACATGTGTGACTGGTTCCTCCGGTTGTCTGTGTGGCACAGGTGTTTGTTTGCGTGTGAGAAGCTCAGGTGGTTAACAGACTTTCCTTGTCAGCTGGTCTCTGCTGACAGTGTGCTGTTTTTTTTATTTACGTACCCAAAACACATTTTTTTCTCTCTCTTGTTCTCTCTGCTTCCCAAGACCTTCACCCGCCTTCAATTTTTATGATCAAAACCTACTCCTCTCTGCTCTGATTAAGTCACTCCCTTTGGATCTCATGATTTGTTTATCTATCTGTCTCTATTACACATTAGCATGGCCTTTATCTGGCATTTTTTTCTCACTTTTCTGTTTAAATAACATTTTCTGTCATGTATTTAAATAATATATAAATATTTTTAACACTGACATGATTGAGAAACACAGATTTTGGTTTCAAAATTAACTAATGTCCAAATATTCAGAACAGTGTATTTTGAGGTCCAGCTGCAGGTTTTGATTGTGTTTTTGATTTGATGTTTTTAGCTCCGCTACAGGAAGGATAAAATTCAGTCCAAACAAAAGGCCATCTTTCCAGTGGTGAATGAAGTCAAGGACTTGTCCAGTGGATGTGCTGTTGCTGCCGTCATTCATTATTATTGCCCTGGCCTACTAAGACTTGAAGGTACCAAGACATACATTAACCACTATCTAAATCCAAGAGTGAAAATAAAGCTTACTCAAAAAAATTTTCTCTTTGTAAGATGTTTGTATGAAGGATTCCACATCTGTAGCAGACAGTCTGTACAACCTGCAGTTTATCCGCGAATTCTGTGACAGCTGTCTTAAATGCTGCTGTCACATGGCACTGGAAGACATGCTATACACTCCACGGGAGCTTGAGGTACTTATATTCATTTGCCAATCATTGGTCAACTGAATGATGCATAATAAATATATAGTATATTAGTAAATAGCATGTATTGTCTTCTTAATATCTACATTTTATTTAGCTCAACTGGCTGAGCTTCCTCGCAGAACTGCTTAGCTGGTTTGAATTGGAAAGACCGGACTTTGTTCAGCCAGTAGACACAATCGGTATGTGGTGCTTTCTAAATACTGTGACATCCTACAAACAAGGTCATAATATTACATACTGTATCTCTTAGACACTCTTCTTTGTTATATTTTTTGTTAGGTGGATCTGCACCAGTAACACCAAGTACCTTGATTGGCAAGAGGTACAGAAGCTCTCTGAACATTATTTTGCTTTTGTAGTAGTATGGCATATTTTTGGATGCACTTGCTTGAACTTTTTTCAATGCTTTACAGTTCCTCCCCCTCCATCTTCAAGAAGCCTTTCCTCCCCATCTCCTCCCCTGCATTAGGTAAGATTGAGACCATCTTCCTTTTTAAGCTATTGTGTTTACATCTGTAAACACAATATTATTATTATTATCATTCTCCATTAAGGTAACATTTATTTCACTTAATACCCGTGCATGTGTCATTGTGTTTCATGCTGTATGATACACTTTTCCTTACTTTTATTAATATTAAAGACTTTTGACGCTTTTGTTCTTTTTATTGGTGTGCTGTTAGGTGTATCCCTTTGTGGTGTGTATCCCTGTGTTGTGTGCATGCCTTCACATGTCTGTGTATGTCCTATTGCACTCAGGATCTTTGACTCAGTCTACCTCAATGTCTCATATAGAAGGAGTTGGGAAGACATGGAGCAAAAAATCCCTCAGGTAAAGCAAATGTACTCAGTCACACTGTCATTAGTTCTTATTACATTATACTTAAACTCACCTTTTTTCATCTCTTAGCCGCCCCTTGTCAGCAGTTTCCTTCAGCATTCCATTTGGCCTGGACAGTGATGTAGACATTGTAATGGGCAACCCTGTAATAACACGCTCTGTGAGCTCAGACCAACTCAACCCAGCAGCCCAAAATGTAACCCGGGTTCCCTATACCACTCCTGAAGATCTCAGCAATTTGATTAACAAGCCTTTGGGCCCCAATGGCCCACAGAGAGCCTCCTGGGCCACCAAGACTCCCAGTATTCCAAGGTTGGGAGAGCAGAATAACCTTGTAGTGAATGAAACAGGAGAGCTTCCTACCATTGAAGAGGCTCTACAAATTATCCACAACGAGAGCAAGATGGAGCCTCGCTTACACCCAGATGGTGCTCCTGATGGCTTCTACCTCCATTCTCCTGATGATCCATCTAGTTCAAGACATACCAACAATTTGGCACCCATCAGCAGCTCAGCCCCTACACACTCAGGAATAATGCACCGACCTACAGGAGAGCCCAGGCAGCCCACTCGCACAAGGAATACTTCTGAATGTTCACGAGATGATGATTCAGTCTTGAGAGATGGTAGTGTGGACTCTGATGCATCAGAGGACATGCCTAAGACACAGTCCACCCCAGCCACACCGGCTGCCAGTGCCTACTCTGTTAGGAGCCATGGCAAAGAGGAGTCTGACAGCGGTGTGAAGTTGACCAGTTTTGCAGAGCGCAAAAAGAAGCAGATTGCGGACTCTCCCAAAACCAACGAGCCTTCCTATCTTCAGATAACTACGTGGGCACAAAAGTCTGAGGAAAGTCCAAGCAAGAGTCCGCAACTCAATAATGAAATGTCTGAGCTGGGAGCAAGACTTGAAGAAAAGCGCAAAGCCATCGAGGCCCAGAAGAAACGCATTGAGGCCATTTTTGCCAAGCACCGACAAAGACTTGGCAAGAGTGCCTTTCTGCAGTTAAAGAAGGAACAGGATGAAGGTGAAGGAGGGAATGGAAAGGACAGCACCTCATCCACAGAAGATGACCTCTCTCGCTTAACAATAGAGGAGCGGCTAGCTCACATGAAGGCAGAAGACCAGCAGGACCAAGATGAACAGCACCCTTCAGTGAAGGATGAGGGTAATGTGAAAGGGGGGCTTCCGCTAAACAAACAGTTCAAAGAAAAAGTGGGTACACCAGGAGATAAGGACTCTGGCACACCTGAGAAAATGGTTGCTCCATTAGGGGACTATAACAATGCTGTATCAAAGCTGAGTGCTGCTCTTAGCTCCCTACAAAGTGACATGCAGCGGCTGACTGAACAGCAGAACCAGCTAATCAAGAAAAAACCCACAGCCTCTAACAACAAATCCTGGGTTATTCCAGCCAGCCCAAAAACCTCCACCCCAGCCCCTCCACGCATGTCTCGAGACCGAAATTTAAATTCAGCCTCCTCCTCTCCGTCTCCATCCCGCAGAATCACAAACCACAGCACTCCTCCTAAATCACCTCAAGTTCATCGTAGAACCCAATCTGTTCCCCCTAAGAGCCCAAAACACCACCAAAACAGTCGTCCCCTGGACATTAAAGTCCCAACCCTGTCAAGGGTTCTCACCCCACCTCAAAATGTGGACCGCATCCCTCACCTTCGTCGAGTAAATCCACGGCAGTCCCAAGTCCAGACTTTATCTTCATTCTCCATTGGTAACTCTGGCATCCTAGATGATCTGCACTCACCTGGACCAACTCCTGCTTCCACACCAACACTTACCCCTATACCAACCCCTACCCCAACTCCACATCCTGCCATAGATGACTCATTATCAGAGGTAGGCTCCATTGATGACCATAGCATATTTAGCATGGACCTGGAGACTGCTTCTTTGCATAGTCATGCAGCCAAGAGGGAGGGAGTTGCAGGTGGGGGCTGCAGCTCTGGTGCCCCATCAGAGTGCTCCTTCGAGAGTGATGCCCCTGCAGGGATGTTGAATGGCAAGCGCGGTAGCCTGATTGAGATCTCACTTTCTGCTCTGCAAGATGGGCAGGAGGATGACCATTTACCTGATCCCTTCCTTGACTCAATGAGTGACAGGACAGAGCCAGAGATGAAAGGAGGGGTTGGTTTCTTTTTCAAGGTGGGTGCCTGATTACTACGTGAATTATTTAAATACCTTAATTATTGTTAACATAAATATTCATGTAATGTTAATACCCTTTTATTTCTGTGTTCACTTTAAGGATGACAAGGAACGACCAGAGGATGAAATGGCTCAGCGTAGAGCAGCTTTGTTGGAAAAACAACAGAAGAGAGCAGATGAGATGAAAAGACGTAAACTTGAGCAAGAAAAAGCAAAAGAATCAAAGTAAGATTTTTTGTAAACACATGTAGTGTTTTGTGTCTTGTATTAAAAGAAAACGTTATCATTGGTCACACATCTTGAAATTTGAATACTACTGTAGTTATGTTTTTGCAGCATATGATTTATGATTCAGACATCTGTCTTGTTGTGTTTTACAATGTCAGTGTCACACATTGAGTTTTATACATTGTCTTTAATGACTTTCAGCAAGCCCCAGTGGATGACTATTGAGGGCTGGGGTAATAAGAGTGAGGACAGACCCCAGACCCCAGGCACCCCTCCAGCATCAAGCACCCCACCGGTAGAAGGGACTCCCCACCGCAGAGGAGATTTCACAAGGCAAGAGTATGAAAGGAGACAACAGCTGAAAATCATGGAAGACTTGGACAAGGTGCTAAGGCAGAAACCCACTACAGTCCGTGGTGTCAAGAAGCAGAGACCCAAGACTGTGTTCAGAGATGACTCTGTACTCTCTCATAGCCCTGTAAAGGGTTTCATGGGTAAGCACATGTTATAGTTATACTCACTGGTCTTAGTCTTTATTTTCCTTCTTTATAAAATTCCAGAGCCCCTTTTCTACCAAAATTACCATGAAATTTTATTACGAAGAACTTCTTCAGAGACGACAACAGCACCTGTGTGTGCGTGCGTGTGTGAAACCCGCTCTACCTCTACCTCTATCTCAGGCAGACGATTTTTTTTTTCTTCGCATCATGCTTGATGTGCATAAGAGGCTGTGTCGCATCGGGCTCACTCGCTCGTTTGTTGTGTACAGTGTGCCAAGACCTTTAGAAGTATATGTGCTTTCACATCAGTGTTTCCAAAGGTCTCTAATAACACAAGAAATAGATGCTAGATTTGTTGCTAGTTGCTTATTTTGAAAAAGAGTCGCTAGAGGATCTGAATACAACAAAGTCGCTACGTTCGCAACACGAAAACAGCTGCAAAATGTGTTTCTGAGAGCCCCGCCCCTCCAAAGTTCCTGGTAATCTGAAAAGTCACGAGTAGGTACTAAATTTACCTGGTTAAATTGTTAACCAGGGTAACATTTACCCGGGTAATTTCAGTGGAAATGCACCAAAGTTTTTTAATTACTCAGATAAATGAAAAAAGTTTCTATGGTGGAAAAGGGCCTCTTTTTTTCAATATATTCTGCCACATTTCTTTCATCCAGGCACCAAGCTGAACAAAGTTTACTCCCACTCATCCATGAACCTGTCCTCCATGGCTAATGACTCTGGAGGCCTGTCGGTTAGGAAGTCTCCCAGGTAAACTGCACATTGACAGTGGCTTGTGTTGTTTTACTTGGTAAATAAAACATACATGCTGTAATAGAGTAAATGTATTGTGTCACTTAAAATCCTGAAGATGCAAAATGCCTTCACATCTCATTCATAGAGTCGCTATGATAATGTAGAGCTACATATATGATAGTAATATTATATGAGACCAAACTATATTATGCAGCAATTAATGGAAAATTAACTTAACAATGCAAAGTAATTATTGATAATTCTTTTATAGAGGGTGATATAGAGGGAGGATCAACAATGTATTTCCAAATACCAAATACAGATTGTGTGGTTGTTCCTATCACTGTTACTTAGGCCAAATGCACATGTGAACACAGCATCAAGGCCAATCAATGACTTCTCTTCTAAATACCTTTTGATTGTCTGTAGCCGTTCGCACTCTCCTTCTCGGCATAGATCACCAGGACGATCGGTTGCTCTGAATGGAGAGAAGGACTGGGAGAATAGTTCCACTATTTCTTCCTCAGCCTCAGTCCCAGAGTACACAGGTCGGTGATATGTTCCCAACTAAGCAAATTTTGTTTTTAACTATAAAATGTAAAATCAAATATTATGTTGCACATATGAGGTTCTTGATGGTGTATTTTGACAGGCCCGAAGCTCTACAAGGAACCAAGCTTTAAGTCCAACAAGTTTATAATTCATAATGCTATCACTCGTTGCTGCCTGGCTGGCAAGGTCAATGAACCACAGAAAAACAAGATTGTTGAGGTAAGCCACCTTGCTTTGTTATAGTCACACAGAAGTCCATTTCAAATAGGTAACAGATGACGCTTTCCTGGTTTTCATTAAATAATATTACAGTTTTAACCCAATTAAAGAAAATGTACATTTATGTACTGTACATTTTCTTCAACTGCTGCTGAGCCTATACTGGGAGTTGGTTCACTGAGGTAAGCAGTAGGTGGCAAAAAATTCAGATCAGTACAGAAGAAGGAGAAGGCAATAACTTGATGAAATAAATAAAGACCACTAAGCCTTTATTTGCCATTTCTTCTGCTGCTGCTAAAACATTGTTTCACTCTGTTCCATCTACTGTACTTATTCACATTGTTGAGGGTTAAAGAGCAGGACGTTGTACCTTAAGCCCTTTGAGGCAAATTGTTATAAAAAAAAAACTGATGGAGTTAATATGTTTTTCTCTTTTTCTGTCCCTCCAGGAAATGGAGAAGAGTACTGCCAATCATTTCCTCATCCTCTTCAGAGATGCCAGCTGCCAATTCAGAGCAGTTTACACAATGAACCTTGAAACAGAGGAGATGGAACGGCTCACTGGCATTGGCCCCCGCATTATCACACCTGAGATGGTAGAATCCATTTACAAGTACAGCTCTGACCGCAAACAGTTCACGGTCATCCCGTCCAAAACCATGTCCATGAGTGTTGACGCTTTCACCATCCCTGGCCATTTTTGGCAAAAGCGCCCAGGAACTCCCAAAAAACTTGGCACCCCCAAATAAAGACATAAAAAAGATTGGCAGAGATCATATCTTTCAGGGAACTGACTCCCAACTAGACTCAGACTGTCCTTTAGTTTGGCCAGTGCGGCACTTGTAATCATACATTATGCTTTTAGATAAACAGTGGACACAATGACTGACATACCAATGTGGACCCAAAGAACAATCCAGTAAACTCTACATGCCAAGAGGAAGGTCCAATCACTCACACATCCAACCTTTGTAGTTTCAGTTGGTTTATTATCTTCTCATCGGCCCCCAGATTGTAAAATGTAATGGATGAAGAACTGTCTTACCCTTGCACCTTTTCTCCCCATCGCTTGCCTTACCCTGCTCCCAGAGTCATTTTTTGTGATTCTTAAGAGGAAACAACCACACTGCCTTTGCCCACTCAACAGTATTTTGGGCCAGAGTAGTTCTTCCTTCTCCCAATCATGCTTGCTTTTTTCTTGTGTTGCCTTTCCTTTGAGCTCAAGTTTTCTCCCATCTGCGGAGACCAGTGGCTCAGTTCCAAATGGAGATTCACCTAAAAAATCAACAGCAGGTAACTGCTCTCATATGAATGTAGGGTACATACAGACCACTCATTCCATTCTAGGGTGTTAGTACTGTTTGTTCATGACCAGAAAATTCCATAGTGGGTGATTCCTCTGTGGGCTGCACTGGTGGTAGTGGCTTCTCTCCTTATCCATTGTTTTACATAAGAAACTGCCCCATAGTTTGTGCACTCCACTTCAACACTTCTCTAGCTGTGGACATCTGGATGTTTTTTTTTTTTACACTATTTGACAGGAAGATGAATGAAATGCATATGACATTTTCCCCTGAAGTTGCTTTCTCATTTTCAACATAGTGAATTGAAATGTTATATGATCTTGAAAAACAATGCTGGAAACATGAAGGAGGGCTTTATCATGTTTACCATTACTTGGATACAGCTCTGTGTGAAAATGATAATCACTGCTAATTTAATATAATGAATGCCAGTTACTTTGATTTTTTGACAATGATTTGTAAAAAGTTGACCTTTGTAAGCTATGAATAAGCTAGCCTGCTGCTTGACCAATAGTGAGATGTATGTTTGAGATGAGAATGAGTGAATGAGAATAAATAGAAATTGTCAAATTGATGAAGCTTTCCTAAGCCTTTCGTTTATGGATTAATAAATCCTTTAGGTCATCATGAGACAGTTTTCTATTATACGTGTGTCTAGCCATATAAACGGGTTTTCCTTTTGAAGAATTGTTCTGAACTATATCAGTCCTAGTAGTCACCACACTCTCCAGAGACTCCTTAGTGTGTAACTGCTGGGAATGGAATGTTCTTTTTAGTTCGTATTGGTAAAAACATTTGACAGTACATTTGCTTTTGATTGACAGTGGCCATCTGGATGACTTTTCAGCCTGCTCCAGCAGCTGTGACTGCCTCAAACAGTTTGAATGAGATGTGAAAAATGGAGTTGAGTGCAAAGTTAAAAAAAAAAAAAAAAAAAACTAAATGAGATGATTGATTAAACGTGTGTGTGGAGAAGTAGATATAAACTAAGTGGCTGTTTGTATTTATGTTTGTAATAATATCTCTTGATTCTGTGCAATTCTCCCCTAAAATCCCCATCTCACCCAGAGGTATATTTATTAAGTTTACATTGGATGTCTCATTTGATGTTTAGTTCCAGTTTCTACTTGTCATTTTTAGTTCAGGTGTTTAGTCACACAATCATTTCACGGAAGTTGATAAAACATTTTTCTTTCTCTTTTGTTGATAAGTTTGTACCAGCACATTATGTGTTTTAATTTCATAAACTAACCTATCATTGTAACTGGACCAGACAAATAAAACTCCATTTTGATTCATCATTATATTATGTTATTTATTATTATTTTTTTAACATTCCTAAGCTTTAGGCAATGCATGTGTGAAAACCAGATTTTTTTATTCAAGTGTTTTTTCTTCCTTCCTGGAACAGCAGGTCTTCCCGCTCATGAAAACATCACAGTATTACTTTGATCTGAAATTTCACAAGACTACTGCCCCCCCCCCCCAAAAAAAAAAAAAATTTACTGTGTTTTGTGGCTGAGTTAATACTGTAGATAACTGGAAGTAGGATGAAGTATGGCACAGTTAGGTTTTTCCTTAAGGTGCAATACTAACAGCACCAAGAGCTGTGAAAGAGAACATCCCTGTAAAATGGTGCATCATTCATCTTAAGTAAAAAGGGTTACAGTTGATACTAAAAGGCAGAAAAAAATGCACAAAATTTTATAGCAATGTCTCAGTTGTGCTTGGTGTGAAGCATCTCGGCAAGCAGCGAATTGCAGGGCAAATCTCCCAGAAGATGGCGCTGATACAAATACTCCTCAACCTGTAAACTTATGCTGCGAACCTCAGGCAGGCGAAGCAGCAGTTGGCCGAACTTGTCTGCATGCCCTGGGTGACTCTGCTGGGTGTGCTCCATCAGGGCCCTATTCACCCTCTCTTGAGTTTGCTCCACCTGCCTGCGACTCTGCACGTATTTCACATCTAGAGGTAGAGAGATGCATGCATGGTAATCATAAACACATACAATAAATACAGCAAGTTACAGCAAGTAACTAACTGAATGTTAACCAAGTATATCAAAGCTTTATCTAATAAGCATTTGTTTTTAAGGTTGATAGAATTTTTAAAAGTAAACGCTTACCAGGGTTGAATAGCACCAAGTATTTAAGACAGACAAACTCATGTCTGTCAAACTGGAGTGTCTTCAGTTTGGAAACCAGGTCTTGGGTCCTTGATACCAGGCTACTGAGTGTCACTCCTGCCTGAGAGACGATGTTGGACACCTCTATCTGTATCAGAATGAGAGAAAGACAATTATTTTTTTATGTGTTGGTAATCCAATTTAAAACCCAACTAGCAGCCAAAGATATGTTTGAACATCATCGGAGTGAAGTTCCCTGTAGAGTAAATGGCACAACTGACCTGTTGTCCTGTGATTAGATATATGCATCCTTCTTTGCCATAGGCCACCTGTCTACACAGGTGGTCAAGAACCAACAACTCACTCCAACAGCTCTGCAGCAGCACCATCTGGTCCTCCACCTACAGCATATGAGGCAGTAAAAGTTGACGTGAAGTCATGCCAAACAAAAAAAAAGCAACTGCAACTCAAACCTCCGCCAAGGCTACTTAATTTCCTACTGTGTCAATTAGGGATGAGCTAATACAGTACAGTATCAGTTTGAAGTTGGCTGAAAGACCGAAATCAAATATCAGAGAAAATAAACAGTAAACTCTAAATACAATATAAATGCCTCAGTAAGTCCTTCCACACAAATGAGGTGGGATGTTTTTGTAATGTAACAGCTTTGTTGTGTAAGACTATTGGAATGAGACTTTATCTGTATCGGTTGTGATATTGTTATGGGATGTTATCATGTCAAAATATTTTCCTTTCTCTGAAGGTTAAAAACTATTTCAATCTGAATTGCCACCAAATCTAACCTATTCTTCTTTGTCTACATTCTATAATCCAAGAAAATGAGAAAATCAAATCAGTGCTTTTTTGAGTTCTCAAACAAATGTCAATTGTAACGAAAACCATAACCATCTTGGTGGAGGGAATTAAAGGCTACAACCTTTTAATTCCATTGGTGAGCTCAGATAGCATCTACAGCTGAGAAGAGATCAACATTACACACGCTGCATCACACAACTTCATGATTTGTCACCTTGAGCTCCTTGAAGAGGGCAGCGTTCCTGGCCCACTCCACAAGACCAAACAGAGTCTGGTCAGCCATTTTGCACATAATGCTGAATGTATTCAGACGGTCATGTTTGCCACGATTGGCCTGTTCTCTCTGCAGGCTGGCCAGGACCTTGGCACACAGCTGGCTCTCATCCTGCTCACCTTCCAGCAGATGATTTAGGAAGGTGCTTGTAAGAGTGGCAGATGGGAGACTGTCTGAAGTGTGAATGAGAGCTTGTGAGAGGGAGTTGGTTGAGCTTAGTGTTGAGGTGGGTGGCGACGCTGATGTGCCTTTTGGTGGAAATGCACTGTTTGGGTCCATCGGATATTTAACAGGGGCTGTGCTGCAGCTAAAAGCCATTTCTCCTTTCTCCTGGACAAATCCAGGGAGTGTGCGGTGGTATAGTCCAGGGCTGGGAAAAGGTGGAGGAGTGATCATCCTGTCCGTGTTCACTGAGCAATCCAGAGGCACTGACACTCCTGACTGCACCACTGTAGATGGATATATGTGGGGTTGATGAACAGCATCAGAGGACAACGAAGTGCACATGTGGTCATTCATTAGGTGACGGTCATTTGTAGCTGTGGTTCGGTGTATTTGTGTAGTTTCCATCTTAATACTGTGGGAAGGAGTGTTTGCGTGAAGATAAGCCCTTTGCTGTTTCATCTGCCTGTCTCGTCGATACAGAGGGCCAAATTTATTCCTTCCACCTCTCATACGATCTGCTCTTACAGCTGTTGAAAGGACATGAAACTAATAAGAAAGTTATTACAGCTAATTTTCAGATACTTCCAGATATATTTAAACTCATAGAGTCAAGAACTCAGAATACCTCCATGTGGAAAACAAATTATCATGTGTAATCTGGGACACTTATACTTGTTTATGACATCTTAGATAAGTTTTTATGGGTAAAAAAATGGCAGTGGAACATAGAGCATGTTGCAATGCATGAAAATACATATCCTCGTACAAAACCTATTTGTGTATAGTTCTGTGTGTAGGACTGTGTTTGTATGTGTGAAGGGTGGGTACCTTCTCTTTTCATGCCAACTGCCAAACACTTCTGGAAGCGGCAAAAGGGACAACGTTTCCTCTGGGAAAGGTTCATGGGGCAGCTCTGTTGTTCTGCACAGGTGTAATGCTTGTTATTCTGCACTGAGCGTTTAAAGAATCCCTGCAGACAGAGAAAGATTCTCTGCTCATTAAACAATCCTGGGTGACAACATAAAAGTAAATATCACATTTTGATGATCAATTGATTAGCCTGAGTGTTTTAAAAGAAAAAAATATATAATAATATTTAAATGTGAACAGCTTCTGGTTTCGTTGTACTTCCATGAATATATACTATATATATTTGATTTGTGGACAAAAAAAGACATTTTAGGACATCAGCATTTAACTTTGTTCAACTTTTTCTGACTTGTTATAAACCTAAATGGAAAATAATCAACAGATGAATCCATCCAACCATTGTCTACCACTTCATCCTCCACATGAGGATCAATCCCAGCTGATATGGGGCGAAAGGCTGGGTACACCCCGAACAGGCCACCAGTCCAGCGCAGAGCCAACGGCCATCCTCTCACACTTACAGACAATTTGGACCAGTGGTTCTCAAACTTTTTATACCAAGTACCACCTGAGAAAATATTGAGCTCTCAAAGTAACACCATTATCGCCAACGTTAAAATACTTTTCATAAGAGGCAGATTTATTCCCAATAAGATAATTTGCTCTCTCATCATCCTCCTCTTTCTCACATATACTTCACTAGTATAATGAAATAAGATCAATATGTAATGAGAAGAAGGTGACTCTAATTATTATTATTTAATTTATTATTATTATTTTTTGCTATTTTTTTCATTTTCTACACACCACAATATTCCTCAGCTCCACTCCAATCACATACCCTGATAGTATTTCTGATTTTCACCCAAAGTACCACCAGAGGAAGCTTGTGTACCATGGTGGTACACGTACCCCAGTTTGAAACCCTGGAATTAGAATGTCCAATTAACCTCTGCCTGGTTTTTTTGGACATGTTGGAGGAAACTGGAGAATCCAAAGAAAGGCCTGGACAGGGAAGCAAACCAGCAACTTTATTGCTGTGAGGCAACAGTGCCAGCCACGTGCTCAACAGATTAATCGATTACCAAATACTTAAGTTGGTATGTACTACACCAACAATGTTCCTCATGGTGCTGTTGGAGAAGAATCATTTTCAGTGAACTTTACTAACCCTGTTGCTTACCTTGCAGCTTTCACAAGTGAGCAGTCCATAGTGGTATCCAGACACCTTGTCTCCACAGACCGGGCAAGTCTCCTCAGAGTCTGGTCTGCCATTTGGCTCTGCCTTTAACTCGTCAGCTGGCGAATGATGTCACAGTTATCAGAAAATCAAATGTACGTGAGGACACAAGCTTCTTGTACCAAGGCCAATGTGGCACAATAATAGACATAATAGACATGAGTATGCACTTTTAGCTAAGACCACAAAAACGGAGAGCAGAGTGTACCATGACCAAGACTACAGTGTCTGACTAAGACACAGCCAAGATCAAGACTAAGGCAGAGCCAAAGAGGGTCAAGACCAAGATCAGTGCATTAAACACTCACCATCGTCTTTAAGTATTTGTACCTGTAAAGTATCTGTTGAGGGTTTAGTACTGTTGTAGCCCATGTCCTTCAATTTTGCATGTTGCATGTTCAAAGTTTGACCTGTTGTATAGTTCAGTCTTGTTCATACCTTGCTTGTACCAAGTTTTCACTTGGGTCACTGTTGTGTTTATATCATTCCAAACTTGTAGCTGCTGCTCACTGGATAGTTTGAGTGAGTTAAATGTTTGCCCGGGATGAGACTCAAAAAGTCTTTGAACAGGTAAATACAGTAATGTAAAACAACCAATGACACACATACTTCATAAACTCCAACTTTATGGTAATGCTGGTAATATTTTAAGTTGGCACTGAAGAATATTAACTAACAGATACTTTTAGCTTGGTGTGATTATGAACAAACAGCTATTTTTAGGGATGGGACAGGGACTGCTGACAGGTAAATGTGTCAATATTGATTATTGCTGATGTTGAGAGTAAAGAACAGTACAGGACCATCCCTCTGTTAGAGACTGTACCTTATCACCCTGCTTGATTTCCTTTGACTATGATAATATATATGACCCTTACATAATTATGAGATATCACCGGTTATGACTGGAACCAGTCTTAAAAATGACAAGGTGTAGCACAATGATCGAACACTTACAAAGTACTTTTTTTTTCTTTTGGGGTTTTTCAGTGGAGGTGATAAATGTTTTTCATGCATCAATACATGATGTGCGTTTCCAGACACAACCTTTAAACTGAGCATTGAAAATATTGATAACATGATAAGCCTGTGTCTGATGCCTACCTGGAAGGACACTAGTTATACTTAAATCCAACACTTACATGTCAATGATTCCTCCAAATTTAACAGATTGTTTGGACAGCTGTCGAGGTGGTGGACCAGAGGCTGGGGCGGTTGCGGGTGATAACCAGTTAGGTCCATTCTGGCAGGTGGAGCTTAACTTGAACTCCACTGTCAGTCCACCCTGGTCTTCATTGTCGCAGAGATCTGGAGACCAGACAGACACCGCGGGCCAGACAGAGAAAGGCCAGCAGGCAGATCCTACAGCCCTAGTGGTCTGGTAGTTGTATGAGGCCAAAAGGTGGACTTTGATCTATAGTGCCATAAAAGCCTCTCCTGACTGGCACTCCTGTATGGTATGTCAGTCAGTCAGGAAGACGGCCAGCCATCTAAACCTTTCCATGAGACATAGGCAGATAGCCACCTGCTGGATTTTAACTGCAATGAAATCACTCCAGCTCCAAAATGCTCTGAGTTAAGAGAAGGACCTGACTACATTTTTCTTTCAGTGTTGCAGGTTAACAGCCTTAGCCTTTATAATTTGTAAACTGATCTCTTCCCCCCCCACTAATGTATCATATAGCCAACAACAGCACTTGAATCCTGTAGCTGAGTAAATGTTTTTAATATTACTGATTAAAGTTCTTTGTGGTGAGCACAAATTCTTCATTCTCAAGTTAAAAGCACATTATCCACAAATGCATAAATGAAACAGTGAAAGGGAAACTTTGCTTCAGTATCATACAATATCAGTCAGAGTGTAATTATCCTGTCCCACATTCTCGGCTCTCAAGGTAAAGAGGTGCCATTAAAAAACCCAAATGACACAGGTAGCTTTGATAAAACTTACAGTGTCATCAGACCAGAACAAAGGGTAGTTCAAGGGTGGATGGTTATGACATCAGCACATTAGCTTGGAAAAAGATATTGACATTCAATATAATTTAATAAAACAGTCACATGATTATTCCCACCTCTTCTGCAAACAGGCAGAATTTCATGAATTGAAAATATTCATCCGTTCCATTGTAATCATGTCAGTATTGTATTGGTGAACTATTGTTGAAGCCATCCGGCCATATAACGTTGGTCTGAACTGCATTTGATTTTTTTTTTTTCCAGACTTTATCTCTTTATCATATGATCAGTCAAGAACAACAGCAAGGATTCATGGAGACAACCAACTTTATTGAATATAGCATAAATTGAACAAGGTGGTTTAAGGTCCTCATCATTTATAGTTTTTGAGTATTTTACTTAGTAACCAAACAGAGAAGGAAAAGTCCAGCTGCATCTTTATATTTAAGTTGTCAGTGCCCTCAACACAGTATTCAAGGGCAAAATGTAAACAGTTCCTCACTGCTTGAATCCTCTCTGGAGTCCAGCAGATTCTCAAGAGCATGAAACCACAGCTCACTTTGCCCAAAAGAAGGCATGAAAGGACTGCAGAAAACACACAGAAATAAAATCAAAAATGTTCAAAATGTTCATATATATATATATATATATAAGAAGCAACTGCATATAATTTAAATGGAGTTGATTTCCTTACTCGAATAAAGCAGCATAGTGGAAGTCTTGTGAATAAGTTGTACCAGCCAAGTCAAAGATTGAGTGAAAGATGTCTTCAATGATCTTGTTGCGGATGTTGAAGATATTGGTGTTGTTGATGGACAATGGCCTTAGCACAAACACTCTCATGGCTGTTGTGTCAGTGAAGAACACCTGCAAGGCAACTTTATTTATCCGCAGAGCTCATGGTAGATGCCACAGGATCGGTTCACATATTATGGAAATTATGATCAAATGAAGATTAATGTGTTTCTGCCATTTTTGTCCTGTAGTTTACCAAATTATCAAGAGGAGCGGGAGGGAAAAATGAAAATGAAGACGGCAGCAAGAAACTCCATTTGAAGACCGTTCCCAAAGAACCGTTGTCAGGTATTGTCACAATCAAAGGAGACACCATGCCAATTATTGTTCCTAAAGGAAGATAAGACAACACAACTAATGTTTAGTCATTAGGATCATTTCCAAATTATACAGAACTAAGCCTCCCGGCTGTTAACCAGGGTAAATAGATTTGAGCACATCATTCCAGTTTGAGCCACTTTATACTGGATCACTATACATTTTAGATTTGATTTTAGGGTTCTTTTAATTACCTACAAGGCTCATTGTAGAACATTGTGCCTGTATGCAAATTCTCTGACATGGGTCTTTTAAAGCCTCCAAAGGCTTCAAATTGTTCTGTCCCCTTATATTTAAATAATAAGACTTATTTTATTGCCCTTTTGTCCTTTCTTTAAGCTAATTTGAAATTTCTGTTTCACTTTTATTCCTTTAATTAGTTTTATTTTTTATATTCACTTAGTTTTGTGCTTTTACCTGATTTTAATGGGGTTGCAAGTGTGTTTATTAGCTCTCCTGTTATCTGTAAAGCACTTTGTCACTTTTCTTTGAAAGGTTCTATATGAATAAAGATATTATTATTATTATTATTATTATTATTATGAATACAACAATATGAACATGCACATTCACATGCACACAGACGTCCGTGCACGAGCTCATACACACGAACCATCTGCGTTGGAACCGTTGAAATACTCGCTTAATCGTTGGATTGCATCTTCGAAACCAGTGAACATGGATGAATTAGTTGAAACCCATGTTGCAGCATCGTACTGACGGACCTGCAGGACACAAGCAAATATGATGGAGTGGGATTTAAAATTTTGTGATACCTGAAAGGTGAAAACATGTTTTCTCTCTTTCCAAGAGACACTCACCTCATAATTGTCAGTCTTACAAATTGAATCATACATCCAAGTTTCAGTAGGGGTTCTGTGAAATTATATAAGACACGTTTTAAAAAGGGCAGACAAAGTCAGAGGTATGTAAGGTGATGTAGAATGAGCATCTGGGTCAGACTCATTCATCTTCATTTATCCAATAATTTACCTCATTAGCTGATGAGTCAACTTGAGTTGGTTTATTGGCTGGCAGTTTTGGTAGCAATCTGATTAATGAATAGGACTAAATAAGTTTAAATGTGGGTTTCTTACCCTACTTGGGCCTCAGCTGTCAGTGCCAGCAGAAAGACAACAAGTACTGAAACCAATATCCTGGGACACACATAAAACATAGAGTTTTCATTTAACAATAAGACTTAAGAAGCGGATTTAGCTCATTTACTGAGACACAAGAATCTTCACCAAAAAAAAAAGGTATCTTAATTCAAAACGTATGAGTAAATTAGTTACTTAATATCTAGAACAATCAGGACAATAAAATATACTTACATCTTTGACTGAGGATTGTGTTTGGTGAGTCCAAAAAGTGTAGCTTTCAGGTGTGGTCCTCTACTTTATTTGTGGCCATGAGAGGAAAACAGGTCACTCCCTGCGCTAGAAACACAAATCACATGATAGGTTGTCAAATCCAATGGGAAGCTGACTAAGAAATGCAAGAAAAAAAAATGACAACCATGTGGTTTCACAAATATTTCTTTCAAATTGTCCATAGATTTTAATTGCCCTACCATTTTGAACAAGCCTTTTCAACAATACAACAAATAACTTGAGAATGACAGAGGAGGTATCCTTTCCTCCCCTTACCTGCAGCAATTAAATTAAACTGGTTTATACATGGTTTAAATATCCTAGATGAGTTGGCTGAGGCCTGAAGCCAGTGCAAACTACAAAAAAGGAGAACCTGTTCATTTATTTTGATATACGAGTATAAAATGTGGTTGGATTATAATCAACACGCGAGGCCTAAAATCTTCTGATATGTATCTAACATCTGCTAGTGGTCGCGATCACTGTCGCGTCATGTATTGGAGAACATTCTAGGGACACTTATGATTTTGTCCTATGTTTTAAACAAATTAAATAGAGACAGGAATGAAAAAGGAACATGAGCTGGGTTGAGAGGGGAAAGAAGAGTATGCGGAAGTAGTTATTGGGAAGTAAAAGATAGGGACGGAGAGAAAAGAAGGAGGAGGGAGATGGACATGAAGACCATGACAATGGCATTATGTCCTTATAAATGATTGTTAGTTTTAAAATTGACATAAGTTAAAGTAAAAGCTCTGAGGCTTAAAAGTGTTGGGCAGTAAATGATCGTGACGCTGAAGTTGGTACCTGAGAACTCTTTCAGATGTTTATATACTGATGGATTATTTCAAGGTCAGAAAAGCTGTGTTTAGCAGGGTCATTTGTCCTCTTTTATCTTCACATGCATTCGGCCACACCAGTATGTGGCCTCCCTTGGACTCCTTGGTTGGTGTAATGGTTAGCACTTATGCCTTTGCAGCAGAACTGGGGCATTTCTACATGGAGTTTGCATGTTCTCCCCAAACATGCAGAGGTTAAGCAGATATGGTATGGTAGATAATTAGAGACATCAGATAATCCAATGCAAACAACAATATGAAAATTCTACATGAAAAATGATCTAGTGAAATCGAGTGAAAAATGATCATTTAAACAGGTGGCTGCCTGAAGGTCCTTGTGAGTTTTATGTTCTGCAAATCTCATCTTAACTTAGGTCAGTCAGTTGTGCCAGTTACTTAAAGTAAGTGAAGTTTTAAAGGTAATGCTGTTGTTCATGCAGTTAACCGATGCAATGTTGAATGACAGGTCAAACATTTTTCTTTCGACTTCTCCCACTTAGGGGTTTAGGAGAACTGGATGTGCCCGCACTTGCCATGAACAATATAAATTGAGCCTGTGCATGAGCAAGTGAGCAAAATAATTTCATTTTTATCATATTTGGCGATCAAAGGCAAAAGCAACTCACTGAGATTCTCCCTAACCGCCACTGGTGAAGGTGGTGCACCCAACAAAGCATGAACATCCATAACTATGATGGCATTTTTGACACAATATATCATGTAATAGGGAATGCCTATAGGAATTCCCTTTAAACTGGAAGGTGATAGTAGTTAGAAAAACTGATGTACAATGGACTCTCCATTATCACCTATTGAGCTCAACCTCTACATAGATAAAGTAGAACAGAAAGCCCTAACTTCATTCAGAGGAACAAAACCTAACCTTTTGATTCAGATACGAATACGAATACGAATACGAAGTACTTTTATTCATCCCCGAGGGGAAATTCTTTTGATACAGCAGCATACACATCAGGTAAGGAAGACAAGAAGAAGAACATCCAATACAATTTTTTTTTTTCCCCATATAAACAAGAGCACACTGGGTCCGAGTAAAGATGAATGTTATGACCGGTTGTGCAAAAAACAACAAACCCAGTTATGTAGAGACTAATGTAGTCAAGTTAATATAAGTCCCATGAAGAGACACTGTGCAAAAGAGCATGAGCAACTGAAGCATATGTACCATACATTTAAACAGCAGCAAAGCCTATATTGAAGAAAAAAGAAAAAAATAAGAAGAATAAGAACTGAGCCAAGGCATGTGCAGATGAGACAAGGCATATGTAAATTAACGAAAGAGTCAATTAAGGAAAGAGTCCGTTTTACAAAGGGGTGTTGTATGTCCGTATGGCTGCTGGCAGGAATGACTTTCTGAATCTGTCCTTGTGACAGCGAAGCTGTCTGAGTCTATCAGAGAATCTGAGTCTATCAGAGAAAGATACATGGATGACACATGTTTTGGTCAGACTCATTCATCCTGATGTATCTGCTATTTCCTGCATAAGCTGATAAGTATGATAAGTCATTTTAAGGTTGAGTTGTGGAGGCAGAGATTCCTCCAATTTTCAAACAAACACACTTGTATTTTAGACCATCTTCAACTTTGCAGGTATTGTAGCATTCTGCTTGATAAATAAAACTAAGTAAGATCAAATGTGGTTTTCTTACCCTACTTGGGCCTCAGCTGTCAGTGCCAGCAGAAAGACAACAAGTCCTGAAACCAATATCCTGGGACACACATAAAACATAAAGTTTTCATTTAGACTTTCGATAAGACTTAACCACAGATTTAGTGCATTTAGTGAGACGAGAGAATCCTCACAAAAGAATTATTCTTAATTCATAATCTATGAGTAGATG
This sequence comes from Brachirus orientalis, assembly GCA_016785285.1. Lineage (NCBI taxonomy): Eukaryota > Metazoa > Chordata > Actinopteri > Pleuronectiformes > Soleidae > Brachirus > Brachirus orientalis. The sequence continues at coordinate 27,880 of JAFBJR010000262.1, read as the reverse complement.
AGTTACTTTCTATCAGAACAATTATGAAAATAACACATACTTACATCTTGACTGAGGATTGTATTTGGTGAATCCAAAAGTGAATTTCCAGAGTGGTCCAACACAACTATTTATTCCATTGGTGGCTGTTTACAAGAAAACAGGCCACTCCCTGAGCCAATAACACAAATCACATCATAGGCCATCAAAGCCAATGAGAAACCAAGAAAGAAAAACAGAAAAACAGGAAAAACAAACACTGTCATCTATGTTGTTTGATAAACATTTATTTACAACGGTTTTAGACTTAATTTGACTATTCCGCGGAACAAGCCAGTTCAACATTACAACAGCAAGTAATGCATAATCAAAGTGACTCCGAATACAGAGGAGGAATTCTTTTATTGGAGTTTATTAGTATCAAAATGCAGAATAAGTAACTTCTTACTTGTGTGCATAAAGATTCATGAATGTGTGGAGAAGCACTTTTAACACATAAACATTAAAACAGAATTATTTTGTTAATAAATATAATTTATCCTTATTATCTCCCACTTACTCATAGCTACTGTTTTTTGTTTGTTTTATTTTTAACCACAGTAAAATGTTTTTATGCCATGTCTTTATGAGGATGCTCTTTTAGAAAAAATGGGTTTAAGACTTTCATTCATTTTTGAAAACAGCAACTCTTCAATTTTGTCTTATTAATCTGAGATTGACCTAAAATGTATATAATCAGCTGCTAAAATGCAACTAACACAGATCATAATTATAACAAGCATGTGACTTAATTTAAAATGTAAACCTGTTTAATATAAAAAAAGTCGAGTCAAGTTAGGATAAACATTATGAGTGGACATGTAAATATACTCTGTAACTTTGTTTTAGATGTGTTAGCTCACAAATACACTACTCTCTTATCCCGTCACTTTCACTGCTATGTGAACTGCTGTTTGTGATTTTCAACTTAACTGATTCCTAAACCAAGTGGACACAGTTGCTGTGCCTTTTGTAGTACAAACAGAATTGACATGGACAATCCAAGACACGTCAATATCAATATGTTTGCTCTTTCCTCCTCTTACTCACAGCATTTAAACTAAACTAATACTGGATCAGTGTGCTGAAGCCTCGAGCCACTGTAAACAAACAAAGCAACAAGGTCTTAGACAAATCCAAGGCAACAGACAAGGCATAAAATCTTGACTTCTGACATGTAAAATAAGTGACTTTTGAAATTTTTATTTGGATGTGGAAAATTTCATTTTATTCTTTGGGGAATTTGTACTAAATTTGCTAACAGTTTTAAAATGAGGTTTTGAATCATGTAAAATTCAGCAACATTCTTTGCTCTGAGATGCTGGGGGGGCCAGTGCCAGTTCTTAGACATAATGCATTCCCTACCCCATATCCTAACCTTAACCATCACAACTAAATTCCTAACCCTAAAACCAAATCTTAATCCTCCAATACTGACAGGACATGAGGACCGGCCGAAATGTCCTCACTTTCCCCAAATATCCTCTCTGGTCTATATTTTATAAAGTTTTTGGTCCTCACAAAGATACACATTAGGAGCACAACACACACACACAAACATGTTTACCAAGCTAACAAGGGACTATCATTCTATACCCACCAACAAGGGGCTTGTGTGTCTGGTCATTTTTAAATATTAAAAATAGCACCGATTTTTTTCTTTCAAGGTCTTTTTTTCATAATATCACTTTAAATGTGCTTTTCTTTTTTTTTTTTAAATTGCCAAGAGGCGACATCAATCCTTGAGTGATCTTCACCTATCAAAGAGGGGACCTACAAACATTACAGTGAAACTGTTTGCAACCAGTCTTTCACCTAGTAAGTACCTGTTTTCTTTCAAAAATGTTTTTTAAAAGCTAACTTAAATTGTATCAAAAGTTAGACCTTTCACAGTGATACAGATCTAGAATTATCACAGTGATGAATATATTATATTACAGAATGAATATGGCCAATTTAAATGAGAAGTTTAACTTTAATCAAAGTTAACTGGGTTGCATGCTATAAACAAGGATTACAGTATTTGCAGCAAGGCTGACTTTATCTGAGGTTTAATTATATAAAAATAAGATAGAATATAAAATATAAGTTACTTTTGAAATTTTAATTTGGATTTGGACAATTTCATTTTATTCTTTGGGGAATTCATACTAAATTTGAATGATTAAAACAGTTGCTAACTGTTTAAAAGCAAGGTTTCAAACAATGTAAAATTCAGCAACATTTTTTGTTATGGAATCTGAGGGTGAGTGAACACACACACACACACGCACGCACACACACACACACACAAACACACATGCTCGGTCCTAATTGCTTTAGTCGGGACCAAAGTCAGCAAATGTTGCTGTTGGTCAGTGTTTGTACAGAATATAAACATGATAGATAACTACAATTTTTTTTATTCGGTGGAACTATTGGTAGTTTTGAGCTACTTTTGTTGTAAATATCTACATGGTCTCAACATACAACACAGGTTTTCATTAATTTATGAAATGTTGTTAAAGGCAGCTATAGCAAGAATAAAAGGTTTAAAGAGGGACTGAATAACAAATTTCTCAGTTGACAGTGGATAAGTAAAATCACAACCATAATCACATGTCCATTGTGTATTTATGACATGCAGACATGACATATTTACTGCTAGTGGTTTAAATGTTGACCTTGTTTTTGAATTTGCTGTAGAGTGTGAAGGACAATGACACAGATTGTGCCTAAATTTATGAATTGAATAGTTATTATAGCTTTGATAAAACTCACAGTGACACCGGCCCAAAGGGAGGGTGGTTAAGGGGTGAATGGTTATGACACCTTCACCTTACATCGAGAAGGGATTGTGACATCTATTCATAAAATCGTCACCTGTTTATTGTCACAAGTATTTTTGCGTCAGATTAAAATGTCTTCTCTTTCAAAAGATAATTTTTGATGAAAATAAATATTTTCATCAGTTCTCAATACTTCTTATCCCTAAAAAGTTTAGGTGGCAGTCAATAACTGTATCATGATGTAATCGTGTCAGTATGATTTTGTTGAAGTGGCGCCATCTGGTGGTAGGGTTGAATTGTGTCAGTTTAAACTGAGTTGTCTTTGTCAGACTGTATCTATTACCAGAACAACTGCTTTAGACACATTTTAGGATCCGTCAAGAACAACAACAGAAATGTACTGAGAGAACAAACTTTATTGAAAGTAACAGAAATCCATGAAACATGGTAGTTTAAAGTCTTTGTTGCTTATACTTTTCAAGGTACCCAAGTCATGTTTAATGAAACAGAAAAGCAAAAGTCCAGCTACGTCTTTGTATTTAAGTGGTCAGTGCCCAGGGCACAATATTCAACTTTAAAATGGTAGTCCAAACGGGTTTGCAGGAGCAAGAAACCACAGCTCGTTTGCTCCAAGAGAAGGCGCGAATGGACTGCAAGAAATGCACACAAGTATTAAATGACTTAATACTGAAGATTTCATATTAACAGTGAATTTCTCTGATTATCGCTAAGAAAATGAAGTGGGTTTGCTTACTTGAAGAATGCAGCATAGAATGCTTGTGACTCAGCTGCGCCAATTGAGTCAAGGATTGATTGGAGAAAGATGTTGTCACTGATCATTTTTCCGATGTCAAACATGTTGTTGTTGTTGAACAATGGACTTAGAGCCAACATTGTCATGGCTGTTGTGTCAGTGAAGAACACCTGCAAGGCAACTTTATTTATCTGCAGAGCTCATGGTAGATGCCACAGAATCAGTTCACGTATGAGGGAAATTGTGATCCGCTGAAGGTTAATGCGTTCTTGTCATTTTTGTGCTATAGCTTACCGAATTATCAAGAGGAGCGGGAGGCAAAAATGAGGACGGCAGCAAGAAACTCCATATGAGGGCATTTTCCAGAGAACTGTTGTCAGGTATTGTCACAATCAAAGGAGATGCCATGTCAAATACTGTTCCTAAAGGTAGACAGTAAGACAACACCACCAACTTTTATAAATGTAACATATCACATAACACACATCAAACGTGGACTCAGAGGAAACATGTATAAAATGTGCACTCTTTATGATTTGAACATCCACTGATACAACCAGAGTGCCAGTGCTTTCTGATCACAACCAGGTGCAGCAATAATAATTTCAAAGTATTTTTACAGCAAATGTGAACTTTAGACGCAGCTGGAACGTGTGACTCAGACTTTTGCAAGTAAATGACTTTTGTTTTGGAGATTCAATCACTTATACCAACCATCAGCATTGAAACCGTTGAAATACTCGATTAATCGTTGGATTGCATCTTCGAAATCAGTGAACATGGATGAATTAGTTGAAACCCATGTTGCAGGATCGTACTGCCGGACCTGCGGGACATGAGCAAATATTTTGGAGTGGGATTTAAAAGTTTGTGACGCCTGAAAGATGAAAAGAAGTTTTCTCTCTTGCTAAGAGACACTCACCTCATAATTATCATTTTTAGAAAGCAGATCATACATCCAATTTTCAGCAGGGTCTCTGTGAATTTATATAAAAAGTATTTTAAAAGAAGTACAGACAATGATGTAAGAGGTATATAAGAAGATAATGACCTTGGTCAGACTCATTCATCCTGATGTATCTGCTATTTCCTGCATAAGCTGATAAGTATGATAAGTCATTTTAAGGTTGAGTTGTGGAGGCAGAGATTCCTCCAATTTTCAAACAAACACACTTGTATTTTAGACCATCTTCAACTTTGCAGGTATTGTAGCATTCTGCTTGATAAATAAAACTAAGTAAGATCAAATGTGGTTTTCTTACCCTACTTGGGCCTCAGCTGTCAGTGCCAGCAGAAAGACAACAAGTCCTGAAACCAATATCCTGGGACACACATAAAACATAAAGTTTTCATTTAGACTTTCGATAAGACTTAACCACAGATTTAGTGCATTTAGTGAGACGAGAGAATCCTCACAAAAGAATTATTCTTAATTCATAATCTATGAGTAGATGAGTTACTTTCTATCAGAACAATTATGAAAATAACACATACTTACATCTTGACTGAGGATTGTATTTGGTGAATCCAAAAGTGAATTTCCAGAGTGGTCCAACACAACTATTTATTCCATTGGTGGCTGTTTACAAGAAAACAGGCCACTCCCTGAGCCAATAACACAAATCACATCATAGGCCATCAAAGCCAATGAGAAACCAAGAAAGAAAAACAGAAAAACAGGAAAAACAAACACTGTCATCTATGTTGTTTGATAAACATTTATTTACAACGGTTTTAGACTTAATTTGACTATTCCGCGGAACAAGCCAGTTCAACATTACAACAGCAAGTAATGCATAATCAAAGTGACTCCGAATACAGAGGAGGAATTCTTTTATTGGAGTTTATTAGTATCAAAATGCAGAATAAGTAACTTCTTACTTGTGTGCATAAAGATTCATGAATGTGTGGAAAAGCACTTTAAACACATCATTTTTAAAAAAAAAAAAACCATTAAAACAGAATAATTTTGTTAATAAATATAATTTAGCTTTCCTAGCTACTGTTTTTTGTTTGTTTTGTTTAGTTTTAAACCACAGTAAAATGTTTTTATGCCATGTCTTCATAAGGATGTTGTTTTTTAGAAAAAACAGATTTTAGGCTTTCATTCATTTTTGAAAACAGCAACTCTTCAATTTTGTCTTATTAATCTGCGATTTACCTAAAATATATATAATCAGCTTCTAAAATGCAACTAACACAGATCATAATTATAACAAGTATGTGACTCGATTTAAAATGTAAACCTGTTTAAAATAAAAAAGTCAAGTCAAGTTAGGATGAACATTATTACCTGTCAATTTAAAAAACTGACATTGAATAGTCTTGTGTGACTTTGTGTTTAGAGACAAGCAGTGACATCGGTAAAACTTAACTAACCACATTAACATCCAGGAAATGGTTATTATCACTGTAATTTCCTAATTCCAGCCAAAAGTGACTAAAGCAGTATGAAGTTTATGTGCACATGAGTTGACATGTAAATATACTCTGTAACTTTGTTTTAGATGTGTTAGCTCACAAATACACTACTCTCTTATCCCGTCACTTTCACTGCTATGTGAACTGCTGTTTGTGATTTTCAACTTAACTGATTCCTAAACCAAGTGGACACAGTTGCTGTGCCTTTTGTAGTACAAACAGAATTGACATGGACAATCCAAGACACGTCAATATCAATATGTTTGCTCTTTCCTCGTCTTGCTCACAGCATTTAAACTAAACTAATACTGGATTAGTGTGCTGAAGCCTCAAGCCACTGTAAACAAACAAGGAAACAACGGTCTTATGGTCTGCCTCGATTAGTTGAGGTAAGAGGAAAATGGGGGACGGGAGAGGTGAGGGACAGAAAGTGGGGAAAGAAAGGGAGGGAAAAGCACAGACTTGGAGAACAAGGTTAATGACATAAAATTAAGTTGTATTCATACCCTGAGTGTGAGAGAGTGAGTGCGAGTGCACCACATGGAATCCCCCAGCAGTCTAGGTCTACAGTATAGCAGCATAACTAAGAGATGGTTCAAGTTTCCCTGTGCCAACAATAAGCTTTATCAAAATAAAGCAAAATTAAGTTAAACTTAAGGTTATAAGTTTAACTTTAAATACAGAGTGTGTCCGCCTCCCGCACCGACACTGGGAGCTGGTTCCAAAGGAGAGGAGCCTGGTAACTAAAGGCTCTGCCTCCCATTCTACTCTTACGGACTCTGGGAACCACAAGTAAGACTAAGTAAGATGTAGTCTCTCTTACTACCAAGCTCTGACACTGGTCATACAGGGACCGAACAGCCCTTATCAAGGGGTCCAGTGCTCCATACTCCCGGAGCACTCCCCACAGGCCTCCCGAGGGACACGGTCAAACACTTTCTCCAAGTCCACAAAGCACATGTAGACTGGTTGGGCGAACTCCTTGGTAGGGTCATCAAGGAGTTTTTTAAGCACCTTGCCAACCTCAGCCCCAGAAATAGACAAGCCCACCTCCAAGTCCCTAGAACCTCCTTCCTCATATGAAGGTGTGTTGGTAGGATTGAGGAGGTCTTTGAAGGACCCACAACGTCCCGAGTCGAGGCTGAGCAGTACCCCATCACCACTGTACACAGTGTTGACCTTACCTGCAGCCTTTAAACTAAATACTGTAACTGTGTTGAAGCCTAAAGCAGTGCAGTGCAAACATCAAAAACGAGAAAAATATTTTTTGTTGCATTATTTTTGCTTTATCGTAATCAAACACCTGGCTGAATTATAATTTTGATCAAATCTAAGGCAACAGGTGAGGCCCAAAAATGTGTCTTCTGACATCTGCCGGTGATTACAATCGCTGTCACCTCATGTACGTTTTAAAATGAATTGAATTGGAAAATGAATTGAAAAGAGAGGAATGATACCTGGGTTCGGAGGGAAAGGCAGGGAGAGAGAGAAAAGAAATGGGGGAAAGATGGGATTGTATCCTTACAAATAACAGCATATAAAGCACTCAGAGATCAGGGCCCGTCTTATCTAAAAGACATGATTAGTCTCTAAGAATAGAATGGGAGGTTACAGCTACCAAGCCTCTCTCCTGTGGAACCAGCTCCCACTGTGGGTCTAGGAGGCAGACACTATCCCTATATTTAAAGTTAGACTTAAGACTTTCCTCTTTAATAATATAGTTAGGGCTGGTTCAAGTCAACTATTCATTACTGCTAAGGTTAATTATCCTCATCCACCCTTCACCAACGGTTTGTCCTCTTCTGAAGGTCACATGAGGAGCTGGAACCAACCCCAGATGGTGACAGCACATGTCACGCCCTCAATGAGATATTGATGGTAATTGTTATTAATGTTACCAATTCTTGAATCATCCTGGGCTCTGTCTTCTTATCTTTTATCTCTCTGTAATATTTTTTGTTTGTAATCTGCTAAGCTTGTAGCAGATTTCTCTCAGAACTCTCTGTACATGTGACACCTACTGCACGTCTGTCCTCTGTGTGAGTGAGTTTTTCCTCACTCGATGTGAGGGTCTAAGGATAGAGGATGTCGCTTGCTGTACAGAGTGTAAAGCCCTTGAAAAGCTTTGGCTGTTTGTTGGGTGAAGAAAACTTCTTTTCTTTGTTTTCCTCCAAAAGATTTCTTGCAAAAAATTGAATGGATTCAGGCAAGACTCGAAGGAAGCCGCTTGGCAAAAGATCCGTTTATTCAGGCAAACAAACAAACAGCATCAATACACAATGCGTTGACAGTCCTCAAATACAATAGCAACTGGAGAGTATTAATTGCAAGACACTGAAAGGTTTTTGCTCTCCTTTCTTGTCTGATTCTCCTGCAGAAAAATTTTTTGCTTTCTTGAGGCAAAGCTCTGAATGCTATAAAATGGAATAGTAATTTATATTCCCATTTGGGGGAGTGGATTCTCAGTCTGAGTACCTTGAAAACAAAACAAATGTACATTTAAAGAAAAAAAAAAGTGCTCTCTATACATTTTCATTAGGTTTTGCTAATATCAAATTAATATCAGCTAAAATGACAGAAATAAATATGCATGCATATGTGTGTATGTAAAAAGATTAGGTTAAATGCAGAGGTCAAATTCACTATCACCAGTTACCGTGTGCAAATAAAAGAAATTTTAGTGTAAGGAATCTAAAACAGTATAATATGATGATGATGATGATATTTTGTGAAAGAAAATCATTGAATGTGTAGGAGGTAAGAAACATCACCCACATGCTAAAAACTAATTTCGGAAGCACCTTTATCAAATTTGGCAACCTTAACCCAGTGATGTTTCTTTTTCATACATACACTAGTTAAATTGAAAACCTTTTTTTTTAATATTGTTTATTTTTAAATTTTAATTTTAACTTGTTTGACTGATTTACTTTACAAATTATATCAATATAAATATGCATGCATATGTGTGTGTGTAAAAAGATTAGGTTAAATGCAGAGGTCAAATTCACTATCACCAGTTACCGTGTGCAAATAAAAGAAATTTTAGTGTAAGGAATCTAAAACAGTATAATATGATGATGATGATGATGATGATGTCAGAGTGAGACTTGGATTAAATGGCCCAAATGTTTAGATTTATTCCACTGTACAGGTAAAGAATGTGTAGTAGATATGGAGAGTGACCAAACTCGTGTCGAAACAGGGACTAATGTGCTGACTTTCCTCTGCTGTTGTGAGATTTATTCTATAATATTTCTGCAGTGTTTTCTCACTGAGCAATAACTGAGTTGAAACCATGTGAAACGATTGGAGTGTGATATCATGAACCCTGCAGGTCTTAATTTATTACAAAGCCAGCTGCTTTAGACATATATTTAATGAATCCTTTGAAGGGGATCAGCAAACAATAACCACAAGAGATGACTATTGAATGGTAACTTTATTGGACAGGAAACCATGAAACAACCTGCTTTAAAATCATCGTCACAATGGAATATTTGGTCCATATAAAGTTAGTTGAGTTGACACTGGACACTCCATCTTCAGTCTCCTCACACACAGGTTCACCCACAACAACAAATGCCACCTCATCGTACATGTTTCCTTCTAGGGTTGACCTGAAAGTAGCCACAGAATACACACACACACAGATCATCACCAAATACTTTCAGTAATTTAATATTTTTCTTCATTATTCTGTGTGATTGTAAGTGAGTAATTGTTTACCTTTGGTATACAGCAGACAGGTGATAGTCACTAATGTATGTTGCACCAATCTGGTCAAGTTGATGTGACAGAACTGGAATTTTCGCTTTGTTACTGTTACTAACGTGTGTATCCCATCCATCAAAGTTTGCTACATAATATGTTTGTGGTGATACATCTCTGATAAACACCTGCAAGTAAACGTTCATTATCTGTTAGAGCTGATTGTAAATGATCAATCATTGTACATTTTAGAATCAACACAAACACAATCGAGACAATTATGACACATACATTATTTTTAGTGAGCTTTTTCATTTTCTAAAATTATATAAATGCTTACCATATATGCTTACCATATCATGAGTAGGAACGGGGGGATTTTGCTGATATTGAGCTGGGAGTGCAAAGTGTATTACGTAGACACCCTTTTTGTCATCGTCCTTGTGAGGCACTCTCACTAAAGCAGGAGCTACTGAGGTCGAAATTTTCCCTAAAGAAAGACAATAATGCATTTTTTTAACTGTCAAATGAATCAGATAACAAACACAAAGGCAGACAAAAGCAAAAACATTCAAAATATGTAACGGTGATTTGAATATTCACATCAAATGACAAAGTGTTTTTGATCACAACTAAGTTAATAATAATAATTCTAATGACATGATCAAGCAAACCTGAACTTTGACAGTGTGTGAATTATATAAAATGATTTACTTTGGTTCTTTTTGGAGATTTAAAACAATTCTACTCAATCGTTGTCATTGTTACTTAGTCCTTTCTTTTACTGTCAAACTGCTTTATATTTTCTGTGCTAAGTCTGTGTTGAATATCCTCTGCCCACCTTAACTTATTCTTGTGCACAAACCACTCTTTCATCTCATCTTAATGTCAAGGAGAAAACTTGCTTTGTGAAAGGTATTTTTTGTAAATAAATAAGACACAAGTACATACCCATGTCATTGGAACCGTTAAAATAGTCAACTAATCGAGGGAATCCTATAATAATTGCTTCCTCCAGAGTTGAGGCTGACACTAAGGTTGCAACGGCTTTGCCAAATCCATAGTGACGGACCTGGCACACAGAGAAAACATGGTGGAAGTGGATTTGTAAAAAGTATCAGACAAAGCATTTAACCTTTTCTTTTTTATTTCATAAACACTCACCTCATAATCCTTTGTTTTACAAATCAGATCAAACGTTATGCACTCGTCTGTCTCGGGACAGTTAGACGTAAAGCTGTATATGTGAAATTATAATGGAAGTATTAAAAATGGCAGTGATGCAGATATTAGTCTCAGTTATGGAGCTTAATAATTTCAATTTAATATTTTTTTTACATTAAGATTTCAAAGCAAACTCTGACTATACCAGTGTCTGAAGTACTGTATATGTGAGGAAGAGGAGAGCAAATTAACTTTGGGAATAAATCTGCCTTCTGTGAAAAGACTGTAGCTGACTTTGCTCGGCCTATTTACACCACTGTATTTTAATGTTGGTGATAATGGTGTTACTTTGAGAATCAGTGCCTTAGACCATGTTATCTTGATATTTTTTTCATTAGATTTTACCAAGATCAAATAAATATCTGTCAGAAATGATGAATGAGAATCAGTGAATGTTTGGAAGATGACTCATAATGATTGAGAAACATTCCGACCTGTTTGATTGATTCATTTTCCATATAAAGATTTAGGCCATTTTCAATGGAGGAGAATGTATTTGCCTGTATTTGACATCTGAAGCTCCTGTGCCACATTTTTGGCTTCCTCTTTCATGTAAGAGGTTTTATATTAGGAAGCTGACATTAATTAATAGTAGAAGGAGAGATACATTTTGTCTCCACTGGTGATAAGAAAAGTAACCAGAGACAGGGATGTTTTGACAGGGGGAGGACAATTACCCCATCCCTGTCAACAACACACAGTATATGACATAAAATGAGGTTTAATATATCTGGCAGTATTACCAACATCAGTAAAGGTTAGGAAGAAATTAAGTTTATATGTGTCATTGCTAACGGCTAAGAAACTACCCAATGTGTTTACAAGCTTAAAAACGGGTTTCCGAAGTTTGTGCATGAAAAAAGAAATGTCAACACTGACTCCTCTGTGTCCACAAGGAGAAAGGTACAGTATGTCACTTGATGTCATGTGTAAAAATGTTTGACAAATCATAATATTTGAGAACTAAAAGTACAAATATTGCAGTTTTCAGTTTGATAATTAATATCAACTAAAATGTCAGAAAATATATTTTGTGAGGGAAAAACATTGAATGTGTGGGAGGTGAGCAACATCACCAACATGCTAAAAGCTAATTTCTGAAGCACCTTCATTAAAGTTTGCAACCTTAACCCAATGATGTTAAAAAAGAAAGAACCCTTTTGACAGACTCCTTTTTCATACAAAGTTTGAATGTAATTATTTGATTAATATGAACTTAACTGAACCCAAATGAGCGGAAGTCTGAGCCTGCGTAAAAAGTTCAAAAGGATTGATTTACAAAAATGAAACAGAATTCTCAAGCCACCTAAGGCGGAGCAAAAAGGGCCAGAGACTGGCCGGCTTGCTGGGCAGAGTCTTCAGGGAACCAGGAGAACACATTATGTGACTTTAAGCACTGGCGAGTGTGGATCCAGAAACCAGGGCTTACAAAGCAGATGATCTGATGAGGAAATTAGTTGCAGGTGAGGGATCAGAGACTCCACCCAGCAGGCCTGCCAGTCTGCTGCAAAGCAAGGGTTGGTAACAACAGAAAAACACCACAGGAAATAACCAAAAAATGATGTTAAAAAAGAAAGAACCCTTTTGACAGACTCCTTTTCCATACAAAGTTTGAAACTAGTTAAATTGAAAACTTTTTCTTAATATTGTTTTAATTTTTAAAACTGTTGTTTCAAATACTTTGTATCAGTGTGTGAAATTGAAACACTTTGATCTTAATTAAGATTAACTTGTTTAACTGATTTTGTTTCCATACAAATTCTAAATAAATATAAATAGGTATATGTGTGTGTGTGTTCGTACAACATGTTTGTATATACTACACAGACCATTATTTATCTATTTTTTGAACAGTAGAGCAGCAGTTGAGCATATTAGTGCATTTACTGAGCAGGTGAGAAAAATTGAACATCCTGGATGAGGGTGTTCAAGCACCCAAGCTGGTGCATGTGTCACAATGTTATACTCAGTCCATGGCCAACTGGAACAGAATTTGGCTTGTATCAGCAGGGTCATAAATTCAAATTCCAGTTTAGATCAGTTTAGATTTATTCCACTGTACAGGTAAAGAATGTGTAGTAGATATGGAGAGTGACCAAACTCGTGTCGAAATGCCTCGTAACAGGGACTAATGTGCTGACTTTCCTCTGCTGTTGTGAGATTTATTCTATAATATTTCTGCAGTGTTTTCTCACTGAGCAATAACTGAGCTGAAACCATGTGAAACGATTGGAGTGTGATATCATGAACCCTGCAGGTCTTAATTTATTACAAAGCCAGCTGCTTTAGACATATATTTAATGAATCCTTTGAAGGGGATCAGCAAACAATAACCACAAGAGATGACTATTGAATGGTAACTTTATTGGACAGGAAACCATGAAACAAAGTGGTTCAAAACCATCATCACAATGGCATATTTGGTCCATATAAAGTTATTTGAGTGGGTTGACACTGGACACTCCATCTTAAGCCTCCTCACACACAGGTTCACCCACAGCAACAAATGCCAACTCATCGTACATGTTTCCTTCTAGGGTTGACCTGAAAGTAGCCACAGAATACACACACACACACAGAGTTGATCACCAAATACTTTCAGTAATTTAATTTTTCTCTTCATTATTCTGTGTGATTATAAGTGAGTAATTGTTTACCTTCGGTATATAGCAGACACGTGATAGTCAGTAATGTATGTTGCACCAATCTGGTCAAGTTTATCAAGCAGATGCGGCATGTTCTCCTCATTTGCTACATAATATGTTTGTGATGGTACATCTCTGATAAACACCTGCAAGTAAACGTTCATTATCTGTTAAAGCTGATTGTAAATGATCAATCATTGTACATTTCAGAATCAACACAAACACATACATTGTTTTTAGTGAGCTTTTACATTTTCTAAAATTATATATATGCTTACCATATCATGAGTAGGAACGGGGGGATTTTGCTGATATTGAGATGGGAGTGCAAAGTGTATTACGTAGACACCCTTTTCGTCATCGTCCTTGTGAGGCACTCTCATAAAAGCAGGAGCTACTGAGGTCTGAATTTTCCCTAAAGAGAATAATGCAATTTTTTTTAAACTGTCAAATACCGTAAATTCCACAATAGAGCACACCTGAGTATAAGCCGCACCACCCAAATTTCATAAAATTTAAGAAAAAATACACATATAAGCCACTTCTGACTATAAGCCACAGGTGGCCACACTGAAACATGAGATCTTTATGGTACACAGAAAGATGGTACACAGAAAATTTATTTTAAATGTTTAATTACTCAACACGGCAGTAACACATATTAAGTGTTGTAATTTGATGGTGCCCTTACTCTCTGTATTACGGTAGACTTACGGTACGTACAAGACTGACGTCACCACGTTCCTTATGAGCGCCAGTTGTTGCCTGTGAGCCATGCAGATGCAGTTTTGTGCTGATGAGACGGTCGCCTTTTACAGTTTAATAAATATGCCAAGGGGCAAAATATAGAAGTCGGGTATGTTCTACTTATTCTCCCCACGCAGTAAAAGACTACACGCTGCAAAAAATAACCTCCCCCTCAACAACACAGCTGTAATACAGCAGTAAAATAAGATAACTATACCGGCTTTTTTCGAAACAGTGCCGTAATGCACAGCTGTAATATGGCAGTACTCCTCTGCGCATTACAGTATCTCTTCAACCTGTTTGTCTTGCTCTTGCGCTGCTTGAGTGCCCTCTGGTGGCCGCTTGGCTGTAAATATCCATTCAGATTTACTCTCACTCATTTTCTACCGCTTTATCCACTAGGGGTCGCGGGGGGCGCTGGTGCCTATCTCCAGCTAACATAGGGCAGGGTACACCCTGGACAGGTCGCCAGTCCATCACAGGGCCACATAGAGACAGACAACCACTCACTCTCACATTCATACCTACGGGCAATTTAGAGTGTCCAATTAGCCTAGTCCCCAAATCTGCATTTTTTTTTGGACTGTGGGAGGAAGCCGGAGTACCCGGTGAGAACCCATGCACCACGGGGAGAACATGCAAACTCCTTGCAGAAGGCCCCTTCCATTCAAATTCAGAAAACATTATTTATCCCGGTGGGGCAATTGAGGAAATCATAAAAATCCATAAATAAGCCGCTTCACTCTATTTGCCACAGGAGTCAAAGCATGGGAAGAAAGTAGCGGCTTATAGACTGGAATTTACGGTACTTGAATCAGATAACAAACACAAAGGCAGACAAAAGCAAAAACATTCAAAATATGTAACGGTGGCTTGAAGATTCACATCAAATAACAATCAAAAGTGTTTTTGATCACAACTAAGTTAATAATAATAATTCTAATGACATGATCAAGCAAGCCTGAACTTTGACAGTGTGTGAATTATATAAAATGTTTTACTTTGGTTCTTTTTGGAGATTTAAAACAATTCTACTCAATCGTTGTCATTGTTACTTAGTCCTTTCTTTTACTGTCAAACTGCTTTATATTTTTTGTGCAAAGTCTGTGTTGAATATCCTCTGCCCACCTTAACTTATTCTTGTGCACAAACCACTCTTTCATGACAACATCTTAATGTCAAGGAGAAAACATGCTTTGTGAAAGGTATTTTTTGTAAATAAATAAGACACAAGTACGTACCCATGTCATTGGAACCGTTAAAATAGTCAACTAATCGAGGGAATCCTCTAATAATTGCTTCCTTCAGAGTTGAGGCTGACACTAAGGTTGCAACGGCTTTGAAAGATCCATAGTGACGGACCTGGCACACAGAGAAAACATGGTGGAAGTGGATTTGTAAAAAGTATCAGACAAAGTGTTTAACCTTTTCTTTTTTATTTCAGAAACACTCACCTCATAATCTGTTGCTTTACAAATCAGATCAAACAGTATGCACTCATCTGTCTCAGGACATTTAGGCGTAAAGCTGTATATGTGAAATTATAATGGAAGTATTAAAAATGGCAGTGATGCAGATATTAGTCTCAGTTATGGAGCTTAATAATTTCAATTTAATATTTTTTGACATTAACAATTTAAAGCAAACTCTGATACTTCATAAGTTCTGGTCAAGAGAATTACGTTTAGTTTTCTTACCCAACTTCAGCCTCAGCTGTCAGCACCAGCAGACAGACAACAAGCCCTGAAAAATAAATCCTGGGACACACAAATGTAAAGTATCAATCAGCTTATTAGATCATTTGTTCATTCACTTCCTAAACACAAAAATAAGCTTAATTTATGCATAGAAAATCTTTTATAATCTATACTTACATTGTGAGAGAATGCTGTTCAAGTGTGTTTGAAAATTGGAACGTTGCAGTCTCATCCAAAGTGGCTATTTATCCCAATTCTGTTTATTTAAATAAAAAGGCCACTCCCCTTCATAACCTGTATAAAAAAAATTTATATTTAGTATCACTGACATGAGAAACAGGTTTGACTGTACATGCTATTTTCCTGTAGGGGTGGGTTGCTGAGGGGCATGGAAAACTGGGATTACAGTTCACTCATTCTTTATCCTCAACATGAGGGTCACAGGGGGCATAGGACAGAAGGCAGGGTACACCAGGTCGTCAGTCCTTCGCAGGGCCACTCATAGATAGTAAAACATTAAATAACTATAATTATTATTATTATTACTATAATTAGAGTCACCTTATGTCTCGCTCCATCTTAATCTAGTTTCACTATACCAGTGTCTGAAGTACTGTATATGTGAGGAAGAGGAGAGCAAATTAACTTTGGGAATAAATCTGCCTTCTGTGAAAAGTCTGTAGCTGACTTTGCTCGGCCTATTTACACCACTGTATTTTAATGTTGGTGATAATGGTGTTACTTTGAGAATCAGTGCCTTAGACCATGTTATCTTGATATTTTTTTCATTAGGTTTTACCAACATCAAATAAATGTCTGTCAGAAATGATGAATGAGAATCAGTGAATGTTTGGAAGATGACTCATAATGATTGAGAAACATTCCAACCTGTTTGATTGATTCATTTTCCAAATAAAGATTTAAACCTTTAAAACTATAAATATTCAGATAGTAAGAGTTTGGCTGAAATGTAGATTTGTTGAGTACTGACAGAAAATTGTGCTCATGTGAACTTACCCTTTAAAACTATAAATATTCACACAGTAATATTTTAAGTGAAATGCACTTTTAAAATGAGTACTGAGAGAAAGTTGCATTTTTTGAAATTAACCTTTAAAACTATGATTATTCTGACGGTAATATTTTCAGAGGAATGTACCTTTAAAATGTTGAGTACTGAGAGAAAAAAAAAATTGTAATTTTGCGAAATAAACCTTTAAAACTATAAATATTCACATAGTAATATTTTAGGTGAAATGCACCTTTAAAATGATTAGTACTGAGAGAAAAATTGTAATTTTACAAAGTAAACCTTTTAAACTATAAATATTCACATAGTAATATTTTAGGTGAAATACACCTTTAAAATGTTGAGTACTGAGAAAAAAAATTGTAATTTTGCGAAGTTAACCTTTAAAAATATAAATTTTCACATAGTAATATTTTAGGTGAAATGCACCTTTAAAATGTTGAGTATTGAGAGAAAGTTCTAATTTTGTTAAATTAACCTTTAAAATTATGAGTATTCAGACAGTAATATTTTGGTTGAAATGTACCTTAAAAATGTTGAGTACTGAGAGAAAGTTGTATTTATGTGAAATTACCCATTTAAACTATGGGTATCACAACCCAGTTGGAACAAGGGGCCTTCTGCAAGGAGTTTGCATGTTCTCCCCGTGGTGTGTGGGTTCTCACCGGGTACTCCAGCTTCCTCCCACAGTCCAAAAAAAAATGCAGATTTGGGGACTAGGTTAATTGGAGACTCTAAATTGCCCGTAGGTATGAATGTGAGAGTGAGTGGTTGTCTGTCTCTATGTGGCCCTGTGATGGACTGGCGACCTGTCCAGGGTGTACCCTGCCCTATGTTAGCTGGAGATAGGCACCAGCCCCCCCGCGACCCCTAGTGGATAAAGCGATAGAAAATGAGTGAGAACTATGGGTACTCAGATAGTAATATTTTGAGGGGAATTCAATTCAATTCAATTTTATTTGTATAGCGCCAAATCACAACATACATTATCTCAAGGCTCTGTACATAATAAGGCCAAAACCTTTACAATATTACAGAGAGAAAAGAAACCCAACAGTTCACACAATGAGCAAGCACAAGGCATCAGTGGAGAGAAAAAACTCCCTTTTAACAGGAAGAAATCTCTGACAGAACCAGACTCAAAGATGTGCGGTCACCTCAAAGAGGTGGGGGACAGAAAGGGGGGAGAGAAAGAAAAAGAGGGAGGTGAGGGAGAGACAGAAGAGAGAGACCAGGAGCAAATATACAACAGTTGTATCAAGTTTAGAATCAGTTATGTCATGTTTATAGAACTACAGTGTCATTTATACCAGCAGCAGCAGAGATTATTGACAAGAAACTATACTGATGAACTTTTAATCAGAGCATAGTAACAATGACAGCAGTATTATTGTTACTGATAATAATAATAATAACATTATCAAAACTGGATCTGGATCCTGCAGCCTGCAAGATGAGGACAGAGGGAGAGACATAGACATGGGAAGGGAGAAAAAAAAAGGTTAATGACACATAATTAAGTCACATTCATACCCTGAGTGTGAGAGAGTGAGTGTGAGTGCACCACAGGAAATCCCCCAGCAGTCTAGGTCTATAGCAGCATAACTAAGAGATGGTTCAGGTTTCCCTGAGCCATCTCTAACTATAAGCTTTATCAAAAAGGTAGGTTTTAAGTCTAACTTTAAATGCAGAGACAGTGTCCGCCTCCCGAACCGACATTGGCAGTTGGTTCCACAGGAGAGGAGCCTGGTAACTAAAGCTACTTTTATGGACTCTGGGAACTACAAGTAAACCTGCGTTTTGGGACCGAAGTGATCTGTTAGGCTGATAAGGTGAAATTAAATCTTTAAGATGTGATGGGGCCTGATCATTAAGTGCTTTGTACGTGAGGAGGAGGATTTTAAATTGAATTCTAAACTGTACAGGGAGCCAGTGTAGAGAAGCTAACACTGGGGTGATGTGATCTCTCTTTCTCAACTCGTGCTGCAGCATTTTGAATTAACAAGAGTTTTAATCGACCTAACAGAACATCCGGATAGTAGTGAGTTGCAGTAATCTAATCTTGATGTAACAAAAGCATGAACTAGTTTTTCAGCATCCTTTAAGGATAAAATGTTTCTAATTTTCATAATGTTCCGCAGGTGGAAGAAGGCTGAATGTACCTTTAAATGTACAAATGAAGGCTGGAATGTACCTTTAAAATGCTGAGCACTGAGAGAAAGTTCTATTTTTGTTAAATTAACCTTTAAAACTATGAGTATTCAGACAGTAATATTTTAGGTGAAATGTACCTTTAAAATGTTGAATACTGAGAGAAAGTTGTATTTATGTGAAATTACCCTTTTAAACTATGGATATTGTAAACAGACTTTTCAAGATTATTTGATGTATTCACCTTTTCAATACCATTCATACTTTTTTTCACAGTTGAAGTTTCATTAGGACTTTTTCAGAGTTTAACATTGGTGTGTATTGCGTGCTTCAGAGTGAGGGATTTCATGTCCACAGTGCGACAAACGAAGATCCAGACACAAAACTTTCAGGAACAACTCACTGTAAATCCCAAGCCTTTGGTCCCACAGACATAAAAAAATACATCAAAACGTAGGAAAACTTGTTGGGGTTTTTGTGATGTAACTTTAGAAACTGACAGACTTATACTTTAGGTTCAGTGAGCATCGGAGCCAAAGGAAATCAGATTTCCCTCCCATTAAGCTCCATTATAAATTCTGCCTCAGACTTGGCAAAGTCTGTGCCCACATTTTTAAAGATATCCACAAATATGTTGTTACACCGTTGTTACACACTGTGTTGCTCAGACGGTTGTCAGGATGCTCACGACAGGGCCGGCTGTGGGCATAGGCGAAGTAGGCGGTCGCCTAGGGCACCACCTGCCGGAAGGGGGCGCTGCTCCATGCCTTCAGAAAAAAAAAATGAAAACAACAAATAAAATAAAATAAATAATGGTTATAATTGAAAGCCCTGACAGGCGTTCTTTCCTCATGCTCTGCCTTGAAAATAAAAAATGAACAAATACAAAAAAACAAAAAACAAAACCTGCCCCCCCTCCCCGTTGTTTGTCATTTGGTTTGACCTGGCCTGAAACTGACCTGCGCCGTACAAAGTGGGAGAGGGCAGAGGGGGAGGGGGCGACTTATCAGTGCGCGTCTCAGGCAGCAGTTTGATATTGACAGATATGACGAAGTCAATTTTTTGAGACAATTACCATCATGAAAAGGCCGTCAAAGCCCTCAGGGTCAGCTTTCAGAAAGAAGAAGAAAAAGGGAGGCGGAAAAGAGGTCGCAGTATAGAGGTATGTCGTCCTTTCTAACATGAAAAATGTTAGCTAGCGAGCTAAGTGTCAATAGAGCAAAGTTAACTAGTAATGCTACTGTTGTGTGTAGCTGCTGTAACTATAAAATTGAAGTGCAATGTCGTTAATTTTAGTATTGCATAATCACAAGATAATAATTTATGTTAAACACATCAAGTAGTCTGCTGCGGTTCCATCTTTACAGAAATAGATAAATCTACTCTGCTTGTTACATCTGTACAGAAACACGGAGAAAATACTTGCAGCGGCCTCTGGAAGCTGCTGCAGAGGAACCTTCACCTTCACTCACATCTACACCACTCACTGAAGAATGTAAGTTTAGCTAATTATTTATGGTCTCTGATATCACTGCTATGTATGTAGTCATTAGTATTGTTCTTGTTGAGGTTAATACTATTTTTATTATATTGCCATAGTAAATGTAGGTCAAAGTCAAAATAAAGTTTATTCGTTCAACACCTACTTAATATGAAGTAGAATGACACAGACTAAATGCAGTTTTAACAGTGTTTAACACACGCAAAATCATAATCTCGCCTAGGGCACCAAAATGGCTAGAGCCGGCACAGCTCACAGTGTGTTCAGTTTTTCAAAAATATTACTGTCTGACTAATCATAGTTTTAAAGGTTAATTACACAAAAAATACAGCTTTCTCTCAATATTCAACATTTTAAAGGTACATTTCAACCAAAATATTACTGTCTGAATATTTATAGTTTCAATGGTTAATTACACGCATATATCTGAATACTCATAATTTTTAAGTTTAATTGCAAAAAATTAACTTTATCTCAGTACTCAACATGTTAAAGGTACATTCCCCTCAAAATATTACTGTCTGACTATTCATAGTTTTAAAGGTTAATTCCAACCAAATGTTAGTGTGCCTACATTTTTAAATGCTTATTCAGTAAATATAGTCAAAGTGTTTTGATTCAACACACACAAACATGATTTAACCACTTTAATGCTTTTGATATTCATGTCCATTTTAACACATTCCTATCACTTCAACTTCTTGTTCATGCATATTCATATACTTTCTCAAGCTATTCATAAAACTTCTACTACTTCAAGTCAGCATTGCAGCATGGCTTCAGCTTATTTTTCAGACAAATTCAAATACTTTTGAATCTATTTCAAATAATTCAGCATAGCTTCAGCTTATTTTTCTGACAAATTTAAATACTTTTTTATTACATACAAATTCAAATGCTTCAGACAGCAATTCAGAGTAGCTTCAGCTCAGCATTCTACAGCAATCCCACTGCAATTTCTTCGAAATTGTGCTTTCTAGTTTAATTTTTCAGAAGAAACGACATGTTCTCCTCATTTGCTACATAATATGTTTGTGGTGATACATCTCTGATAAACACCTGCAAGTAAACGTTCATTATCTGTCAGAGCTGATTGTAAATGATCAATCATTGTACATTTCAGAATCAACACAAACACAATCAAGACAATTATGACACATACATTGTTTTGAGTGAGCTTTTTCATTTTCTAAAATTATATATATGCTTACCATATCATGAGTAGGAGTGGGGGGATTTTGCTGATATTTAGCTGGGAGTGCAAAGTGTACTATGTAGACACTCATTTCATTATTTTATTGCCCTTGTGAGCCACTCTCACAAAAGCAGGAGCTACTAAGGTCAGAATTTTCCCTAAAGAAAGACAATAGTGCATTTTTTAAAACGTCAGCACCAGCAGCGAGACAAAAGCCCTGAAAAATAAATCCTGGGACACACAAATGTAAAGTATTAATCAGCTCATTAGATCATTTGTTCATTCACTTCCTCCACACAAAAATAAGCTTAATTTACACCTAGAAAAACTTTGCATTTGCATGTAAGGCAATTAGGAAATATACTTACATCGTGAGAGAATGCTGTTCAAGTGTGTTTGAAAATTGGAACGTTGCAGTCTTGTCCAAAGTGGCTATTTATTCCAATTCTGTTTATGTAAATAAAAAGGTCACTTTTTATTTGCATAACCTGTATGAAAAATGTATATTTAGTATCACTGACATGAGAAACAGGTTTGACTGTACAAGCTATTTTCTTGTAGGGGTGGGTTGCTGAGGGGTATGGAATACTGGGATTACACTTCACTCATTCTTTATCCTCCACATGAGGGTCACAGGGGGCATAGGACAGAAGGCAGGGTAGACCAGGTCGTCAGTCCATCGCAGGGCCACTCACAGAGACAAACAACCATCCACCCTCACATTCACACCAACGGGCACTTTAGCCCCAATAAAAATAGTAAAACATTAAATAATTATAATTATTATTATTATTACTATAGTTAGAGTCACCTTATGTTTCGCTCTATCTCAATCTAGTTTTACTATAACAGTGTCTTAAGTACTGTATATGTGAGGAAGAGGAGGATGATAAGAGAGCAAATTAACTTTGGGAATAAATCTGCCTTCTGTGAAAAGTCTGTAGCTGACTTTGCTCGGCCTATTTACACCACTGTATTTTAATGTTGGTGTTAATGGTGTTACTTTGAGAATCAGTGCCTTAGACCATGTTATCTTGATATTTTTTTCATTAGATTTTACCAAGATCAAATAAATATCTGTCAGAAATGATGAATGAGAATCAGTGAATGTTTGGAAGATGACTCATAATGATTGAGAAACATTCCGACCTGTTTGATTGATTCATTTTCCATATAAAGATTTAGGCCATTTTCAATGGAGGAAAATGTATTTGCCTGTATTTGACATCTGAAGCTCCTGTGCCACATTTTTGGCTTCCTCTTTCATGTAAGAGGTTTTATATTAGGAAGCTGACATTAATTAATAGTAGAAGGAGAGATACATTTTGTCTCCACTGGTGATAAGAAAAGTAACCAGAGACAGGGATGTTTTGACAGGGGGAGGACAATTACCCCATCCCTGTCAACAACACACAGTATATGACATAAAATGAGGTTTAATATATCTGGCAGTATTACCAACATCAGTAAAGGTTAGGAAGAAATTAAGTTTATATGTGTCATTGCTAACGGCTAAGAAACTACCCAATGTGTTTACAAGCTTAAAAATGGGTTTCCGAAGTTCGTGCATGAAAAAAGAAATGTCAACACTGACTCCTCTGTGTCCACAAGGAGAAAGGTACAGTATGTCACTTGATGTCATGTGTAAAAATGTTTGACAAATCATAACATTTGAGAACTAAAAGTACAAATATTGCAGTTTTCAGTTTGCTAATTAATATCAACTAAAATGTCAGAAAATATATTTTGTGAGGGAAAAACATTGAATGTGTGGGAGGTGAGCAACATCACCAACATGCTAAAAGCAAATTTCTGAAGCACCTTCATTAAAGTTTGCAACCTTAACCAAATGATGTTAAAAAAGAAAGAACCCTTTTGACAGACTCCTTTTCTATACAAAGTTTGAAACTAGTTAAATTGAAAACTTTTTTTAATATTGTTTTAATTTTTTCAACTGTTGTTTCAAATACTTTGCATCAATGTGTGAAATTGAAACACTTTGATCTTAATTAAGATTAACTTGTTTGACTGATTTAGTTTTCATACAAATTATATAAATATAAATATGCATGCATATGTGTGTGTAAAAGATTAGGTTAAAATGCAGAGGTCAAATTCACTATCACCAGTTACAAATAAAAGAAATTTTAGTGTAAGGAATCTAAAACAGTATAATATGATGATGATGTCAGAGTGAGACTTGGATTAAATGGCCCAAATGTTTAGATTTATTCCACTGTACAGGTAAAGAATGTGTAGTAGATATGGAGAGTGACCAAACTCGTGTCGAAATGCCTCGTAACAGGGACTAATGTGCTGACTTTCCTCTGCTGTTGTGAGATTTATTCTATAATATTTCTGCAGTGTTTTCTCACTGAGCAATAACTGAGCTGAAACCATGTGAAACGATTGGAGTGTGATATCATGAACCCTGCAGGTCTTAATTTATTACAAAGCCAGCTGCTTTAGACATATATTTAATGAATCCTTTGAAGGGGATCAGCAAACAATAACCACAAGAAATGAATATATAAAGCACTCAGAGGTCAGGCCCTGTCTTACCTAAAAAATATGATTATTTCTTACCACCCAAACAGACCACTGTGCTCAGAAAATAGAGGCCTGCTTGTAGCTCCCAGAGTCTTTAAGAGTAGAATGGGAGGCAGAGCTTTCAGCCACCAAGCTCCTCTCCTGTGGAACCACCTCCCACTGTGGGTCCGGGAGGCAGATAGTGTCCCTACATTTAAAGTTAGACTTAAGACTTTCCTTTTTAATAAAGCTTATAGTTAGGGCTGGTTCAAGTTAACACTGAGCCATTGCTTAATTATGCTGCCATAGGCCTAGACTGCTGGGGGAACAGCCATTATGCAGCGAGCACTCTCATTCTCTTTATGTCTCTCTCTCTTTCTTCGCTGTCTCCTTCTCCCTCCTCCCCTCCCCAAAAGCTCATACTTTTATTATCTCAATAACATTGTTTTCTCTCCCGTCCCCTAGTTTGTGCTCTTCCTCCTTCCCTCTCTCTCTCTCTGTCTTATTTCACAGATATCCCTTATTCCAGAGCTTCAACACCACAGCTCAAATATTATAACTATAACCATTACCCATATATCATATAGCTACTTGTTACTGCTAAGGTTAATTATTTTCATCCACCCTTCATCAACGGTTTGTCCTCTTCTGAGGGTCCCACGGGGAGCTGGAACCAACCCCAGATGGTGGCAGCGTATTTCACACCCTGAATGAGATGATGATGATAATTGTTCTTAATGTTACTGATTCTTGAATCATCCTGGTCTCTGTCTTTCTTGTCTTTTCTCTCTGTGAATTTTTGATGCTTTGTTTGTAACTTGTAACTGCTGAACTTGTCTCTGTACATGTGACACCTACTGCACGTCTGTCCGTCCTGGAAGAGGGATCCCTCCTCTGTGGCTCTTCCTGAGGTTTCTCCCATTTTTTCCCTTAAAAGGGTTTTTTTGTGGAGTTTTTCCTCACTCGATGTGAGGGTCTAAGGATAGAGGGTGTCACATGCTGTACAGACTGTAAAGCCCTTCGAGGCAAATTGTGTTTGTGATGCTGGGCTATATAAATAAAATTGACTTGACTTGACTATTGAATGGTAACTTTATTGGACAGGAAACCATGAAACAAAGTGGTTCAAAACCATCATCACAATGGCATATTTGGTCCATATAAAGTTATTTGAGTGGGTTGACACTGGACACTCCATCTTAAGCCTCCTCACACACAGGTTCACCCACAACAACAAATGCCACCTCATCGTACATGTTTCCTTCTAGGGTTGACCTGAAAGTAGCCACAGAATACACACACACACAGAGAGATCATCACCAAATACTTTCAGTAATTTAATTTTTCTCTTCATTATTCTGTGTGATTGTAAGTGAGTAATTGTTTACCTTCGGTATACAGCAGACAGGTGATAGTCAGTAATGTATGTTGCACCAATCTGGTCAAGTTTAAGAAGCAGATGCGGCATGTTCTCCTCATTTGCTACATAATATGTTTGTGGTGATACATCTCTGATAAACACCTGCAAGTAAACGTTCATTATCTGTTAGAGCTGATTGTAAATGATCAATCATTGTACATTTCAGAATCAACACAAACACAATCAAGACAATTATGACACATACATTGTTTTTAGTGAGCTTATTCATTTTCTAAAATTATATAAATGCTTACCATATCATCAGTAGGAGCGGGGGGATTTTGCTGATATTGAGCTGGGAGTACAAAGTGTATTACGTAGACACCCTTTTTGTCATCGTCCTTGTGAGGCACTCTCACTAAAGCAGGAGATACTGAGGTCTGAATTTTCCCTAAAGAAAGACAATAATGCATTTTTTTAACTGTCAAATGAATCAGATAACAAACACAAAGGCAGACAAAAGCAAAAACATTCAAAATATGTAACGGTGATTTGAATATTCACATCAAATGACAAAGTGTTTTTGATCACAACTAAGTTAATAATAATAATTCTAATGACATGATCAAGCAAACCTGAACTTTGACAGTGTGTGAATTATATAAAATGATTTACTTTGGTTCTTTTTGGAGATTTAAAACAATTCTACTCAATCGTTGTCATTGTTACTTAGTCCTTTCTTTTACTGTCAAACTGCTTTATATTTTCTGTGCTAAGTCTGTGTTGAATATCCTCTGCCCACCTTAACTTATTCTTGTGCACAAACCACTCTTTCATCTCATCTTAATGTCAAGGAGAAAACTTGCTTTGTGAAAGGTATTTTTTGTAAATAAATAAGACACAAGTACATACCCATGTCATTGGAACCGTTAAAATAGTCAACTAATCGAGGGAATCCTATAATAATTGCTTCCTCCAGAGTTGAGGCTGACACTAAGGTTGCAACGGCTTTGCCAAATCCATAGTGACGGACCTGGCACACAGAGAAAACATGGTGGAAGTGGATTTGTAAAAAGTATCAGACAAAGCATTTAACCTTTTCTTTTTTATTTCATAAACACTCACCTCATAATCCTTTGTTTTACAAATCAGATCAAACGTTATGCACTCGTCTGTCTCGGGACAGTTAGACGTAAAGCTGTATATGTGAAATTATAATGGAAGTATTAAAAATGGCAGTGATGCAGATATTAGTCTCAGTTATGGAGCTTAATAATTTCAATTTAATATTTTTTTTACATTAAGATTTCAAAGCAAACTCTGTTACTTCATAAGTTCTGGTCAAGAGAATTACATTCAGTTTTCTTACCTAACTTCAGCCTCAGCTGTCAGCACCAGCAGACAGACAACAAGCCCTGAAAAATAAATCCTGGGACACACAAATGTAAAGTATCAATCAGCTTATTAGATCATTTGTTCATTCACTTCCTAAACACAAAAATAAGCTTAATTTATGCATAGAAAAACTTTTATAATCTATACTTACATTGTGAGAGAATGCTGTTCAAGTGTGTTTGAAAACTGGAATGTTGCAGTCTCATCCAAAGTGGCTATTTATCCCAATTCTGTTTATGTAAATAAAAAGGTCACTCCCCTGCATAACCTGTATGAAAAATGTATATTTAGTATCACTGACATGAGAAACAGGTTTGACTGTACATGCTATTTTCTTGTAGGGGTGGGTTGCTGAGGGGTATGGAATACTGGGATTACACTTCACTCATTCTTTATCCTCCACATGAGGGTCACAGGGGGCATAGGACAGAAGGCAGGGTAGACCAGGTCGTCAGTCCATCGCAGGGCCACTCACAGAGACAAACAACCATCCACCCTCACATTCACACCAACGGGCACTTTAGCCCCAATAAAAATAGTAAAACATTAAATAACTATAATTAGAGTCACCTTATGTCTCGCTCCATCTTAATCTAGTTTCACTATACCAGTGTCTGAAGTACTGTATATGTGAGGAAGAGGAGAGCAAATTAACTTTGGGAATAAATCTGCCTTCTGTGAAAAGACTGTAGCTGACTTTGCTCGGCCTATTTACACCACTGTATTTTAATGTT
>JAFBJR010000260.1:0-20700 GCA_016785285.1 Brachirus orientalis | reverse complement strand
CGTGTAAACAAGTTTGCGTGTATACAAGTTTGCGTGTAAACAAGTTTGCGTGTAAACAAGTTTGTGTAAACAAGTTTGTGTAAACAAGTTTGTGTGTAAACAAGTTTGCGTGTAAACAAGTTTGTGTAAACAAGTTTGCATGTAAACATGTTTGCGTGTATACAAGTTTGCGTGTAAACAAGTTTGTGTGTAAACAAGTTTGCGTGTAAACAAGTTTGTGTAAACAAGCTTGTGTAAACAAGTTTGTGTGTAAACAAGTTTGTGTGTAAACAAGTTTGCGTGTAAACAAGTTTGTGTAAACAAGTTTGCGTGTAAACAAGCTTGTGTAAACAAGTTTGTGTAAACAAGTCTGCGTGTAAACAAGTTTGCGTGTAAACAAGTTTGTGTCCCGTTTGTCTGCGTCAGATCGTGATGGAGGGAGTTCGTGGTTCTGGTAACGAGGGAGACATCGCCATCGATGATGTCACCATCGAAGAGGGCGAATGTAAAGACCCACCTCCCAACAGTGAGTTTACCTGACGTGTCAGCTGACCATCACACACCCAATCACAACCTGGGAAACATCTCACCTCTCTCTCTCTCTTTCTCCTATACAGATCTAAGGTCACTCGCCCTGCCTTCTTCACCTCAGATATGGCAGCTGTGTGTCACTCTGTGTCTGGCTCTGATTGGCCAGCAGAGGTGACCCCGCCCACTCCTCCCTCTAACACACCACTACACACATACATATGCAAACCCATAGCCCCGCCCACATCATGTGCCCCACCCCCTCTGCAGTCAGGGTTGTTTACGATGTAGGTAGTTGGACTTGAGCGTGGTGCATGCTGGGAAATGTAGTTTACTATCAAGGACCAAAAACCTGGAAAGATGAAATTCATCAAAACGACAAAGAGATTTTCAAATCGGATTTATTTATTTTTGACTCGACGAATGAAAAGAGATGTATTTTTTTATCGGAGTATTTATTTATGTTTGTGTTGGTGAACGTTATAATCTTACGTTAGTCCCAACAATATTGTTTACAAAACTATTTAAGTTTAGTTTGTTGTTGACAATTCACAGACACTGAATTAATAACAATAATATTAACACCATAATGTTTTCAGAATCATCTTATATTTACAATTCCTGAGTAAAACAATTATGTTAATAACGGTTGACTAATATAATGTACGACACTTTGTAAGAAAATTCTAAAACATTTGTCAAATGTGCGAGTTTCACACGACTGAAGAACAAATCCGTCTGTTACGAATGTTTTGGTACGAGTTCCGATGTGTTGGTAAAGTGAGTGACATCACAACCTGAAGTGTGACCCCGCCCCCTCATGCTTTTCTGAAGCCCCACCCTTCTATCACCTCCTAAGCCCCGCCCCCTCTACAGATCAGCAGTACTGTATTGTTTGACAGGCTAACAGCTGCCTCCAGTTCTTTTTCTATGGAGGGGCGTGGTAACTTTTCACAGTGGGCGGAGCCACAGCATGGTGTTTTCAATAACGAAAATAAACATTTTATTTTGACAACGGTGGAACTCAGAGCGAAGTTCATCCTCTGCCGTGACATCAAGTGCCTTCAGCCTCCGAGAATAAACGTCGGAAATCAAAACCACGAGGAAGTGGACATTTACGAAGTCGGAGGGAAAATAGCGTCCGAACACTCTCTCGATCTTTGTGCGCAGAGTCCATTTTTCATTTTGGGACGAGAACACGATGAAGATTCTGGCGTCGAGAAGACGATGAAAGAAGCCATGGACACAAGGAAGCTCAGCGTCATGTGACTGGACATTTCAGTCTAAAAGTACTTCCTATTAGACAAAGACATGTAGGCATTTGGCCTCTGTGAACTATTTTAATCTTGCAAAATAAGAGCTTTCAGATGGTGGCGTGAGGTCGCCGTTTACCTGAAAATAGATAAAACTGGAAAATGTCAGAACTGATGCAACAAACGATAAGACACTTCACCGTTTTACATTTAATTTGTGTCAATTTAATGTGGAAAAACAAACATCCTGCTGATTAAACCTGATGCTACAGTGACTAGCACAAACATGAACATCGCTACACACGAGTACGGAAGCCCAACACTGCCATAATGGAGAAAGAGTTAGCGTAGCATTAGTCCCATGAAAAGCTTAGTATTAACACCAGGAGAGCATTTACCTTAGCATTAGCCTGTAGGATTGTATTAAGTATAGCATTAGCACCATTCTAGTAGTTACCTTAATTAGCATTAGCTCTAGGATGGCAGTTAGTATTAGCATTTGGAAAGTAGTTAGTTTAGCATTAGTCTAAGGAGAATAGTTAGCTTAGCATTAGCCCCAACAGGGAAGGCAGTGTTGGCTGTTAACTGTGGTCAGTGTTTACAGTCAGAGTAATGCTAACGCCAACACAAAACAAACCTGTCCTTTTGTTTTGTATAGTTTCCATCCCTGTTGGTTTTGCTGTTAAGACGTCGCTGACCAAACCGAGTCGAGACCAGAACACATTTTAACCAAATTAATATTCACTCTCTTTCTTTCCTGTTTTTCTGTTTGTATTTTATGTAAATAATCTATTGTGATTTACAAAAACAAATTTAATGACAGAGGAGTCGGCATCGTCTCTGCTCCAAAACAAACGGCTTCTCCTCAATTTTATTAAACTGACTGGAGTGTGTGTGTGTGTATATACACACACACACATACATATATATATATATATATGTGTAGTAGTTGGGCTAGCTAGTATTGGGCTTCCGTACGAGAAAACAATAAAGAAAAAAGATAACTGAGTGATTGATTATTCATCATGTTTGAAGATGTAACCAGTTAAATTACTTTGTTTACACGTTTGTTTTCGGGTGGGGGGGAATAAAAGGAAGGTTTAAAAAAATCTGTGGACGTGACAAAAGATATTTTTTTTATAACTGTGATTATATTCGATTCTGACTGAAGGTTACACTAAATTATAATTATTATTAATAAATAAATACCCTCCAAATGTAACTTTGAACAGTCTTGTTGCCTTTCTCTGATGAACTCATTGATCACAGAATTGTTGAACATGTTTCTAATCTAAAACATTTAGATTGTAATCAAAACAGAAAGCCACACTGTAAACCCCTGTGTACAGCGACCATTAAAACAACTTTTACTTTGAAGTTCTCGTCCGGAAGTAGTGGCTGCGCGTGACTCGCGGAGACAGCGCGGAGTTTCAGTTGAACGATGAGCTGCGTCACAGTGGAACCGGTGGAACCGGAGCGGACAGATAAGCCCCGCCCACCAGGTGGAGAAAAGCCACGCGCTCGAGCCGCAGCGGCGAGTTTCAGGTGAAGACGCAGGAAGTGAAGATGTGTCTCGTTGTGCTGCTGTTTTCTGTCCTGCTGGGAGGACTCACTGTCCTCACACACACACTCTTCCGACGCTCCCGCTGCACCGGAAACAGACCTGTGGCCGGAAAGAGCGTCATCATCACAGGTGAGCCGGTGGGTGGGGGGGCAGTCAGCGCCGATAAACGGGGAAAACAGAAGCAACTGTGAGGTAATCTGATTACAGGTGTGACGTAATCTGACTACAACTGTGAGGTATTCTGATTACAGGTGTGACGTAATCTGACTACAACTGTGACGTAATCTGACTACAAAAACTATGGGGTAATATAGTAATTTAACAGACTGTGATGTGTTCAGACTGTGATGCATTCAGGGACACAGTGAGGACAGACTTTGGTGCATTCAGGGACACAGTGAGGACAGACTTTGATGCATTCAGGGACACAGTGAGGACAGTCTGTGATGTGTTCAGACTGTGATGCGTTCAGGGACACAGTGAGGACAGACTTTGATGCATTCAGGGACACAGTGAGGACAGACTGTGATGTGTTCAGGGACGGAGAGGACAGACTGTGATGCGTTCAGGGACACAGTGAGGACAGACTGTGATGTGTTCAGGGACGGAGAGGACAGACTGTGATGTGTTCAGGGACAGAGAGGACAGACTGTGATGCGTTCAGGTACACAGAGAGGACAGGCTGTGATGCATTCAGGGACACAGTGAGGACAGACTGTGATTAGTTCAGGGACAGTGAGGACAAACTGTGATGTGTTCAGGGACAGGGAGGACAGACTGTGATGCATTCAGGGACATAGAGAGGACAGACTGTGATGTGTTCAGGTACACAGAGAGGACAGACTGTGATGCATTCAGGGACACAGTGAGGACAAACTGTGATGTGATCAGGGACACAGTGAGGACAAACTGTGATGTGTTCAGGGACACAGTGAGGACAGACTATGATGTGTTCAGGGACACAGTGAGGACAAACTGTGATGCATTCAGGGACACAGTGAGGACAGACTGTGATGCATTCAGGGACACAGTGAGGACAAACTGATGTGTTCAGGGACACAGTGAGGACAAACTGTGATGCATTCAGGGACACAGTGAGGACAAACTGTGATGTGTTCAGGGACACAGTGAGGACAGACTATGATGTGTTCAGGTACACGGTGAGGACAGACTGTGATGCATTCAGGGACACAGTGAGGACAGACTGTGATGTGTTCAGGGACAGGGAGGACAGACTGTGATGCGTTCAGGGACACAGTGAGGACAGACTGAGTCACAGATGAATGAGTCACAGTGTGATTCCACACTGCTTCCTGATTCCACACTGCTTCCTGTCTGCAGGAGGAAACACGGGCATCGGTAAAGCCACAGCGCTGCACCTGGCCAGGAGGGGCGCCAAAGTGATCCTGGCCTGTCGCAACCGCGACAAAGCAGAGGCCGCCATCGCCGACATACAAAAGGTAGACAGGAGGAGGCACAGGGGGCGGAGCCGGAGGGGGCGGAGCCTGCTCTTTGACTGATGAAGTCACAGTAAAAATAAAAACAATGTTGTCTCTGTGTCTCAGGAAACAGGAAGTACTGATGTGGTCTACATGCACCTGGACCTGGCCAGTCTCAAGTCTGTCCACAGCTTTGCTGAAACTTTCCTGAAAACTGAGACTCGACTGGACCTGCTCATCAACAACGCTGGTACACACACACACGGACACACGGACACAGAGACACACACACACGGACACAGAGACACAGAGACACACACACACGGACACACGGACACAGAGACACAGAGACACACACACACGGACACACGGACACAGAGACACACGGACACAGAGACACACGGACACACACACGGACACAGAGACACACGGACACACACACGGACACAGAGACACACACACACGGACACAGAGACACACACAGACACACACACGGACACACAGACACGGACACACACACACGGACACAGAGACACACACAGACACACACAGACACACACACACAGACACACACACGGACACACACACACACGGACACACACACACAGACACACACACACGGACACAGAGACACACACGGACACACACACACAGACACACACACAGACACAGAGACACACACAGACACACACACACAGACACACACACACGGACACACACACACAGAGGCACACACACACACACACGGACACAGAGACACACACGGACACACACACACACACACTGACACAGAGACACACACGGACACACACACACACACTGACACAGACACACACGGACACACACACACACACACTGACACAGAGACACACACGGACACACACACACACACACGGACACAGAGACACACACGGACACACACACACAGAGACACACACGGACACAGAGACACACACACAGACACACACACACAGAGACACACACAGACACACACACACAGACACACACACACACACACATACACACACACACACAGACACACACAGAGACACACACACGGACACAGAGACACACACAGACACACACACACAGACACACACACACACATACACACACACACACACACGGTGACATCATCAGGTTCTTCATTCATTCCTGGTGTGTAAGTCAACAACGTACCACCAGGGGGCGCTGATGGTTTGTTAACGATATATCGATTATTTTTGTTTACAAATCTAAAGCAAACATCACAGAAGTGAAGATGATTTGGATGATTTTTAAGAAACATGAAGTAACAAAGCTAAGGGAGTGAGGACATTTTGTCTCATTTTCAAAGGACTTTTTCAGGGTTAAGACCTGGTTTTTAGGGTTAGAAATAGGTTTAGGTTAGAGTACAGCACTAACCCACGTGTGTGTGTGTGTGTGTGTGTGTAGCTGGTCTTCCTCATGTTGTGGGGACCTAAATCTGTCTCCACACTCACATTATGGGGACTTGTCTTCCTTATGGGGACAAAAATCAAGTCCCCGTAACGTAAATGACTCCATTTTAAGGTGAAGACATGTTTTAAAGTTAGGCTGAGGTTAGGGTTAGGTTAAGGTTAGAGGTCAGGGTTAGGGTTAGGACACTAGTAATTATGGTTAAGGTTAGAGTAAGTCTGCAGGAAATGAATGGAAGTCAATGTGATGTCCTCTGAAGTCATGGAAACCTGTGTGTGTGTGTGTGTGTGTGTGTGTGTGTGTTGCAGGCCTGGTTGCTGACGGGTGGACAGAGGATGGCTTCGGTGTCCAGTTGGGAGTGAATCACTTAGGTCACTTCCTGTTGACGTGTCTGCTGCTGCAGCGACTGAAGGAGGCGGGAGGAGGACGAGTGGTCACTGTGTCGTCCATGGCTCATCGCTGGGGACACGTGGACTGTGAGGTACAGCAGAAAATCATCTGTACAGAAAGCTTACAAAAGCCTTTTCCCCTAAATTCATCTGGAAACACTTGAAAGACAAGATAGTTGATGTTCCAAGCGACCAACTCTCCGATGAATTTAGGTCAGAAAGCTTTTGTAAACCATTGTCTTCTGTTTTTATTCATGTTTTACTCAGAGTGTTGTTTGTAGGTTCACTTTAAAAAAGTCTCCAGGAACAGGAACCGGTCTTTGAGTCAGGACTAGTTCTTCACTTGGTCACACAAAGGAAGGAATGTGTCCACGTCTTCACCTGCAGCTGCAGGCGTGTCTTCCACGCGTGTGCTGACAGTCATGTGCGTGCGTGTGATGTTGGCGTGTTTTCAGGCTCTGGAGGTGAACAGACACCTGGGCACAGGCAGCTACAGCTGGCAGTTCTTCCAGGCGTACTGCAGCAGCAAACTGTGCAACGTCCTCTTCACTCACCAGCTCGCCAAGAGGCTGGCAGGAAGTGATGTCACCTGCTACAGCGTTCACCCGGGTAATTCACTCACTCAGATGTCAGCATCGGTTTGTTACTGTGTTTTTATGCAACAGTGAGGTTCTGTTGTTCTGGAGTCTCAGAAGAGCAACCTGTGCTCAGCCTGTTTACGCTGGTGATAATGGATTTTCCTCAGGTGGTTCTTGATATTAAAAGTTCCGGAACCTCTGGATAACTGTTTTAATCATCAGTTTGAGTTTTTATAATAATTCAAACCAGTTTGTGTGATTTTTCAGCTTCTTGAATGTGAATATTTTCTGGTTTCTTTGCTCCAAATAACAAAGAAATCAATAAAACTGAATCATTTTAGTTTGAGGACAAAACAAGACATTTGAGAAACAGCATCATTTCCAGGTTTGACAAACACTGATCAATATTTTCTGATTTAAACCAGTTACTCTGGTTTAAATTCTGCAGCATCAACCAAATCGAATGGAAATCGCTCTACCTCTAACTGAATCATGATTGGTGTATCCGAGTCACATGACTGAGGCTAAGCTGTGGCTCCGCCCCCTCTCCGCAGGTATCGTGCGCACTGAACTGTCCAGAAACGTCAGCCTGTGGCAGAAGGTCTTCATCGAGCCCGTGGCTCGGCTGCTCTTCCTGGACCCGGAGGCCGGAGCTCAGACGACGCTGCACTGCTGCCTGCAGGAGGGAATCGAACCTCTGAGCGGTCGCTATTTCTCCTGCTGCGCCGTACAGGAAGTGTGCGCCCGGGCACGGGACGACGCCGTGGCCCAGAAACTGTGGGAGGTCAGCGAGAGGCTCTGTGGGCTGTGCTGAAGTGGACTGAAGCTGGAGGACGGAACAGTTGACTCTGAAAAGGTCTCTGTCCTCCAACTGGCTCTCTCACTCTGCTGCCACCTTGTGGCTGTATCATCTAAATCTGTATCATCTTCAGAACATGTTCACGTCTTTATCTCACTGTCAGACAGACTTTTCCAACAGGAAAGTGAAGTTTGTAAACTACTCACTCTCCCACACCAAAGTCCATAGAGAAAATCAGTGATTTTAGCTCACAGGGACACAGGAGTTGTTGATCCACTGCTGCCTCCATCACTAAGTTCAAATGTCTTATTTTGTCACTTCAGTGTTTGAAATCCTTTGTTCAGATTGACCTCAGTGACACAAAGTGACCACACGAGGCAGCAGTAGACCAGCAGCTCCTGTGTCCCTGTGAGCTTAAATCACTGCTTTTCTCTATGGACTTTGGTGTGGGAGAGTGAGTGGTCATGTGATTATAGTTGTCTGGTGTGTGTTGGTGTGGACACAGATTACTGGTGATCTGGAGCTGATATTTGTTATCCTTGAATCAGTAATTACAAGGGAATCATTTTTGTTCTAAGAAACTTGATATATGTTGCTAAGTCACAAAAATATGATGGCATGTTTCATGTATTTAGTTTATTTTTTACTGAAAATACTGTATAGAATTGCACTGCTGTATAGACTTAAATGTAGATGGTGTTCAATAAGTGTTACTGAAGTTATTTGCTTTCATTAAACAAAAAAATCATCAATCTGCCCTTGTCTGCTCTGATTTCTGATTGGTCAGAACATGTGAACACGTCTGGTCAGAACATGTGAACACGTCTGGTCAGAACATGTGAACACGTCGGCAGAACATGTGAACACGTCTCGTCAGAACATGTGAACACGTCTGGTCAGAACATGTGAACACGTCGTCAGAACATGTGAACACGTCGTCAGAACATGTGAACACGTCTCGTCAGAACATGTGAACACGTCTGGTCAGAACATGTGAACACGTCTGGTCAGAACATGTGAACATGTCGTCAGAACATGTGAACACGTCTGGTCAGAACATGTGAACACGTCTGGTCAGAACATGTGAACACGTCTGGTCAGAACACACATGGAAACATGTTCAAGGGTCAGGACTTTAAATAACCACACTGGTAAATACAAATAAAAGCTGAACTCAACCTTTAATGATTGTGTTGAGGACAGACGTTTCCTGGTCACATGATCAAAAAACAACCTGTCATGTCTGTTCATTCACCTGATGCCAGTTACTCAGAGAGAAGGTGAAAGGTCAGCAGACCCAGGTCAAAGGTCACTGTGAGGCACTGCGGTCCTTTTGCTCGGAGGCTCAGGTTTTCCAGAAGTTCGGGTTCTGGCTCATCCTCCTCTGGAAGTTCTCGTACCAGCGCAGGACGCAGCTGGACGGGATGAAGGTCTCGCTGGGGTTCGGTATCATCTGCGCTTGCGACACCGCGAACGACGCGGTGAAGTTGAACAGACTGTCCAGCATCTTCTGAGTGAACTGCACGAACGAGTCCACGGTGGACACGGCGGCGCTGGACACCGGGATCTGCTGGGCCAGCTGGTCCAGGGGCTCCACCGACACACCGAGCTGGGCCACCGAGGACGAGGACGACGCCGACACGCAGGTCCCGAAGAGCGGCGCCGGCCCGGTGCCGCCCTCCCCGGCCTTCAGCCCGGAGATCTTGAAGATGGCGCTCGGTTTGTCGTTGGTGATGAAGCCGAGCAGCTGCCACTGCGGCCCGCCGCCGCCGCCCGACGGGTCCGGGAAGGAGAAGTAGACGGCGCCGCCCAACCCGGCGGGGAACGGCACGGTCCCGAGCATGAACACGACCACGTGCTTCACGTTCTCATAGTCCGGCAGGTTGAACACGAACTTATCCGAAGCGACCTGCACCGCGTCCGTCTGCACGAGCCTCCCGGCGACCACACACCCGAACATCCGGTACCACTCTGGACCTTTAGCCTTAGCTTCAGTTTAGCCTGACAGCTGTCCCTGGGATCCGGTCTAAAGGACCCGCTGCCGCTCACACCGCACACGAAGACTGTGAAAACGACCTGGTCTCATCACCCAATCACCCAGTCACGACCATTCACGACCATTCACGACCATTCACACCCATTCACTCACACGTTCATACAGCCAAACTGTGCAGAAACGACTCTGTGGAAAGTTCTAGCAGCGTCCTCCATGTTAGTGCGCCCCCGGTGGAGGAGCTCGGTCCTGCACTTTGACTGACAACAACAGTTTCAGACGCAGAAAATAGAAATAACAAATGTTAAAGATTATAATAAGCAAAATTCGAGAAAATCTAAACGTTTACTCTGTAAATAATCGACCATATTCCATCATGTTAATATAAATAAAGGACAGTCTTTAGTCTTATCCGAGATAAAATGTAAACATGACAGTAAATATGCCCATTTCCTGATGATATATAGATATAAACTATGAATACTAAACAGAAATGCATCTAAACTCCATCAGAACAGGAACAGGTCAAATGTCTCCGTGTAAATCTGTAGCACCTGTTCAATTTAAAATGTCACTTTAGGAAAAGTATAATAAAAATATGGAATATCTTAACTGGAGAAAGAAGGAAAATCTTTCTGAATCTTTAAAAACGTTACATTCCTATGTTTACATTGTTTTGTTTTAAAATCATACCGGCGAGGTTTTATTTTGAAAAATAAAAAAAGTTTGAGCGGATGTGACGTGACTGTTTCCGCTAAATTGGTGCTTGGGTTCACCTCGGTTACTAAAGCTCGGACACATTTACAGCATCAACCGTCTCTAAACTTCTTTAAAGACTGACACTTTCCGCCGAGGATGAACGGGTGAGAACGCAAAATGAACGGGTTAATGCTCTGCGCTACCTTTTGTCAGTTGACCGGGTTAGCCACCGGAGCTAGCCGTTAGCCTGTGGATTGTGTTATGTGGTTTTTAAATTTATAAGTTAGCCTCTTCTCTCCTCTATGTCTCTTAGCCTGGTAGCTCTGTGTCTGTCAGTTCATTAGCTCTGTGCCTTTTAGCTTGTTAGCTCTGTGTCTCTTCACCTATTAGCGATGTGTCTCTTAGCCTGGTAGCTCTGTGTCTGTCAGTTCATTAGCTCTGTGCCTTTTAGCTTGTTAGCTCTGTGTCTCTTCACCTATTAGCGATGTGTCTCTTAGCCTGGCAGCTCTGTGTCTGTCAGTCTAATAGCTCTGTGTCTTTTAGCCTGGTAGCACTGTGCCTCTTAGCCATTTAGCTCTGTGCGTTTTAGCTTGTTAGCTCTGTGTCTTTTAGGCTGTTAGTGTTGTGTCTCTTAGCTTGGTAGCGCTGTGTCTTTAAGTCCATTAGCTCTGTGTCTCTTTGTCCTTTAGCTCTGTGTCTGTCAGTCTAATAGCTCTGTGTCTCTTAGCCTGTTAGCTCTGTGTTTGTTCCGTGTAAATCTGTAGCACCTGTTCAATTTAAAATGTCACTTTAGGAAAAGTATAATAAAAATATGGAATATCTTAACTGGAGAAAGAAGGAAAATCTTTCTGAATCTTTAAAAACGTTACATTCCTATGTTTACATTGTTTTGTTTTAAAATCATACCGGCGAGGTTTTATTTTGAAAAATAAAAAAAGTTTGAGCGGATATGACGTGACTGTTTCCGCTAAATTGGTGCTTGGGTTCACCTCGGTTACTAAAGCTCGGACACATTTACAGCATCAACCGTCTCTAAACTTCTTTAAAGACTGACACTTTCCGCCGAGGATGAACGGGTGAGAACGCAAAATGAACGGGTTAATGCTCTGCGCTACCTTTTGTCAGTTGACCGGGTTAGCCACCGGAGCTAGCCGTTAGCCTGTGGATTGTGTATGTGGTTTTTAAAGTTATAAGTTAGCCTCTTCTCCCCTCTATGTCTCTTAGCCTGGTAGCTCTGTGTCTGTCAGTTCATTAGCTCTGTGCCTTTTAGCTTGTTAGCTCTGTGTCTCTTCACCTATTAGCGATGTGTCTCTTAGCCTGATAGCTCTGTGTCTGTCAGTTCATTAGCTCTGTGCCTTTTAGCTTGTTAGCTCTGTGTCTCTTCACCTATTAGCGATGTGTCTCTTAGCCTGGCAGCTCTGTGTCTGTCAGTCTAATAGCTCTGTGTCTTTTAGCCTGGTAGCACTGTGCCTCTTAGCCATTTAGCTCTGTGCGTTTTAGCTTGTTAGCTCTGTGTCTTTTAGGCTGTTAGTGTTGTGTCTCTTAGCTTGGTAGCGCTGTGTCTTTAAGTCCATTAGCTCTGTGTCTCTTTGTCCTTTAGCCCTGTGTCTCTTAGCATATTAGCTCTGTGTCTCTTAGCCTGTTAGCTCTGTGTTTGTCAGTCCATTAGCCCTGTGTCTCTTAGCATGTTAGCTCTGTGTCTCTTAGCCTGTTAGCTCTGTGTTTGTCAGTCCATTAGCTCTGTGTCTCTTAGCCTGTTAGCTCTGTATGTCTTAGGCTGGTACCTTGTTTGCTCTGTGTCTGTCAACCTGTTTGCTCTACGTTAGCTATAAGTTTCTTAGCTGTCTTAGCTCTGTATGTCTGTTAGCCTGTTAGACATGTTTCAGATGTGTCTTTGTCGTCCTCATGTCAAAGTGACTGATCTGTGCGTTTTCTTTGTTGTTTAAGGAGAACGTTAGAGGAGGACAGACAACGGTGACCTCACTGAGAGAAGAGGAGGAGTGTCAGGATGGAGCGAGCTCACAGCCTCCTGCTGAACGAGGAGGCGTACAGTCAGCTGACTGAACACCAGAGGGCGGAGTTTATCTTCGAATGGTTAAACCACCTGAAGAAGCTGCTGCCGGCGACTGACCGGGTGAGAGACGGTGTCCATCAAACAGCCAAAAGTCTTCTGCAGGCTTCAGTTGGCATCAAAACTCTAAACATGTGTGTCCATTGTGGGCTTCTGTACAAACATGGTTGTCTAAGATGTGTTGCATTAATCCTGTCACAACCAGATTCACTCTGCACAGAATGTGAATACTTCCTGTTACCGCTACTAAAACGAGAGACAATATGAAAATGTGTATTATATTTTATAAGAATAACGACTGTTAGCTATTATTATTGCAAAAGGGTTATACATGTTTTTAAATATTTAAAATAAACTATGTCATAAACACATAAACAATTTCTGCCAAATGGAAATATTTTAAAATATTCAAAACTGGACCTTTAATATAAAATAGTAGAAAGTTATAGTCAACACAAAATTTGGACAACAAAACAGTGATGCAGTATACTGTACATCATGTGTCTTTATGACCTGGACAGGTGGACATCAAACAGAACCAGCAGCGTCTGGTTGACCAGCTGTCGGGTGTTCTGATTGGCTCCCCCGGTCCGCCGACCCGCTGGCTGCTGGCCCACTGTTTGTCTCTGCTCTACAGCCTGGGAGACCCCATGTCCTCCAGCCTGTTGGTGGACAGGTGCAATGACATCATCCGCTGCAGAGACGACTCTCCGTCAGGCCTGCCCACCCGTCTGTAAGTCGGGCTGCATTCAGGAACCATGGGACAAAAGTGGGACAACTCCAGGTCACAAATGATCAGAGACATTGTAGCTTTAAAAATAGAACACAAGACAGTCAGCACCGGACATCTGGGAGGAAATCACAGGAAGTGAGGACATTTTATTTGGGAAAGTGAGGACATTTTATATTGAAAAGGGAGGACATTAAATTTGGAAAATGAGGACTCTTTTTATTTTTTGTTTCATAATTAGCTTGAGGTTGAGGTTATGTCTTTGAGTGTCCTCACTATGACTGCTGTGTGTGTGTGTGTGTGTTTCAGGGCGGCCGTGGCGTGTCTCGGTTCTCTGTACGAGCAGCTCGGTCGGATGCTCGTCGGCTCCTTCAGAGAAACTCTGACCGTCCTGCTGAAGGCGATGAAAAACGCTGAGGTTTGTCACCTCTGACATGTTTTATTAATCTGAATAATTATAATAATAGTAGCAGTAGTAAATCTTGAATGTGTGGACCGGAGTTTTGTTTAATCCAGAACATTAAAGGAGAAAGCAGGTTTTTAGGGCTGCAACAATTCCTCGAGTAACTCGATTACAAAAATGATCGCGGGAATTTCCTCTGCCTCGAAGCGTCGTTTAATTAAATTTAAAGCTCACGTTTCGCACAGATTCTTTTTAGTGTGACACAGCGTGCTTACGTCACAGGCTGTGCGTCCCCTACAAAGAGGAAGAAGACGGAAGCGGGCTTTGGGTAACGTGTGTGGACAGTTTAGCTGTACAGAATGGCAGACGCCGGGACCGAAAACAGTGAATACAGCAAAAATGAGCAAACGCAGCAAAGCGAAAGTAACAGGAGGAAGAGGATAAAAGTATGTTTTATCCGATTACTCGATGAATCGACGGAATATTTGATAGAATACTCGATTACCAAAATATTCGATAGCTGCAGCCCTACAAGTTTTTACACTTCTCAGTGTAATTGTTATTCACCACTGAATCAGCATTTTATTTTGAAAAGGATCTCCACTGAATCAAAGTCTAAGGAAGAATAAAGTTTAAATAGAAGAAATGAAATGGAAAACAAACACACTGAGGTTGTTGACAGGACATCCTGGTGAGGACAGAGAGGACGGCAGATGTGGTAAATGATTACAGTGCAGAATCAAACCGTCGATGCTGCCTTGGCTCATGGGTCATCAGCTCTTAGAGTAGTTGAGGTTTTTTCAGCAGCTCCTGTGATTTTCCCTATGGACTTTGGTGTGGGAGAGTGAGTGGTTTACAAACTTCAGTTTCCTGTTGATTTTGACATTTGAGTTTAGTGAAAGCTGAAGTTTGTAAACCACTCACTCTCCCACACCAAAGTCCACGGAGAAAATCCCTGACTTTAGCTCGCAGGGGCACAGCAGCTGCTGGTCTCTCAGATCTGTGAAGGACACTGATGTCTTCGTTTTGTCTCTGTTAGTCTCAGGGCCGATATGAGATCATGTTGAGCCTGGAGAAGATGCTGCGAGGTTTGGGCGTCAGCGCCGTGCCTTGTCACCGCGACATCTACAAAGCAGCAAGAACCTGTTTGACGGACCGATCCATGGCCGTCCGCTGCGCCGCCAGCAAGGTGACCTCACATTTTATCAATGATTCTGATCGATCAGATTGATTCTGATGGGATCGCTGAGTGTGGAGATGCTAACGGCTGCCGTACCCTCAGTGTTTGCTGGAGCTACAGCGGGAGGCTGTGTTCCTGTCGACCAGTGAGCTGGACAACGTGGCCACGCTCTGCTTCAGAGCCTTTGAAGGATCCAACTACAACGTCAGAGTTTCAGTCGCCAAACTGCTGGGAACGCTGCTGTGTGCCGCCATGGAGCCGCGTCAGCCTGCCGGTAATGACCAGACACAAACGAAAAAGACTGTGTCCACGTGTGCCGTCAGAGAACGTGTATTTTATTTTGTAGGAATATCTTCTAAAACTAATGATAACAGGAAAAACATGTATTTTATTTTGTAGAAATAACTACTAAAATTAAATATAATGTGAAAACATGTATTTTATTTTGTAGGAATACAGTAACTGCTGAAATGAAAGACAACATTAAAAGCATGTATTTTATTTTGTAGGAATAACTCCTAAAACTAATGATAACAGGAAAAACATGTATTTTATTTTGTAGGAATAACTACTAAAATGAAAGATAACATTAAAACATGTATTTTATTTTGTAGAAATAACTACTAAAATTAAATATAATGTGAAAACATGTATTTTATTTTGTAGGAATAACTACTCTAATAACTAATAGTTTCTACAGGAAGTCGTTACACTTCACAGACAAATTGGGTTTTTCTGCCGTGTAGATGTTGGAGACTGAACTGAAGTGAGTCAGTTTGGTCTACTAATGATCTCCATATTGCAACACTGCTGTTGCCTAGCAACAGAGCTGCAGCAGTACAGTACATGAACTTGTCTTTTAAACGTGTTGAAGTGCTTAATATTTA
This sequence comes from Brachirus orientalis, assembly GCA_016785285.1. Lineage (NCBI taxonomy): Eukaryota > Metazoa > Chordata > Actinopteri > Pleuronectiformes > Soleidae > Brachirus > Brachirus orientalis. The sequence goes on along the minus strand of JAFBJR010000260.1, from coordinate 4,771 downwards.
AACTTGTAAGACAAAGTACTGTAAGTTGAAGAGCTTCACAACTGACCCTGGATGATCTCCCAGTTTTCCCAGCAGCCCGCAGACAGGGTGGGCGTGGTCGAAGCTCCTTGGAGGAGGTGATGGATTTGTTGACAGCGGGGTTCCTGCGGGGCGGGGCGGGTTTCCTCCGAGTCAGCGGAGACATGCTGAAGGGGACGAGCTCCGTCGGCAAGGACGTTCGCATGGGTGTCACGCAGGTGGGCGGTCATTTGTCATGTGAGGAGCAGGTCAAGATGACCACACACTCACTGACCTCCTCCTCCTTCTCCTCCTCTTCAGGCCTGTGTCGTCCTCGTCTCCTCCCTGGGAGGCTCGTGGCTGGAGACAAACTTCCCCGCCTTTCTGTCTCTGCTGATGGAGCTGGCGTCTCACAGCAGAGCCACGCAGACGCCGGGCGACGCCGCAGTGACCCGCCGCTGCGTCTCCTTCATCCTGAGGAGCACGCTGGGTTCTCTGCTGGGAGAGAAGGCTCAGATCAACGCCATCAAACAGCTGTGTGTCGCCGTGGCAACGCAGAAACGAACCATCGGTGAGTCCTCGGAAAGCCTTCGGTGACAACGAGCACAAAATATCCAGGTTTAACAAAAACAATAGCATCAACAACAAGTAGAAGACGGAAGAGGAAAACACTTATTTTAAACATTATATGGTTTTATATTTCTACAAGTTTTTTTTTTTTTAAATAAATGATCACTGTTGCTATGGTTACACCTGGCGTCCACACTATTCCACTGAAGAAAAACCCACCGCTGCTCCAGTTTTATTTTGAAAACTCTGTGTGTGTAGATGCAGCAATGACTGATGGGAACATGGAGACCAGAGTGTCGTCCTCAGATGTCTCGGCCAGTCAGCATGTCCTCGTCTGCTGTCTCCTGGAGCTCGGAGGACTCGTTCAGGGACTGGGCTCCATGGCCACGCCCCTCCTCACTGACAGCAGCACAGGTGTGTGACACACACACACACACACACACTTTTATAAAGATGGATGTGTAAAGGTCACCTGTGTGTGTGTGTGCGTGCTCAGCCCTCCTGGACACTGTCGTCTCCGTCCTCCTTCACCCCGCCTCCTCTGCTCGGCTCGCTGCCGCCTGGTGTTTGCGCTGTGTCGCCACGGCGATGCCGTCCCAGTGTTCCCCGCTGTTGGACCGCTGCTCCGAGCGCCTGGTGACACTGAAGTCGGCACCTGAAGCCGTGGTCGGCTACGGAGCCGCCATCACCGCCCTGGTGGCCTCTGTGCAGCACTGCCCTCTGGGAATACCACACTCCAAGGGAAAGGTGGGCCACAAGGGTTTTATAAACTTCCTCAGAAGTCAGTGGTGGTTTGGACGGCAGGTGTAACTACAGATGATGAGATTCAATAACAAAAATGTTGTCATTTATTACTAAAGGGACAGTTCAGCAATTTACCTTTTAACGAAAGACTAGTTAAATAAAATCTACATCAGTTTAAGTCTACGATATATCCTTTTCCAACAGGAAACTGGAGTTTGTAAACCACTCACTCTCCCACACCAAAGTCCATAGAGAAAATCAGTGATTTTAGCTCACAGGGACACAGGAGCTGCTGGTCTACTGCTGCCTCGTGTGGTCACTTTGTGTCACTGAGGTAAATCTAAATTAAGATTTTCAAATGCCGAAGTGACAAAATAAGACATTTGAACTTAGTGATGGAGGCAGCAGTGGATCAACAACTCCTGTGTCCCTGTGAGCTAAAATCACTGATTTCTCTATGGACTTTGGTGTGGGAGAGTGAGTGGTTTACAAACTTAATTTTCCTGTTGGAAAAGTCTGTGAGATAAAGACGTGAACATGTTCTTGTATTGTAGACAGACTGATGTAGATTTTATTAGCTGTCTTTAGTTAAGTGAATAAAATCTGAGTCTCCTTGTGTCTTGGCTGACGGCCATGTTTTCACTGAGAGTGAGCTTCTGTGTCTCAGGCTGGTTCTCAGCAGAAGGGGGCGCTCACAGCACAGTCAGCACAGTCAGTGTCCCAGCAAATCCGGCCCTTTATTTGCTTCCAAATGTCTCCTGTGGGAACAGAATGTGTCCGTATCCCGGGACACGTTCACACTGACCCTTGTCTAGACTTTTGTCCATCAGAGGACATACATGTAGACATGTGCACATGTTGTATGTTGAGTTTCCTGGTGTAACTGTGTGCAGATGGTTCTGGCTCTGGCTGAGGAGCTGCTCCGCTCCGCCTCTCAGAACAGTCGTATGTCAGTGCAGAGGACTCAGGCCGGCTGGCTGCTCGTCTCCGCCCTCGTCACTCTGGGTAAAACTACACCGAGAGGAAATGCACACAAATGGTCGGCAGCGTCAAACAGGCAGTACATGTGTGTGTGTGTGTGTCCAGGCCCCGCTGTGGTGGAGCACCACCTCCCCCGCCTCCTCCTCCTGTGGCGCTGTGTGTTTCCTGCCTCACTGAGGGAGCAGGAGATGGAGCTGCGGCGAGGAGACTTCTTCACGTGGCAGGTTACGCTGGAGGGACGCGCGGGGGCGCTGTGTGGTCAGTATCTGCTGCTGCTGCTGCTGCTGCTGTGTCCACACCAGCCTGGGTCAGTGTGGTTAAATCAAACCCTGGTGTGTTTAGCCTGTTTGTCAGTGTGACTGATCCACAAGTCTGGTCCTGTTGACAGAGCATGGGCTGTTCCTTCTGTCACTGGGAATTCAAAACCTCATCATGTTAACAGTTTCATCAAATGTAGGGTCAGACAGCACTCCAATAACAGTGTCCTTTTCTTCAGTGTTCCAATATATAATGAGATCATGTTAGTGGACCATGCAAACACATTTATTTTCAGATATTAAACATTGTTCTTTAGAGCTGCAACTAATAATTATTTACATTAGTGATCAGTGTTTGTCAAACCTGGAAATGATGATGTTGAATGATTCAGTTTGAATGATTTCTTTGTCATATGGAGAAAAGAAACCAGAAAATATTCACATTTAAGAAGCTGAAAAAATCACAGAAACTATATTTAATTATAAGAATTAAAACAAGTTTCTCTATAAATAATGTAGTAATTGACTGAATACATAAATCAAGCTGATTTATTAATTATCAGAATAGTTGACACTTAATTTGGGGATTACTTAATGGTTGCGACTTCATATGTTTTATGTCCATAAATAGTTAATAATCTGATGTTTTATCACAATTAGTATTGTTTTATTTATCCTGATGAGGTTTTTTTGGACTCATCACCAGGATTTAATCATCAGATTTACAGTAGATACAAAGAAGCAAGTAAACTGAGCTGGAGGAGTCTGTTACTATGGAGAACAAACTTCATGCCCCTCAGTATGTGGAGCAACAGTGAAGGATAAGCCACACTTACCTGTGGTGTGTGTGTGTGTGTAGCTGGTCTTCCTCATGTTGTGGGGACCTAAATGTGTCTCCACACTCACATTATGGGGACTTGTCTTCCTTATGGGGACAAAAATCAAGTCCCCATAACGTAAATGACTCCATTTTAAGGTGAAGACATGTTTTAAAGTTAGGCTGAGGTTAGGGTTAGGTTAAGGTTAGGGTCAGGGTTAGGGTTAGGACACTAGTAATTATGGTTAAGGTTAGAGTAAGTCTGCAGGAAATGAATGGAAGTCAATGGAATGTCCTCTGAAGTCATGGAAACCTGTGTGTGCGTGTGCGTGCGTGTGTGCGTGCGTGTGTGTGCGCAGCGATGAAGAACCTGCTGCTGTACTGCAGGGAGCTGGTCACTGATGACATCATCGGTCGTCTGCTCACACCTCTGGCCTGCGCTGTGACCCTGCTCACCAGGTCAGTACCTGAGCCGCCATGTTGTTGTTGTTGTTGTTTATACTTTTTTTAAAAAACGGTGTCACACTTTTTTAGCTTATGTGTTGCAGAGGTCAGAGGTCACTGTAACCTCACAAAAGACCTGATTTTTAAAAAAAGAACCTTTTTATGACATAATTTAACACTAATGTCCAGACACACACTAACACACACGTAAGGAAAACTGAGGGAAGCGACTGGTTCATTGTGTGTCTGTGTGTGTGTGTGTGTCTGTGTGTGTGTTGTCTCTGTGTGTGTGTGTGTGTGTGTGCGTGTCTGTGTGTGTGTGTGTGTGTGTCTGTGTGTTGTCTCTGTGTGTGTGTTGTCTCTGTGTGTGTGTGTGTGCGTGTCTGTGTGTGTGTGTGCGTGTCTGTGTGTGTGTGTGTGTGTGTCTGTGTGTTGTCTCTGTGTGTGTGTTGTCTGTGTGTGTGTGTGTTGTCTGTGTGTGTGTTGTCTCTGTGTGTGTGTTGTCTGTGTGTGTCTCTGTGTGTGTGTTGTCTCTGTGTGTCTCTGTGTGTGTGTTGTCTCTGTGTGTGTGTTGTCTCTGTGTGTGTGTGTGTCTGTGTTGTCTCTCTGTCTCTCTCTCTGCCTCTCTCTGTCTCTCTCTCCCTCCCTCTCTCTCCCTCCCTCTCTCTGTCTCTCTCTGTCTCTCTCTCTCTCTGTCTCTCTCTCTGTTGTTCCCTCTCCCTCTCTCTCCCTCTCTCTCTCTCTCTCTCTCTCTCTCTCTCTGAGTGCATGCTGGGAGACTGGTGTGTGTGAGTGAGACGCTGAGTGAGTGTGATTTCGTACTTTTTTCTCTTGTTTTTCTTTAGTATTGTGGTTCACTTTAACACAGTTTATTGCTTTGGTGACAGTCTAGTCTTGTTTTCACTCTTGGTGAGTTCTGGTGCAGTAGTTTGGGAGCCTTGGTGTCTTTCTCCTGCCGGTG
>JAFBJR010000258.1:10390446-10748442 GCA_016785285.1 Brachirus orientalis | reverse complement strand
GACTGTAGTTGCATTGTTGGTGACTGTAGTTACACTGTCTCTTGTTGTATTCCCGTTGGTGGCTGTAGATATATTGTTCTGTGTTGTGTGACTGGGTAAAGCTGTTGTGAAATTGTTGGCAGCTGTAGTCACATTGTTGTTTCTTATGTAATTGGTAGATGTTGCAGTGTAATTGTTGGTGACTGTAGTCACATTGTTTATTATGTAATTGGCAGATGTTGTAGTGTAATTGTTGGCAGCTGTAGTTGCATTGCTGGTGGCTGTAGTTACACTGTTTCTTGTTGTGTTCCTGTTGGAGGCTGTAGTGAAATTGTAAGTGGCTGTAGTTACATTGTGATTTGTTGTGTAACTGGGAGAAGCTGTTGTGTAATTGTTTGTGGCCGTAGTGTAATTGTTGGTGGCTGTAGTTATATTGTTCTGTGTCGTGTAGTTGGGTAAAGCTGTTGTGAAATTGTTGGCAGCTGTAGTCACATTGGTGTTTGTTATGTAATTGGTAGATGTTGTAGTGTAATTATTGGTTGCTGTAGTTGCATTGTTGGTGGCTGTAGTTACACTGTCTCTTGTTGCGTTCCTGTTGGAGGCTGTAGTGTAATTGTTGGCAGCTGTAGTTGCATTGCTGGTGGCTGTAGTTACACTGTTTCTTGTTGTGTTCCTGTTGGAGGCTGTAGTGAAATTGTAAGTGGCTGTAGTTACATTGTGATTTGTTGTGTAACTGGGAGAAGCTGTTGTGTAATTGTTTGTGGCTGTTGTGTTCCTGTTGGTGGCTGTAGTTATATTGTTCTGTGTTGTGTGACTGGGTAAAGCTGTTGTGAAATTGTTGGCAGCTGTAGTCACATTGGTGTTTGTTATGTAATTGGTAGATGTTGTAGTGTAATTATTGGTTGCTGTAGTTGCATTGTTGGTGGCTGTAGTTACACTGTCTCTTGTTGCGTTCCTGTTGGAGGCTGTAGTGTAATTGTTGGCAGCTGTAGTTGCATTGTTGGTGGCTGTAGTTACACTGTTTCTTGTTGTGTTCCTGTTGGAGGCTGTAGTGAAATTGTTAGTGGCTATAGTTGCATTGTGAATTGTTGTGTAACTGGGAGAAGCTGTTGTGTAATTGTTGGTGGCTGTAGTTATATTGTTCTGTGTCATGTAATTGGGAGAAACTGTTGTGAAATTGTTGGCAGCTGTAGTCACGTTGTTTGTTATGTAATTGTTAGATGTAGTGTAATTGTTGGCGGTTGTAGTTGCATTGTTGGTGGCTGTAGTTACACTGTCTCTTGTTGTGTTCCTGTTGGAGGCTGTTCTTGTTGTGTAACTGGGAGAAGCTGTTGTGTAATTGTTTGTGGCCGTAGTGTAATTGTTGGTGGCGTAAGTTATATTGTTCTGTGTCGTGTAGTTGGGTAAAGCTGTTGTGAAATTGTTGGCAACTGTAGTTGCATTGTTTATGATGTTATTGGTAGATGTAGTGTAATTGTTGGTGGCTGTAATTACACTGTCTCTTGTTGTGTTCCTGTTGGAGGCTGTAGTTGGATTGTTGGTGGCTGTAGTTATATTGTTCGGTGTTGTGTAGTTGGGTAAAGCTGTTGTAAAATCGTTGGCAGCTGTAGTCTCATTGTTTATGATGTAATTGGTAGATGTTGTAGTGTAATTATTGGTTGCTGTAGTTACACTGTCTCTTGTTGTGTTCCCGTTGGAGGTTGTTGTGAAATTGTTGGCAGCTGTAGTCACATTGTTGTTTATGATGTTATTGGTCGATGTTGTTGTGTAATTGTTGGTGGTTGTAGTTGTATTGTTCTCTGTTATGTCATTGGTAGAGGCGGTTGAGTTCCTGTTGGGGACTGTAGTGTAATTGTTAGTGACTGTAGTTATATTGTTTCTCGATGTGCTATTGATAGTGGCTGTAGATACATTGTGATTTGTTGTATAACTGGGAGAGCTTGATGTGTGATCATTTGTTACATTTTGTCTTGTTGCGTTACTGATGAAGGCTGTCGTGTAATTATTGAAGGCTGTAGTTGCATTGTTCTCTGTGGTGTAACTGTTCGTGGCTGTTGTGATATTGTTAGAGACTGTCCTGTGATTGTCTGTCATGTAATTGGTAGACGTTGTTGTGTAATTGTTAGGTGCAGTTGCAGTTACAATGGCTGTTGTGTAGTTGTTGGTCGTTGTAGTTGTGTTGTAGTCTGTTATGTAATTGAGAGAGGCTGTTGTGTTATTTGTAATGAAATTGTTGGATTCCACTGTGTAATTAGTATTGGTAGCTGTAGTTTCATTGTAACCTGATGTGTAATTGTTCACAGCTGTTGTGTATTGTGGAGAAGGTGTAATTGTTGCATTACTTGTAACTGAACTGTTATTTGCTGTAGGTACATTGCTCACTATTGTGTCATTACGAGATGTGGTGATGTCATTATCTGCTGCAGTTGAGCTGTACTCATTTCTGTCAATTATCGATGCACTTGTGCTCGTTCTGGCAGTTGTAGTTACAGTTGTGTTATTTTGAGGTCTATTTACAATAACTGTTGTGTTGGTTGTGGCGACTGTGCTGTTTCCACCTGAAGTACAGACAAGAAAAACATGGTTACGCAGCAGCCATGAATTCATGAGAAAAGACACGGAGGTCAGTGGGTTGACTACTTACCACTACAGGATTCCACTGCAGTTTGTGGAGCTGGACTGCTTGAGTCGAGGTCTAAGAGGGAGCTAGTTGATGTACAGTAAGAGTTGATACAATAAGTATGCATGCATACCAAAGTACACAGCGAGTATAGGGACAAAATCAAATACAATCTCACCATCTAAACATGGACCTTGTGTTAGACTGACAGACATTATCCAGGGAGGACGTGAAACTACACCTTTCAAAGTTGTTGCCAGACCTCAGGTCCTCACACATATTTCGACCTGTAAGTGACAAAACCTGCTATGAGCTAATACTGTATCCTGTATGTAAACATATGTTCTTGTATTTATTTAACCTTAAGATGAAATTAAGGGTTACAAGTAAAGGGCCTAGTCAAGATGGGACTTTGACTGGACTTTTTTTATAGTTCAATTTTTTAATGTTCTGTGCTCCTCCTGAATGGATAACTCATTTACCTTCAATCTTTTTTTTTTTTCTTTGAAACAATGTTGCATATTCATAAATGTATTGTTTTCTTTGTTTTCTGTCAATAATATTGTCTTGATTGTTAATATATTGGCATCCTTATAATATCTGCAACATTGTTTATAATCATAATAATAACAATAAAAAAAGTATTTTAGCATAACAAATTAATGAAAGCCAAACAAGATGGCAGACAAAAAAACTGGCAAAAGAACAAACACAAGTAAGAAATAAAAGAGTAAAAGTAAAGAATGAAAAATACAGTAATAATGGTAGTACAAGATTAAAATAAATTAAACAATTAAACACAAAGGTTTAAAAATATAGGGTAATAACAATTATCAATATAACAGGTCAGTTTATGTGTCATATTAATAAATATAAATAATGATTAAATAAATAGAAAGACAAGGTCACAAGAATTCCAGTCTATAAAAATTGGTTTTAAGAAGTGATTTAACGTATGTCACTGATTCAGGGAGGTCCTTCCACAGTCGAGGGGCCCTAATGGAAAAGGATCCATTGGTGTCTTTGTTTTTGTTGTAATTTTGTTGATTATTCTCAAGTAAAATGTAGGATTTTTGTTGTTATTTTTGCAATTGTAGTGTTCATTTTCTGTATTGTTTTGCTAACCATTTGTAAGTGTGTTAAATCCTCTTGAAAACAAATTGTTCTCACTCTCACTGAGTTTACCCTTATAAAGTTCTATCATTTGAAAATGCTGGCTTATTTTTTTGTCATAAGCTATTTAATACTTTTCGCCCCCTCTATGTGTCGGAAGTTTAAGATATTTATGTGGCTGTCATACTTGTGTTCTCCACAGTGACTGGTACAGTGAATAAATACTCACCAACTCTCTCCACTGCGCTGACTTGCATCCTTAAATCTGCAGTTTGCTGCAGTACAGAAACTCCAAAATCACATGCTGTGATGGCAGGCCTGAGCTGCAGCACTACACTGCAGGTTGTATTTCTGGAAACACAGAGTTCACACTCTGCCGTGAAGTGAACTCTCATGTATTCACTTGTAGAAAACAAAAAACTGCTGACATGCTTTTACCTTATGTTACTTCTGACACGACAGGAAACCTCAATGACCTGCAAAGATGAGGAGGAGAGTAGCAGTTACACTCATTGCCTTTTGGGAGACATTTTGTTTTAAAAGGTGGGACAATGTTTTTTCCTGTTTCCTGAAACATACTGACCGGTGGGTTGTGGATTTTCTGACAGAAATCTTTTCTCTCTTTTGATGCTGCAGTTAAATCTGCGCACTGTAATGCTCTTGACACCTGAGTGGAAAGATTTAGAAAGATTGATGTTATTGATGTTTCATTCATTTGCCTCCACTTTCAAATGTGAAATAACAAAAAGAAGATTAAATTGCAAACATCAAGTTTTAATTGGAAGATATTCTCCATTGACAGTGACCCGCAGTTAGAAATCTGTTGGAAATTCTGTACTTAATGCTTACAAATCATTTTAATTGTTGGCTACAAATCTGCCTGCATTTTACGTCCATGTCCAAATTACTTCAACTTCAAAACCAATTTGTTGGGGTTCCTCTGACTGCAGAGGTTTGGTTCATCTGACCTGATGGTCACATAGTTGTTTTTGTTTTTGGTGTTTTTATGTGTTTATGTGTTGATTTTTCACTATTATTGGAGTAACTGAGAAAACAAGTTTATTCAATATTGAAGTATATTCAGTAAATATTAAAAATAATCATTAGTAGTTTAGTTCTGCAAATGATATTCAAATTCAAATGATAGTCATTTGAGTGTTTTCATGCACGGTCAAGTCGAGCTAAAGTGTTAGCTTTTGCTCCACTAGGGGGCCAAACACCCTCTTTCAGCTTGCTAGCATGCTTGCAACATGGTGCTTCAGGCTGTTAGCATACTGAGCGCCATTCTGAGTTGTCCTAACCTCTATTAACTTTAAAATATTTAATTCTTTAAGCTGACTGAGCTTAAAATGGATCTTGCTGTCAGTCCAGGGAGTGCTAACCTGACTTTCAACATGTTTCTGTTGCTGTTGTCTTATTCTCCTGTGTAATAGCTGTCAATATTATTTCTGGGTATTAGCCAGGGGTGGGAACTGTGACGCATGTACAGAGAGCTTGAGTACAACTGAAATTTTCAGTTTCTCCATTCATCCTGCATCAGCCCAGCATCTGTGCCCACCCACTGCTCCGTTGACTCCCGGAGACGCTGAGCTTCCCTGGAAGTGACAATTTTGCCGCTTTCCTTCCACCAGCGTTTCGCTCACTGCAGTGAAAAAAAGGCTACACTGTGCCGCCCCATATGGGTGAATTGAAACTGAGCCTCCACTGGTTTTAGTGCATTTTTTAAGGTGATGAAATCTAAATACAACAGCACATATTTAGCCATTTATTTTAGGACATTTTAGAGGAAGCAGAACTTCCCTTGGCCAATCGCATTATCCTGGCATGCTATTCCTACCTTCAATATGATTTTATTAAATTTCAGTTATAAAATGTTTACATGTATTTTAAAAGCCTGGGTTTAGTCAACTACACAGAATTATTATTATTTATTTTTTTTCTAATGTCATGTAAAGGTACTGAATGTTCTGTTCCAAAGTATTGTCATGCATAGTGAGACACGATTAAAGCTTCATGTGAGCGTTCAAATTCTTGACATTCTGGTGGGATTATGATGATAATGCCCTTTGAGCAACATTGCCATGTTTGCTGCCATCAAAACAGTAAACAACAGAAAACTGCTACTGTCATTTTTTTAGATTCGATTATAACAATGCATTCGGGGCAGTTTGTAACAGTAACGATATGTCACCTAAGGTTAGTAATTTCTTTTCAATGCAGCATTTCAGTGGTTACCAGTTCAATTCAAAATTAATTCCAGACGCATCATGGGGCTGGAATGTTCTACATTTTGGGCAGGAATTGCCGACTGCTTCCTACAAAATGTTTTCATACTGGAAAGACTTGTTTGTGACAAGTGGAACAATTAAAGTTATATCACAACAAAAGGGTGGAGACCATTAATTAAACCCAACAAAGTGATTCAGGGAAGGATTTTTATTTTCACCTCATTTTTCACTTGTATTTCACTGAGAGACGTGGTGGATTCAACACGTATGACCATCCAAAAGAAAGCACCTGGAATAAGAAATTAAATTGACATAACACAAATGTTAAAAAAAAAAAGGAGACTAATATATTAAAGATTAATATAGTATTACTTACTATTGTTGGAGCAGAGTTGGCTGATGTCACAGCTTATGAGTGAGGGGTCTAAAGAAAAGAAAAGAAAACATTCAAAGGGCAGTCCATTTTCGGCATCAGTAACATAAATTTCAAATGATATTGCTCAGATGCACAAAATGTATTGAAAGGCAACGCTGTGTTTTATTCCCGTGATAAGTGAAGACACTAAAAGTTTTAATTCTAAAATATATTAATGCAAATACAAGGGCAATGTGGTGATGCAATAGCTATTAGGTAAACACAAATATGGCATTAAAATGTTCACACATAACCATACATTTTTAAAAAAAAGTATTAATTTATCCTAAACTTTATATCATAGATACCAGATATGACGGACAAAACAAACACAGGTTTCTTTCTCTGTCATTTACTGGTACCACAAAAAAAACTGGCAGAATTGATGGCTAATTATACAAAAGCTTGAAATTATACTTTTTCTTTGTTATTTTGAACCAGTTCTACAGAAATACATTTCTGCCTCATTGGGGCCAGTTATTTGTCTCCATGAGGACTACTGGTCCTACAAAGGTAACAGCACACATGCAGCCACACTTTTGTGTGGACCAAAATAACTGTTCATCTGTGTTGTTACATTTTATAAGTTTAAATGCTTCAGTATCACCTCTTCAAAAAACAACCATAAAAACATTATTGACAAACAAAGAGCTGGTTTAGTGACAGCCCTGCTCTCTGCCTCCCTCTGTCTCTCTCAGTGGTACTGCAGCCTCACTGCAGGAGCACAGCATGCTTGTTTTAACATCGAGGTAAGACACATTTTTAGGACAAGTCAAAGATCTTTTTTAGAACATGTTGCAGGCAACAAATCCAAAATGAGTGTATATAAGCAAAAACAATAAAGTTTATCAGTTTGAATGTTAAGTACCTTGTTTTTGAAGTGTATTCAATTGAATCAAAAAGGTCAAAGGTTAAAAAGGATGTGCAAATCATTGCATTCTGTTTTTTATTCACGTTTTACACAATGTCCCAACTTCTTTGGAATTTGGTTTTGTAAATGGAACACAGAGAAAGCACTTTAAAGTTTTGCATCATTTAATCACATAAGATGAGAATCATAACTTAAAGAGTCTATGAAAACAATGACCCAAAATTTACATCTAAATTTATTTACAGGTTGTTATTTCTTTGTGATATGGCCTACTGACATTGTGCTTTAATTAAGACAAATAATATCTCATAGCACAATAAAATAATATTTGACCAAGTTTTAAAAAGCTGTATTTTTAACATAACATAACTGATAAAAATTATAGATACAACAATCTCAAATTACTCAAATATATATATATATATATTTTTTTAACTGACGAATCATACTTCAATCTAAACAAGTTTAACATCTCATGATCTGGATTGCTGCCAATGCTGTGCAATGTAACACCACTATTAACCTTTGGCCACAGATGTCTGGCTTTCAGTTGTTGCTAAGCTTAAAGGTGCTTTAAGTTCAAGGAAGATAAAGGTCGAGTAAGAACAAAGAGGAACAATTACACCATTCATGTAAAGAGATGCTTACCAAGTGAAGATGAAAATGATGGTCCAGATGTTGTTGCGGTCGCTAAAACAATACATGTTGTCAGTAAATAAAGTCTTTCTTCAGGGGGTAATCTCTAAAAAAATTCTTGTACGTCAAATATTTCTACCAATATTACCTTGTAATTCAATACATTTTTAAATAAACATACAGGGATAATAATACAATGATCTGCATGCAAGGGTGTGAGTCACCTGAAGGTACACCATTAGGATTCCTTCTGTTAGCATCTCGCCTCAATCGTCTGTGGTCTATAAAGCACATGAAAACATGCAACATTCAACAGCCAACATGCTCTACATACAGTTCATGCAAAAACTACTTGTAGAAAAGAGGTTGAAATTGAGAGATTTGTTAATATTTTTAAATGACTATTTCACATATCGCTCTGGTCATATGGACAGTTTAACTGTGCTACAGTATATGGGATTGCTGTAGTGTTGTCTCCTATACTGTAGCTTCTTGTCAGGAATCCATTTGTGATATGTCTCACAATGTCAATGTCATAACAACTAATTTTAATTCCCCCTCCTGCTTCTCCATTAAGACTCAACAAGAAAATGTGTTTTTCGGTGATGGTAGTACTACCTGGGTGTGACAGCAGGTCACAGGTGATGCCATTATTATTATTAATGCACTCGCTGAAGCCTTGGAACAAAGAAATTGTCCGCTAATGTGGAACATTACGGCTCAGTTACTTTGGATTTTTTTTGTCTACATGAAGCTTTCATGAGACGCAGGCAGGCAAAGGGTTTGTGAGGAAGCCAGCTACACCTACTGTAGCTGTTAGTCAATATGGGTAGCTATTAGCAGCACCAGCTAACTTTCATCTGCTACAGCTAAATGTTTTGTGTTTGCTTTTTATAGAACACAATGAAGGTGTGGTTTTCTTAAATGGTACCACAACTATAACTAGACAAACAAGACTCTTGCTACTGGTTTCTGTTTTAATAGAGAAGGAGCTCAACAGACTATATGACATTTTACAACAAGACCTGACCAGTTTTTGAAAGGATTTTTTTTTTATGAAACTAATGATGTAATTTGCATATTATTTAAATCTTAATGGACACTGAAGCAATCGGTTGTTATTATTGAGTTATGTGGGTACACGTTTGTCGAGGCTCAGCTAATGAGCTCCTGTGTAGTTTCACCATTGAAGCCCCATTGGAAGATCCCACAGTTAGCTACTGTCTCATGCAACATAAATTAGAATAAAAAGTAAAAACACAGACTGGAGGAGCACAAGTTCTTGAGGTTACACATTCAATCACTTCTGTTGAGCAGAATGCAAACAGGCCATTATGTTCTAGCTATAATAATTAGTCGTTTGCATTCATGAACCTTAAAATAAAAGAATGGAAAATACTACCCTGCATTGTTTTAAATGCAGTTAATGTTAGGTTAGTTAGTTAGTTAGTTGTAGGTTAATGGAAAGATATGCAGCTTGATTAAAGACAAAACAGCTGCATCTATCAATTAGAATAAGCTGAACTTCAGGTGAAGATGGGTTCATGCAGGCACAGCTTTTCTCACCACATGAAAGGTTGGGATCTTTCTTCATGGCTTCGAAGCTGGTTACGCCCCAGTATCGAGCATCCCAGCCAATCACAGTGCCGTCTTCACAGGCGCCATGCTTGCCCGAATCTGCCCACATTCGGAAAAGGTACAGCTCCACATTTCCGAGCTTGTCTCCCGGGGGTCTGTTTGTGCCATCACAGCCCAAATAGAGGGGGCCATAGGGTGTTTGGAAGGCGTAAGCGATAACAGTCCTCTCTGCCACCACTGTCCCGTTAACCTGGAACAGTAACATATGTCTTTTATCAAAGAGGTCTAAAAAGAACAGCAGTCAAAGTTTAAAGGACAATGTTTTACACATAATGTTACAACTTTACAGTACAATCTGTTCTCTAATAGATATATAATAGAGATCTCTAATGTTCTCCTAATCTATCTCTAATCTAAGAGTACAATCTCCCAGTCCGCATGTGTTTTGTGGATCTGGAGAAGGCATATGACCGGGTTCCCTGGGATGTTCTGTGGGAGGTGCTGCAGGAGTACGGGGTGAGGGGGCCCCTTCTTAGGGCCATTCAATCCCTGTATTCCCAAAGCGAGAGCTGCATGTGTATAGTTGGCTGTAAGTCGGACTTGTTCCCTGTCAGTGTTGGCCTCTGGCAGGGTTGCTCCTTATCCCTAATTGTTTTGTGATTTTCATGGACTTATAAGGATTTTGAGGTGCAGCCGTGGTGAGGAGGTTACAGGTTGGTGGCTGGAGGATCACATCGCTGCACTTCAGCACCTCTAAGTCTGAGGCCATTAGGAAATTGATGGGTTGCCTACTCCAGGTGGGGAATGAGTACTTGCCCCAAGTGAAGGAGTTCAAGTATCTCAGGGTCTGGTTCACGAGCGGCGGGTGCGGTGTTGCATTCGCACATCCATGTAGGGTACCTGGCACATCCAACTGGGAGGAGACCTCAGGGCAGATCCAGGACCAGGTGGAGAGATTATATCTCCTCACTGGCCTGGAAGCACCTTGGGATCCCCCAGTCAGAGTCAGTCAAGGTGGCCGGGGAAAGCGAAGTCAAATGTGCTTTCCTAAAGTTGTTACCCTGCGACCTGACTCTAGAAAAGTGTTTGACAATGGATGGATGGATGTTACAACTGAGTTTGCATCTGCGTTTGCATATTTCTGGAAGAAGGAAGTTAGTGTCATGGTTAGCATTAACATTTTCTGACATGCTCAGAATAGAAGGGTAGTATTTCACTACAGTACATTTACAGTATACATGGAGGATGTACTTATTTTATACATGAATATCATTCTGTGTACAGTAAGTCGAACATTTACACTGTTCAAATGCACCATTAAACATTTACACATGCTTGTTTGTTGACATATGGTTCATTGTCTTTCCTTAAAATATTAATTTACAATGGAATTTGACAGAAATACTTAACTGATTATCTTGGAGGCACAAACTTCTGGTTGTAGATGTTTGTAACAAATTTTAACTGGCTTTAATGTCACTACACCTACCTTTGTTGAGCACGTGTACTTTAATCTATTTACTGTCTATTATATATTATATTATAATTATGGTGGTGTTTTAATGTTATTGTTAAAGGCTGTAGCTTGTAAATTTTGCTATTGCCTGTTTTGGCCAGAACTTTACAAGGTCTTTCTAAATAATACTGCTAAAACTGTAATACATACTACATACTATCACTTAAGTTCAGGAGTTGTTTGTAATGCTGTAATTCTGTTACATTGTTATTTTTACTTAAAGTAAATGCTTAAAAAAATGGTGGTAGAAGCCATTTTTTTAACCAGGTGTCTGATGGTTGTTTTACGCCAACGTCCCTTGTTACTATAGTGCCACAACCTTGGATCGGCTGAAATGACTGCAGTTGACTGCAGTTGCTGCAATCTTAGCAGCAGAAATAATTAACACATTAAAGTAATAAAAATTATCAAAAGAAAGACAATAGAGTATCAGCACCAAATTTCTCTCACAGTGGCTTTGCTGTTTGTTGCATGTGTAGGGCGTGGGTTCAGTAACTAATTCAGGAGTTTGACCTACTTCTTTGGCCCAAGTATCAAAGACACTCTAAAAGCACTTGCTGCATTCCAAAACGTTGAGATAATTTCATTATGTTTACTTACTCCACCATTAGGCATAGTAATAAACAGCAATATTACCTCCAGACTAAAGGAGTTGCGTGTTGCGTCCCTCCTGAGACAAACTCTGTGCCAGTCATTTGGTGACAACTGTATAGGAAACCGATGCCGGACGTTTAGCAGCCACCCATACAGTGCCCCTTCATCTCCCTCCAAACCCATCTCAGGCTTGGGTGCAAAGCTGGAGCTGTAAGTGAAGGCCACCCAGGCGCCAGGCTTCACCACCCGGATGTCCATGCACACGGTCATCTGTATGAGAAATGGCCTGGGTGTCCTGCCCCGCAGGGTCCAGTGGTCGTCACAGCCATTTAACACTGCCTTAGTGTCCTCAAGGAAATAGCTAAGTGCTGGAATGACAGTAGGAAGAGCAGAAAGGTGTTTCATTTTACTGCATGAATGCTCTTAAAGCTACTAAAGTCCTAGAAAGCACAACAAATAGATCTTAAGTTCATAAGATAGAGAACGGAAACAACTTAACCTTAAGTGTGTTTGAAACTTGGCTGCATCAGTTGCTTGAACTCATAATTATAATGCAATCACATAAACTATATATATAAGAGATATATCACAGATATAACACAGGCTACATTACAACAGCGTATATTGTTAGTTTAACGGAATAAGGACACTTGGAAGGGGAAAAATCCCCCACACTACACCTGGGCCTGCACCACATATATCACTATTGTTTTCTGAAATGTCTATATTAATGAAGGAGCATCTGTGTGTTCTGCTGCAAAGGATACCTATTTGCTTTATTTTCCCTCTCTAATGCTAAAACATTATGTTTGATTGAGAGGAAAAGCTCAATTTTCAGACTAACAGATATGATGACAATAATGACTTCATAGGGGCTCGGTATGGACCTCCATTTGTCTCTTTGGATCCACTTATGCTGTTTTTTGCAAATCACAACTGGTAAAAAGTGGCAAAATATTTTTGGGTTCAGATAGATAATTTTGGTCACAAAAGAGTGAAGTTTGTGCCATAGGCTGCTTAGATTCAGTGTTAAAACACGGTATACAAGGTATACAATCCATTTTGGAAAAGAAAAATCCTAAATCCAGATTACCAGCTAAATTACTTCCAAAAGTATTTCACCAAATCTGTCCCTTACTTTTTGAGTTAAGCTGCTCTCTGTCAACCAGTTGGATGTGACCAAAAACATGAACTATTTGGCAGAGGTAACTGAATTCCTCTTTTGTAAAATCAAATAAATGAAATGTGTATCTCTTTTTACAGTAACCACCTGTGGGTGGAACTGCTGCCAGCAGCAGAAGCCAGATGATTAGATGGAAACGGTGTGCCAATCTCCAACGTCCGTCAAAGCCATACATCCTCCTGGAAACACAGGGTGGCACAAATTTAAAGTAAATGACTTGAACTTCCTGTCGGCCTGTGGAAAATATTCATATTTCACTTCAACTTTTTTGCCAACTTCCTCTTTTCAACCTTAGTGTGACAACCACCCTCTTCTGTGCTGTCTGCAATGGGATTATACATAAGTTGTCCTTTTCAAAGTTTATTTCTGGCTTTGTCTGGGACAGAGGGATTGTCTCCAGGGCAGGGCTGGACACAACAGCTTGGGTTACACCAACCTTCACAACTTCATAAGTTACAGGTTATTGTTGTATGTTTTCGATACACCTCATTTTACGCCTATAAAGTTTAGATACAATACAGTACAACACGATACATACAGCACTTTGTCACGCAGATGCTAAAAAAGCTTAATTCAAGGCAATGAGTACAAAGAACAATACTGTACTTGAATGTGAACCACTTGTTATGAATGTTCACTGTTGGTTTAGATTTGTTTTTGTTTCCACGTTTCTCTAAAGGGAAATATCTGCCTCTCTTTCATTGATAAATCTCAAAAAGTTGCCATAAGTAAAGTTTAAAAGCCAAATTATGACAAACTAAATGTGCTACAATGCTCTGTGAAGCACTGCAGAATGGATAGGTTTTAGTAAATCCAATACTGATGAGTTCAGTTTTAGTCTGGAGAATGTTTTAAAATACATGCAATTCATACTAAACAATGTATGTCTGTGTTCACAGCTGCTGATGGGAAAAAAATCACCTGTTAACTATGACCAACAATGGGAGGCAGAGCCTTCAGTTACCAGGCTCCTCTCCTGTGGAACCAGTGTTGGTTCAGGACACTCTCTCTGTATTTAAAGTTAAACTTAAAACCTTCCTTGTTGATAAAGCTTATAGTTAGAGCTGGAAACCTGGACCATCTCTTAGTTATGCTGCTATAGACCTAGACTGCTGGGGAATTTCCTGTGGTGCACTCACACTCACTCTCTCACACTCACTCTCTCACACTTAGGGTATGAATGTGACTTAAGTATGTCTCATTAACCTTTTTTTTTCTCTGCCAAGTGTGTGCCTTTTCTTCCATCCTCTCCTCATCTTGCAGGCTGCAGGATTCAGATCCAGTTTTGATGCGATTATTTTTATCACTAATAGTGATAATGTTGTCCATTATTATTATGCTTTGATTAAAAGTTCATCAATACAGTTTTTTTTAATCAATACTCTCTGCTGCTGCTTGTATAAATGACACCGTTCTATAAACATGACATAACTGATTCTAAACTTGATACAACTGTTGTATATTTGCATCAGTGATATAATGTATCACCGCAAGTTTCTGCTTTCAGTGAAGTTCAGGCAAATTACGTGGATGATTTTCAGGAATTTATACCTGTAAATAAACCCTATAAATAAACTGCTTGTTTGTTTATTTAAATACATGTATTTGACAGTAATTTGCTGGTTACTATGCAAACTCCTGTCAAAAATACACTAGCACAGTAATTTTCTGTAAAAGTAGTGCAAATAGTAGCCAGCAATTCATTGACAGTCAAATATTTTACCCAGTAAATATGTGAAGTCGTATTATGCTGCTCTTGTATTTACATAAAAAAATAAGCATTTTCATTTACAATTCCCTTAACTCATCAACATAATTTGCCTGTACTTCACTGAAAACAGGAAATGGTTGAGTATTAATATATTAAAAAAAAAATACTTCACTTGGTCAGTTAATTCAAACTAAAGTCAGCAAGTACACAGCAAGACAATGTATTAAGCATTTATTTTTCTGTGTATGACACTGATGTTTTCCAGTTGTTTCCTTTTTTTTTTTTAAACAGAGCTTTGTTCACAAAAATCCAAGCAGCTTTGACTTCACTCACAGCATTAGCTGCTTTATTGGAATCAAATGAATGCTTTTGCCAACTGTGTAAACTAACATACTGTGCCTTCGGACTGACTCTCAACTCTATTGTCTACATGTACATTTGAACTGATACAGAGCGAGAGTGTGAAGTTTCACGATTAAAAAAATGTAGACAGACAGGGCGAGTTGGCCGACTTTGCAACAGCACCTGCCAAATGAAATACACAGATCTAAAGATTTACTTTTGCATCTTCTTTTTCTCCCTTTAGGGGTCGTCACAGCGGATCATAATTGTGTAAAATAACTCACTATTGCAGCACAGTTTTTGACTTCCATTTGATGTGTTTCTTAAATTACATTTAAGTTTTTTGTTTGTTGGTTGGTTTGTTTGTTTGTTTTTTACTTTGCATCATTTCTGGATAAATGTGTAAAGCTGTTATTGTTTGGCTGTGTTTGGCGTTTTCTCTCGCAGTCTGACTTTATTTGAAGTTTAAAAATTTTATAACAAAACAGTACCAACACATTTCTAGAATTAACAAGTCTTTCTCAATCCTGTAGTTACAAATAATAGTGCTGTTTGTGTACTCCACCTGTTTTTGAAGACATAATAATATTATGGTGGTTGCTGTCTTACTTTGCATGACTATAAATGTAGTTTTTTTAGTATGCGTATGCGAGTATATGAGGGGGAAAAAAGTCTTTCAGTGACTTACCTGATGCTTTTCAAATGCATCTGCAGGGTTTAATCATATGTGTGTATGAGTATGAGTCCTATGGAGGACTTATCGTCTTCAGTCTGGACACACATTGTCCGTGTTGCACTGTCAACCTGCTATTCCCATTTGTGGAGTCCAAATTTGCCACAGTTCCTTTTCCTTTTCCTTTTTCTTCCCCCGTGTTGCTTTCCGGCTTTCCTTTCCTTCGTTCCTCGTCTCTTTCATCAGTTGCTCCACTTTGTTCCCACTGAATCCATTTGTCTCTCTCATAAAAGCATCGTCTGCAATGCGTCACGTTGCGTGCAGGAGATGTGATTTCTGCCTGAGGCAAACAGTTGACTAAATAATGACACACCCCCACGAGGGACTAGTAGGAAGGAGGAGACAGATGGAGAATTAAAGTTGGGTAGTGCTGATGGTGGACATACCAGAAAATACCATTTCTCTGTTACATGTACCGTTTATACATTTTTGTTTTTTTTTTGCCCCCGTCTCAATATGACAGGTGGACAGCAGTAGGTAATCCAGGATGCAGACAAGACACTTCCTGGACAGACTACTGGCCTTTATCTAGTGTGTGTGTGTTGTAGTATGTGAATGTATGCGTTTATCTGTCAGTTTAACAAATCAGTTTAACAAAAATTACATGCATGGTTCAAGTTTAACATGATGAATTGAAGTTGACAAACTGGTTGGACATCTTCTGCTTCTCTGCTTCTCCTTTGTGTCTTCCACAGACAGACACACACAGAGTTGGCCTGGCTGTGGGTTTGAAGAATGGCATCTGAAGTTGGACATTAATTGACAGCAAACAAGACAACAGAAGCCTCAGGGAAACATTTCTCTTCACAACATAGTGTCTTCATTTGCCTGCAGTCCACTGTCAGTAAGAGGTGTGTTGGTATTACAGGCCTTGAGGGGACCATTCCTCACAGCTACAAAGTGGGGACACAATGCCATTCCTCATAACATACATCATTACCTGTCTTAGCAACGACATTAAAGGGAGAATGGGAACATGACTTGTGTGTATGAGTGTGTACTTGTATGTGTGTCTTTGTGAGGACCAAGTAATGTAGAAACTATAGGAAGTGAGAAGATTTTGTGAGAGTGAGGATATTTTTGGCAGGTCTTCGCAACTTCAAAGGACTTTTGAGGGCTAAGACTTGGTTTTAGGGTCATAATTAGGTTTTTGTTAAAGTTTGGTTTAGGGTTGGAATGTGTGCTTTTCTGGCACCGACCTTCTCAGAGCCCATTTCTGAGGAACTGGATGCGTTTAGGTCTAAGGTTCGAATCGAATAAGTTAAGGTCAGGGACAGGACTGTTCAGATGGACTGTTCAAATGAATGGAAAGCAGTATCCTCAGAAGAATAGCTGTCCAAAGTGGAATTTACCTGGAATTCCTTATGTTGTGAGGACCTAAATCTGTTTACACAGTAACATTATGGGGAGTAACATTATAACATTATAGCACTGACTTGCAAATTACTACTTTAAAGTGAAGACATGTTTTAAAGTTTGGCTGAGGTGAGGGTTAGGATAAGGTTAGAGTAAGTCTACAGGAAATGAATGTAATTCAACGAAATGTCCCCTGAAGTCATGAAAACCAGGGTGTGTGTGTGTGGGTATTATGATATTTTGGGAGTCGCCCTTGTTAATGCCACAAGAGGGCAATAAAGGCTACAATGAATATCCATTTTTTTTTCCACAGAGGCTCAAGTATCAGCCCTTTGTTCATTTTTACTGGGGACAAACAAAGTATCAGTTCATCAGAACAGCTGCACTATGTTACTGCTCTTCCTCAGTGACGCAGCACTTTGACATAAGTTACTTGCCAGAGAGAGACTATGAGTTACTGTGAATGCGCACACGCTCAGTGTTGTTTACTCTTTCTTCTTGTGCCAAAATGTCTGAACCGGTTTGCACAGGCACAACCCAAAGATGACTAATTACACAAACTAAAGGCTCATTGTGGTTTGGCAGAAATGGCGAGGATGAAATTAACCCAACCTTGTGTACAGTGGTTCTAGCAGGGTGGTAAAAAAAAAAAAAAAAAAAGAGTCCTGTGTGGGATGACAATCTTCAGCTATTGTTAGTTAAGGATTGGGACAAACCTCAAAAACTAGAATAAATTTATGAATACAAAATAAACCCAATATTAAGATTGTTTCTATTAACTTTTTTACTCTGACTGTCAGAAAGGAGCATATACCTTAAGGCTTTGGTATTTGATTTCCTTATCCTGGAGGGAGAGGTGGGAGCAAGTTAGAATTTAAAACACATACCGATACAAATTTTGCGATTTAGGTAAAACACGTAAAGCAGATGTGAATATTTCCATTTAAAAACATGAGCAGTAGTTCTACCAACATCCAAAACATGTCCTGACTGATCACAGCAATAGAGAGTGTTCCCTTCATTTAACTTTATTTGTCCAGAAATAAAGTAGAAATACTTGAGTTAATACACATGATTGCCTCATGTCATTGTAGCTGTATTTGTGCAACTTGATATGGTGGATAGATAGCAGTAGCCAAACAATGTGAGTGGATATAAAGCGTGTTTTAAAAACCTGAAAAGTGTGGCACTATATAAGGTGACGTCCAGGTCTGATCTCAACTGATCCTCAACTGCTGATCGACAAACTGAGGATGAAAAAGAAAAATCATCTACCGTACATGCCACACAGCAATAGCAACAAGCAACCACGGAAACACTGTGCTAGAAACCTCTCTTTAGCAGCCTCCTACTCATCATTACATCTCAATTGTCACAATCCATATTTCATACTCTCCTATTTCCCCTTGTTCCTCTCTTCACAAGAATCTCCATTTTTTTTTTGTCTGCAGCGTGTGCAGTGGCTGCTCAATCTACAGTGAATCCAACTCCCAGCCTGCAGTCTCCATGGCGACCGACATCATCCTAAGCTCAAACAGTGGTGATCTGGTCGACCACCCTGGTGCTGTCGTTCATCTCAACACACTCCACCTCCTGCCTCTGACCCTCTCCGCCAGGCCGGTGGCCCCGGTTTTTGGAGGGCGGCAGGAAGGTGAGGAGGGTGGGCAGGAATGCCAGCGTGTGCAGGGCCGAGCATCCAGCAGTGAGAGTGAGGCAGCGGAACAGTGTGTGTGTGAGGTTGGAGCGTACAGAGCCAACAGGCACCAGGGCAGCACTGTAGCAGATGAGCGTCTGTAAAGAGGGAACCCCGTGTCTCTCCAGGGCCACTCTCACCCACCGAGTCCTACTCTCGCCCCGGCCTGAGGCGAAGCCACAGAGGAGGGGGCCACTGCAGTCTGCCGAGTATCCCAAAGCTGAGATCAGACACAACACAGACATGCAATCCAGCTCCACACCCCATAAAGTCATGAAGCCCAACACCCCGAACTGCACGGAGAGCAGGGTGAGGCCCAGCCACACGGAAACCAGGGGCTCCACGACGGCTAGCGAGGACAGACCCAGCAGGAAGAGCACCGCCAGCAGTGAGTGTCTCAGCGGGGAGCTAACCGCTGCAGCGTAGCGGTCCAGGTAGACAAACGAGGGGTTGAAGATTAGGAAACGAACACGTGACGTCAGTGACAGACGTCGCAGCGTGTCCAGCAGCACGGACATCTCTTCGCGTTTGTTCTCCGTTGTCTTGGCCACCAGGAAGATCCGTGACGCGGCTACGTCGGGCTCCTCGCCCTGACCACGCTCGGCAAATATGATGTCGTCAGCAAAGTGAGCGAACTGTGGCTCGTGGAGGAAGAAGTGGCGGAGTGTGCGGGTGAAGTTTTCCCTCGGCTGGCTAGTGGACTGGTTGCGGTCCGAAAGGTAATTCAGGTAGGCCTCAAGCCAGCTGATTCTTTGGAAGCCTTTGGTGTATTCCAGCAGGTCCCGCTGCACTGAAGCATTCCAGTAGGGGGCACTTTCATAAATATAAAATCCAATGACAGGGGAGTAAGAGCTGAAATATCGCTGCTGGGCACGAGTGTATAATACTGTTTTTGTATCCATGGCAACCAGTGCGCTAGGGTCAGAACCCTGCACCACCTGTTGAACAGAACAGAAAACCAGGCAAGAGTGAACGATACTAGCTGCAATCACACTTGTGTCCAATCATATTTTATGTTATATGTTTATATTTTCATGTTCCATATATAAAGACCTGAAACTAGCAATCGAGACTATTAACTACACAGCAAAATGTTTACTGATGTAATAAATCAGGTAATAAGTAGGAGCTAATTTTCCTATAGACTTCCACTAAAATGTTAACAAATATGCACAAGAGGTTTGAGTGTCTGTGCTGTTGAGCGTTTCTCACCTGTAAAAATCCCATCAATCCAAACGAGATATAAACCAGATACAGCAGGACCACAAACGGTTTGACGTAAGTGTTTGTGATCCAGTCTCCATAGCAACGCCTCACGCACCCCAGCAAAAGGTGAGAGTCCTGAGGATGAGGGTCTGTGCTGGCTGTGGAGCGTGTGGGGGGCTGTGGATGTGTGTGCGTGGAGTTGGCCACGTGACCGTGCCCATGTGAGTTGGGGTTGTTCACAGTATGCGGGTGCGTGTGCACGTGTGTGTGCGTTAAGTTAGGATTTGGTGGGTGGGTGGGGCCGTGGGTGGGGCCATGAGTGGCTCCATGCGGCGGGTTGGCGGTTTGAGTCTCGTCCTGGTAACGAGTGTACATTAAACACCTGTACCAGGCCGGTTTGGAGTCCAGCCTCTCTGGTTTGGGGACTCTCCTGCAGAAGCAGCCGTGTCTGTATCCAGTTTCTAAGTAGCCCGTAAACACAAGACACGAACTGTAGAAGGACAACGTGTAAACATAGCTAATGGTGACGGCTAAGGCGGCGGTGCGACAGAACAGTCTGACGGCCTCCATATTGGTAAGTGGCGAGGCGGCTAAGCCAAGAGTCATTAAGTGGAGCATGGTGGAGCCAGAGAAACGCAGCATGACATCCTCAAAGACACTTGCCACGCGCTCCTTCACATGCTGATCCTCGCGAGTCCGCCGCCACGACGACAGCATCTCGAAGGAGCCGAAGAGTCCGTGACCTGATGAGAAACAAAAATAGGAATGAAGGTTAATTCACATAAAGAAACAAAATTAGTCAAGGATGGCAGTTTTATATTTTGCTTTTTATGCTTCTTTTCAGAGCCACAATGTCTCTCTGTATGGCAATGTATTTTAAAGCTCTACTAATCAATATGTTTTTATTAAGAGCTGGTCAAACTTAAGTTACAGTGATGGTTGGACACAAACCTCCATCTAATGCAGCTCTGGAAATGAGAGGGTGGAGAGAATTTCTGATGTTATCTTGAGCTCTGACAAGCACTTTAGGCAGAATACACATGATCGCTAAGGGAAATAGCGTCACTACTAGTAATAAAACCAGAGAGAACTGTCTGCTAATGAATCTGCAGGTGTTGTATGTGCAGATGCAGCAAGAAAACTCCAGAACAATCAAAGGTACACTACCTGCACCAACAAAAAGCAGATGAAGTCAGCGAAAAGCAGGTCAATAGGTTTAAGTATCAAGCGTTTATAAAGTGATGTTATGTCCATTTTGTGTTCACAGATTGTCCCACTAATCCAAAAGTGGCCAAAAATTATTAAACGCAGCTTTAAATAACTCAACATTTTGTTCAGGTAGTTATCCATGTCTGAAACTATGCTCCATCCTATTCCAACCGCTAAGAAAACCTGTTTGATTGAATACTTGAATGATTTTTTTGCCCAGTGGGAATGTGTTTAATTGGCCTTTGCTTCAGGTCAAAGCACCAAATGAGAACTTCATGTTCTTTAATTTTTGGTAGTGAAGCAAAATGTTATGATTTCTGGCAAAGCTAATAGCTGTTAGTCATTATTTATGAATTATCCACAATTTTTATCCATGTTTTAAGCAACAGCACTATTTTTTATTTCATCTTTTTTTTTATTCTATTCAATCAATCGGTCACTATTGAGTTTGAGTGAGGGACTAAAGGAAAAGATACAAAAACATGTTTAACATTGTTTCCAACAAGGCACGGACACAAAACTCCTGGATTGCTTTTGTGCGACTAAATAATAAAGTAAAATATTTCTGAAACATCCTCACAAATATTTTTTTGGTCCCTTTAAGGCCCTAAAGCCATAAAACACAACCTTTGTCAAATGCTTTCGTTGCACCCAACTCAGCCACAACTTATTCAGTAAGGTGAAACCAGGAAGTGTCATAACTCAGCCATCTTTTTTGCATTATATTTGCATTTCAGTCCCATTTGAACTGGAGATGAAGTGGGAATGAAAATACAGCTTAAATCATATTCTCACTAACAAACCCTTCAATTATTTACAAAATAATTTTGCAAACTGTACATTCATTATAGTAGCAGAACAGAAATCCAGGCGACATCCAGAATAGGTTTACTGTTTTATAAAAAGGTCACATTTGGACACATGGATGTCAGTGTTGTTCTCCATGCTATATTTAAGTGCTTGTGCACGTCCTGTTTCATGTGCGGTCACATACATGTTAGTATGCATGCCGCAGATGGTTTTTAATGGCTTCCTCCACGGTGGTTGCCATGGCGCCCGTGAGTCACCGGTGACACGAGTCCTCCCTCTCTCACCACTGACCTCACCAAGGCAAAACTCTTAACACCTTAGCAGAAGCGAAACATACCAACAGGCGGGGGTGCAGTCGAGTGTGTGTCCTTGTATTTGTTACCTCTTTAGGACCTAAACATATAATAATAATGAAAATATAAATAGTAATATAATAATTTATGTTTTTTTGTATACTACTGTGGCAGGTGGTAGTTTTATGGAATATTGTTGGTGGTATGTCAATATCATCATCAACAGTTTTTTTTTCTGGGTTTATTTTTGTTGGAAACCATAAGTGTCGCACATGAAAAAGAGGGTGAGACGCTGAAAGTTCGAAAAGAGAAGTGTCTGAGATACGTGTCTCTTATGTGGGCAGTGTGAACGCTGAAATCTGTTGACATAGGCACCACAATTAAAAACACAATGGAACGCAGGGCAACCAGGTTTTTAGTCAAAAGTTTCCCTTTGAAAGTTGAAAAGTCATACTGTAAATCAGGCCTGATTCTGAAGAGAAAAACACTTCTCTATAATTTTTCTCACTTTACTATCTACTCCTGATCCAATCTTCCCTGGTAGTCCAGGCAGCTATAGCTTTTTTTTTCTTTTTTTAATCTCCTCACACTTCATCCCACCTTTTTCAATCAGCCCACTGGCATGGTGAAAAATCCTCCTCCATCTCCGTCTGCATGTCTTCCCTTCCAACTACAGTTTAACTTAATTTTCTGTGTAAAGAATCCCTTATTTCAGTTTCCATTTGGTGTGATATTTCATCTAACCCATCTTTCTGTCTCTGTGTCTCCTCTGTTCACTCTGCTGTTATTTTAAGCCTAACAGCAGCCTTTCCTCCTCCATGTTACAGAGTAATTATGGTATGGACCACGTGTGCATGAGTAGTTACAAACAGCACATGCTACAGTGTGAATGCCTTCAAGGTAAAAGACTAAATTGCCTGTATTTCCTTTCATATATGACATGTATTTTCACTTTGCTCCAAGATTTGGTTTTTTTTGTGTGTGTGTCCTTGCTTTTAGCTTACTTTTGTCTCAGCACATAAACCAGTTTACAAATAGTCAAACAAAGATACAAGGATGAACAGTGAACCTGAACCACCTGAACCAAACCAAACCTCTGGAACTGTGAACTGTGAGTTCACACTTCACGACTGCCTGGTAATGTGAGGTCACAAACTACGACAACACAAATGAGATGTGACGAGGGACATGACGCATAAAACTGGACTTAGTGCTTGATGGTTTCTTGTCTCCAGGTCGACCAGAGACCTTTTCTTGTACCAGTGCTTTATTTTATGTGACATGGCTCCTTCTCTTTCTCACTGATGGACTGGTGTTGTATTCCTGCTCCACTTCAGGGAGTCTGATTCAGGAAAAATCTCTCTACAACCTCTTCCATATAAAAATTTGCAGGTGTGCACTGGAATCTGACTCTGGTGAAAATCACGCCTGACTGTGTATTGCTGTCAGAAGTTAAGAAAACGAAAAGAAATCTGTGTGTTCACACTAAGTCTTGCAAATCCTACTTTTGCTGATCGGAGCCAAAGCCAAGGAAAAACCCATTTGACCCAAGAGTGAATGCCAATTATACACATTAAAAACCACAGGTCAAAAAACTGTTTAAGCACAGGAATTAAACAGGTATTTTGACCTATGGGAATGGGCTATAATTGCCTCTTCAGCAAATTCACCAATTAGCTCTTCCCAACAACCAGCCATCATCAGATTGAGGACTTTTAATGTCAGAAACTCAGAATTTTGGCTTCAAACTTTAAACCTGATTTATGCCATTCATACACCAACTCCTGGCAACCAGAACCTTTAGTTTGACTATTGTGTCACAGTTAGAAATGGTGGTTAGTGCCACTATCCTCCCCCTCAGTCAGTCAAGTTCAAGCCCCACCACCTGTCAGTCATTCTGATGATCTGCCATCTATAAAACCCCATCACAGACACTCCACGAGCTGAGAAAGAACACAGGCAGCCTGTGATTTTCAGACAATGGCAACATTCACTGTGGCTCCCACTAATCTTACGAGCTTCTCTTCACTATTCTTTGACACTTCTGTGCTTTCCTGTGTGACTGCTGCAGTGTTCAACAACCACGACATCAGTTTTAAACCTACCGAGCATGACGAAAGGGATGCCCAGGTATGTAGAGTTGTACGTGGCCCCAGTCAGGTTGAGTATGCCGGCAGCAGTGAGGCCTGACAGCGTGATTGACAGCAAAGCCAGCAGCCCCAACCATGGTTTGGACCTCACACAGTCCCTCATAGAACAGCAGAGGACGGCCAACACACCACAAACCCCCAAGCTGGCCAACAGGGGGCGACGTGCCAGCACTGATGAAAATTGGAAGTCCGTCCTCAGAGAAGAAGAAGTGGCGGGGTAAAGCCCCAGCTTTGGATGCAGCTCCGCAAAGTGCTGTAACTCTGTGCAGAAAGCCTTTTCCCACTGACTGGCCACCCGGTCCATCAGGTCACCACGGGCTTGGAGGTAGTAAGTGAGCTGCAACGCCCGTGCAGAACGTACACCTTCGCTCCTTGCTCCTGTCCCCAAAGCCCGCACGGCCCCACTGGGACCCCACCCCTGCACCCCGCCCAGCTGGTGCCCGATGTACGCCTGCCGCCCGTCGGCCAGCTGCGTGATTGGGTACCGCAGGACTGGGATGGAGCGGTTGGAGGCGCGAGCTGACTGGATCTCTTCCATGGCACGGATGATATCGTCGATGATGCAGACGTTCTTGTCGTCGTGGAGGCAGAGGTATGAGAAGGAGTAGTTGAAGCTGTTGAGGCCTGTGGCGGGGACGGTCACCTGCATCTGGTAGATGCGCCTGTGGAGCTGTGCAGAGAAAACACACACACAGAGAGAGTACAGGCGTATAATAAGTGAGCTTTACTAGTGACCCGTGACTTTGGCTACATCCATGCTACTTCATCTTCATTTAAAATTGATTTTTCGAATAAAAAAAAACATGTGCATGCCGGTGTAAACATTCTGTCTTTTGCAGTCTTTGGTTATGACACATTCACACTGCGGGAAAATCCTGTTTAAAACTGGATTTAAACAGGATTTTGACCTGCGATAACTTATTTAATCAACGTTGACTCCGGGATCAAATGATGGTCTCATGTTTTTAGGTATGAGCTGGAACGTATGACTCAGGTAAACACACTTTTATTTAATAGTCTGCACAATTTCTGTCAGTGATGCAAGGGCAGTGATTTCCAGCACAACATTACCACACACTCTCATTTACTGACTGTAAACTTAGTCGTAGCTCTCAATATTTTCATTTTATTATTTGAATGTAACAAAAAACCGATTAAGAGAGGGACCAAAGTAAAAGATACAAAATACGAACCACATATATTGTCACTGAGCTCCATGCAGTTGGTTTTTCTTCCTTTCTTTACTTCACAATTTGTGCATGTATGATAAAAAACACCGCAGGGCATTTGAAAGACTGTTAATTACCTCTTTTTAGCAGGTTAAGACTGGGTATAGCTAATAATTTTAGTGTGAAAGAGTTCCAGCATATAAAATAAAAATCAGTGTGAAAAGCAAAATGTGGATTTATTTTATTAGACTAATGATGAGGTTATACTGAAACTGAAAGTCAGCATTTTAAAGGAGCTTTTCACTCAAAACTGGAAGTGAACGAAGCTTACTGATTATCGTTTCCAAAAGTCTCACTTTTTGTCCATCTATACTAAAGGCTGAAGCAGCTTTTCTTTAAACTTCTCTATTTTGGGGGCTCTAAAAACTCAGTGGTAATAAGGTAATAATATGTGTTAAAATGAAAATAGATTATATAGCCTAGATTTGTATAAACTGTGGCAATATTTTTAAAAAAGAAAAGAAAACCCCAAATTGTGGGCAGCTCTGTCAGTTACTCTGCAGATGTTTGTGTGAATGAGACAGAGGGACGTGTGTGGGAATGTGTTTGTCGAATGACAGCAGAACAAAAGTGAATCTTCCTCCGTCCTCCACAAGGACAAATGTGCCTGGTTACTAAGCAACAGCCCTGATGCCAGGCTCGACCACAGCAAACATGGGTTTGTTCAGTGTGTGTGTTAAATTTGTTCATTTAAATTTTTGCTGCTGAATTATCATCTGTCCCTGAAGTAGGAACATCCAGAGGTTTGCAGATGTGAGATCAGCAAACTGTGCTTGCTAATGTGAACGACAGATAAACAGATTTTAAATTAACAAAAGGCTCACATAATAAAATCCACATCACTTAAGTGGACGCTACCCTAAGGAATTTGTGGATTTACCTTTGAATCTTTCCCTAAAACGCACCTCATTACCTCGGCTTTTAACACAATGTGAGATGTTTATCATTTTATTTCTCACTTTCTGTGAGATGCTTTTTTTTTTTTAAATGTTTTATTATGTTTTGTGGATTTTAATGATACTGCTCTGTTTACTGATTTACGTTGCTATTAGGCAGCTTTTTCCAACAAGGATCTTAAGTTTGTCACTTTGTAAACCACTCACAAGTGTCCAACGACAAACACAGTCATTTTACCTCAACCTTTATCCACTGCTGCCTCAATCTGTAAATTAGTGTTACTTTGGTAAACAGATGTCACAAAATGATAACATTAAAGTCACTGATGGAGGAAAGAGCGCTATCCCTTTAATTGCTGATTTGCTCAGATATGTAATTGACAATAGTGATAGGATTAAATTTAATTAAACCTGTAAGGACTATGCTTTTGTGAAATGATCATGGCAGAAAATACCGTATTACACAAAGGAAAATTAGAGAATCGGGTTGAGCCTCGCAGATTATATGCAAATTTCTGTTTCTCTTTGTTGTGGGTATATGTGAAGAGTGTCACTGTCACTATAACAACATTTTACATACTGGAAACATGCGCACACAGGAGAAACCAGGCTAACCACAAATGCGTGGTGACTCAGGTCCATTAGCCACTGAGCTCTGATCACAGCTTTATGAAGTCATTTGCCTAATTGCTCCATGGGTGTGGAGCTAATGTTCATAAATCAATTTTAGGAATACCACTGTGGCAACAAGTGGCCTGCATGCTGCAGCTCGACCTCTGCTTTCTAAATGTCTGCTTCAAGTTAAGTTAAACTTAAGTTGCAACAGAGCACCAATGTTCTGTTTAATGACTATCAATCAATGGAAACGAGGAAGAATCTGATGTGTCCTGTAGGTGCTGACCTAAACCTTTTTGTGAGTGTTCCTGAATGTGGCTTGATTTCACTCCTCCGCTTCATTTTTTTGTGATGTATCTAAACCACCAGTTTCAATGGGGAGCGAACAGAACATGAAGGTGTTTCCCGATATTTTCCAAATGGTTACTATCTAAGGCCACACAGAAACAGAAATTTCCCCAGGCAATATTCTTCTTTGTCGATTCTAGAATGTTTGCCATAAACACTGCATCGTTTCCAGACACGTCTTTGTCCACACAAATCCCCCCTCCAAAAAAATAAAACTCTAAAAAGAAGACAATGATGAAGAGAGCGACAGCAAATGCAAGCGCAAGAGAGAGGTGAGGCTATGACATCTTTGTTTTCCCAAAATAGGGTCTTACTTTGTAGACACGAGAACATAAAGGGTGGAATTTTGAGATTTTATACCACTCTGGGACCCATTTTCCAAAAATACAGTTTTAGTGCGGATAAAAACCCAAACGGATGAAAAATTTAAAAATGTCTGCATTTAAATGGCCCCTAAGGTTCAAACGCAAGCTGCTTGAAGTGAAACCATGAACTGAGCTTCTACAACGAGGGAGACATGCTTTGTGAGAGGCGGGCAGCACGAGTCCGGACTATGAGGTTCAGGAGAGAATGTTTTGTGGATGATTCTCTGCATTTTCATCCAAGAAGGAAGGCAGTGACATCATACTTCCCCTCAACCCCCAGGTGAGCCTGCAGAGGTTTCACAGCCGCCTCTCACTTTACCAGTGTATCTGATGTGTTTCCGCCTTCCCTCCATTAGTCATGACGTAAAACACAGCACTCTGTGTGCGGTGCGGGAATGTCACCACAGACATGGAAACACAACACGGTCATACTTGGAAACAACAGAGAGAGTCATGTGGAGTTTACTCAGCATCAGGCGGACCCATTTACACAATGGTCACAATGTAACAGACACTTGTTTGTGTTTAAAAGTTTCACATTACAGCTTGAACTGGCACATTCTCTGGCACTGAGTGTTTAAGTCGGCAACAGCCCAAGTCCTTCAGTCGTGAATGATATGCAAATGCCATGTGAGTTCTTGAATGAAAACTCTGCCTCAATTAAAACAAACTACAAGGGAATTTAAACTGTTGGAGTAGGCCAGTCGTTCATCCCTCCCTCTTAAAGACATGGATGTGCATCGTCACTGAAAATGGGGCTAAATCTATGATCACTTAAGAATATGTTCACCACTTTATCTCGCCTTTACACAGCCTTTTCTGGGTGGAAACTGAAGTTTGTGAACCAGTAAGTCCTCAGAGAAAATCACTGTTTTTTTTAACTAACAGAGGAACAGGAAACTGCTGCTGTATTGCTTCTGGTAAATTTGTGTCATTAGATAAATCAGATGGAAGGATTTCCGACACCTTAGTCTCATGATGAACTTAATGATAGAGGCAACAGTGGATTTACAACAAGTGTGATGTTAAATGTACTTATTTTCTCTATGGAATTTGGTGCAGAGCTGTTTGTTTCCTTGTTTTGTGGAGACGAACGTCCCAGCATTGACTTTGTGTCAGTACCTCAGACAACCAACTTGAACTTTAAATTCAAGGTGAGGAGCCAACTGTTGAGCTGCTATTGACAGGTTTTATTTAAATGATGTTGTCCAAACTTTCTGTCCAAGTTGAAAGTAGTTTAAAAAGGACATTCCGTGAAAAATCAAATTTCTGATGTTTTTTGGTGTGTCCCCGTGTCCTTCCCATATCTAAACATCACTAAAGTGTCACAATAAAGACTTCAGCCACTTCTGAGAAAGAAGGGCTTCTCTGTTTACCTGCACTCGAGCAAGCGGTTTTAAAAAGTCCAGTTTAGTTACGTAACTAGCACATTTGCCGTGCAACGAACCCTCGCCCAACAGCTACTCCCGGTCATGGGCGTGAACATTCAACCTAAAGAAGAAGAGGCACCGCGGAGCAGTCAGTCAACTGGTAGCTAGCCAATCACAAGCGAGTGGCAATGCCCTTGGTAGCTGGCCAATCACAAGAGACTCAGTGTTCTGGGGGACGGGCATTAGATCAGAAACAGAGTGCCTGTTCAGAGGCTGGCAGAGAGCAGCAATAAAGTGGCTTAATCTGAAGAGACTATGTGGTTTTTGACCATAAATGTTATTTAATTTATTGAAGTAGACATCACTAATCTCGATTTTTGATCTAAAAAGACCATTCTATGTGACCTTTGTAAGATATTATTTCTGTATGTTCTGAACCTGCTGACTTAATATAAATTCTTGCAGTGTTTAGAATAAGAGCCCTCAATGTGAATGCATTTACCTTCAGTATGGTGTCAAGGTGAACGGGGTCCAGCACGCTGCCCTTTTGGGTGGTGACGATCACGCGCCCGTATCGACCTGGTGTCTGCAGGTCGGAGTAGAGCGCATGCTTGGAGCGGTTCACTGGGAACAGGCTGTCCACCAGGTTTCCTTCTATCTTTGCCAGACTGTGCTTGGGTGCAAGCAGGTTCTCCACATCCTCCTCCACGCGGTACCTGCTGAAGCTGGCCCCGAGCAGGATGGACAGAAGCACGGGCGCCGAGGCAAAGAACACCGGGTGGCTCGCCACGAACCGGCCCAGCGTGTGGAAGGAGGTTCTCAGGCCAGCGTGCAACACCTGGCGCAGCATCCTAGTGCGAGGCTGCGGCTCGAGCCTCTCCCACCGACCAGAATGTCCCGTGGCACTGCCGAGCATCAGGGGCTGCAGGACGCATCTGTGGGCTGCGTCACACTCGGACCGGGGCAGGAGACGTGAGGACGGGCGGAAGCAGGACTTGTACCCGGCACAGGAGGTCTGACACCAGGGAGAATCCAGCCCTTCTGCGGTCACAGGAGCACTGTTTTATATCCTCAGAGTTTCTCTTTTTCACTGAAACGGACAGAAATCCATTTAGACCCAGTGAATGTGGACAGCGTTAAATAGGACTGTCTAGGGTGAGAGAGAGACAAACCTCACGAGAACAAACCTGGCTGTCCCTGCTCTATTTTTAAATAAACACTTACATCATGAGAAAATGATGATTTTAATGAGTCTGACCAAACAGATGTGTCCACTGTCACTGTGTGTGCGTGTGTGTGCATGAGCAAGACAAAATAAAGAGACAGTAGAAGCTTGAGTGAATCAAAGCCCTACTCGAGCTGCTGTAACATGAAATACAAAGCGATACTGGATCTGCTTGGAGGTCGTACTTGACCGCATAGGTCCACTAGGGTCTGTCCACACAGACCCTACAAGGACAAGCTTGATCACCCCTAAAATTTGAATGTACGCAATCAAAGAGTCAAAAAAAAAAACACGATAACTATGAAAATCTGCTTGAGATTATGCAGTGATTTCTGGCAATACACATATGTACAACTGAGCATTTAAAGAGTACAAGGACTTACAGTGCAAAAAAGAGTACAAACTCATTGAGCTGATGTCGACCCTCATTTTAGTATCAATGGAACAGTGGCAGTGTATGAGCATGCATAAGGCCCTCATTTTCCAAATGGTTTCCTGGAAAGCCTACGCAACTTAGTCCATATGAGATTCTATGAGAAATTAATAAATTATATTCTTATCTGAGTGAAAAGGTGAAAAGTAATCAATAAATTGACATGAATACCCATCAAAGATTCCCACAGATTCTTCCCGACTCTGAGTAGCCATTCCTTCATTCATCCCAACTGGGGTGGAATGTGTGATCAGGTACATATGCATGGAATGGTAGACTTAAGTGGACCCTCGTTTCATTATGAATGGAACTGCGGCAATGTAAGTGCATGATGAAACGAGACATGGGTCTACACGGACAAGGGACCTGAAAAGTACTGGCGCTTTCCATTTACAATTGGATTGAGAAGTCAGAATAAATCACGGATGCAAACTTTTGTCAGCATATCCAGTCAATAACGATGCGTGTCAAGGATGGAGGTTGAAGGTTACTACATGTACGAGCAACTTCAAGTGTTTTAATTATCAATACGAGAGGCAGCCGCCTTGAAATAGCATAGTTGCTCCGACTTGCTGATTTGGAAATCCAACTTGAGGGGGTTCAAGTTTAACACCGGTGGTCTTCCCCCCCCCCCCCCCCCCCCCCCCCCGCTCGGAAATTCCAACTTCCGACTACAACTGGAACGCACCATAGGACCCAGCCTTTGTGTTCCTGCAGTTTGGGAATGTGGCCACATTTATCCTCAAACCCCTTCTGAATGCAGTTTTTGTGATCGGATCTGAAGACGCATTCCAGACGGACTGGGAGCCTTCAGGTCTGTACTTAGATGATCGGGCACTTCCTCTGCTCTGCAGTCACAAAAACACACTCACTGTCTACTTCACACTGCTGCGTCCTGTGCCGTGTGTCTCTGTGCGCAACAGGGAAAAACGCACGCAGAACCCCCCCCCCCCCAAAAAAAAAAAAGTGGCTTCAAATCACATCACACTTGTTAAGTTTCTCCTTCACACACTGACTAATGCAGTGCAGCTACATACCTACACAGGGGAGAGAGGGGACGGGGACGGGGACGGGGGGGAGGCGACCCCCGCGATGACGGAGACCATCTCAGACTCATGCAGACTCGAGATGCGTCCAGCTCCACCCTTCACCTACATCACCATCAGCACCACACACAGCCACGCAGGGAGTCGCAGCGCGAGCGTGGAGTGGACGCACCAGGAGAAGCCGGTGGAGTCAGATCAGCGTGTTCGGTGTCTTCGTCTCTGCGGCAGAAGGTTCCCCTCTCCTCCCTCCTCTCTGCTCCTCTCTGCTCCTCATCTCGCCGGTGATGTGGCGGAGACCCTGCTTTTTCATCCAGCACTGGCTGCTCTCTCTCACTCTCTCTCACTCTCTCTCATTGGGAAGACACGTCACTAATTGCCGGCTTCTAAACTGGGGTCTCTCTCTCTGTCTCTCTCTCTGTCTCTCTCTCTGTCTCTCTCTCTGTCTCTCTCTCTCTCCCTGAGACCCTTTTTTCGCCCCGCCTCTTGCTTTTTTTGCAATGCAGAAAAACAAACAGTGGCAGCTTTTGTATGAGTGTGTGTGTGCGCACCTAGTATTCCTTATGTTGTGGGGACCTAAATCTGTTCACACAGTCACATTTTGGGGACTTGTCTTCCTTATGGGGACAAAAATCAAGTCCCCATAACATAAATCACTACATTTTAGGGTGAAGACGTGTTTTAAAGTTAGATTAAGGTTAAGATTAGGGCACTAGTAATTATAGTTAAGGTTGGAGTAAGTCTCCAGGAAATGAATGTAAGTCAAGGCAATGTCCTCTGAAGTCATGGAAACCAGTGAGTGTGTGTGTGTGTGTGTTCTTGCCGCAGAGTGAGGACCAAAAATCGCATAAACACCTTCAAAGTGAGGACTTTTTGACAAAGTGAGGACATTTTGACAAAAGTGAGGACATTTTGACAAAAGTGAGGACTATTTGACAAAGTGAGGACATTTTGCTGGTCCTCACTTTTTTCACCCCTTAAAAGGACTTTTTCAGGATTAAGACCTGGTTTTAGTTTTAGGGTTAGGCATCTAGTTGTGATGGTTTAGGTTAGGGTAAGGGGCTAGGGAATGTATTATGTCTTTGAGGGTCCTCACTATGATAAAAGCGCAAACATGTGTTTGTCTATGGGTATCTATGAAGACCAGAGAACTTGGGAAATTGAGGACATTTTGTCTGATCCTCACATTCATCAGTTAATCTGTTGATTATTTTCTCAATTCTAAAGCGTGTAATTGTTTGGTCCAGAAAATGTCAGAAAATGTTTCACTGTTTCTCAAACCTGGAAATGATGATGTCTTGAATTGACAAAATGTCTTGTCCACAAACAAAAAATGATTATGTTTTAGTGATTTCTCTGTTATATGGTGCAATGAAACCAGAAAATACTCACATTTAAGGAGCAGAAAAATCAGAAAATCTGTTTTAATCAATTAAAATACAGTCAAACTGATTAACTGATAGTTGACGATCTGTGAGTGTCCTCTTTAGGACCTTTTCTGGCATAAACAGTGCATTTACATGCATGTCAAAAGTAGTTTGGCTATTATCTGAGTGTCACATTAACATGTTTTTTGGACTAGCATATTGAGATACCTATATATACACATGTATATATGTATATATGTATATATGTACATATACATATACATGTAGAGACACCTACATGTATATATTTACACAGACTATAGTTGGACTAAGCTGCATGTAAGTGTAATGACTGACCTTGTCAGGACCAGTAGTCCTCATGGAGACCAAAACCTGGTCCTAATGTGACAGAACCTCATTTCTTAGCAACTAGTTAGGGGCTACTGTTTAAAGTGTGGTTAGGTTAAGGTTAGGGTTAGGCATCGACTAATCACGTTAAGGGTTAGGGTTAGGCATAGTGCTTTGTTCAGGTGACATGTTTGGAAAGTGAGGACATTTTGGCTGGTCTTCATAACTTTAAAGGACTTTTTCAGGGTTAAAAATTGGTTTTAGGAGTAGAATTAGGTTTAGGTTAAGGGTTAGGGCATCTCTTTGTGATGGTTAAGGTCAGGGTAAGGGGCAAGGGAATGCATTTAGTCAATGAGTGTCCTCACTACAAATGCTGTACAAATATGTTTGTGTAAGAGAGAGTATAATAGGTTTGTATTAAACAATATTAAAGATATATAAATATAAAGATATTAAAGATATATTAAAGATATAATATGATGCTTTTTTTTGCTTTAAAACACTAAAAAACAACAGGACTAATGTAACCTATTTTCCATTCAAGTCAAGTACTTGAAGTAGACAAAATGTTTCCAAGCCTCTTAACATCCATAATAACATGTATTTTTCTAGTCAAACTGTATATTAAGAAAATAAACAACTGTACATTTTTTTTATTAAAAAGCAAAACTGAAAAATAAAAGGTTACACTCTACAAATTTAAGCGTGTGGTTCTGTGACATGTGCAACTTTATTTTATTGCTTGTCCACTTCTATTCCAACAATGTTACATGTCCTTGTTACAGATTAATGAAACATCTCTCAGGTTCTAAGTTGTGTTGCCTGTTGCTATAGAAACCACACAGATGATTTCTCTCTCTCTCTCTCTCTCTCTCTCTCTCTCTCTCTCTCTAAACAGTGCATGGTTCCCATGACGATGGTGATGCCACCCATCCCCCTAAAACAGACACACACATATACACCTGCTGATTCCCAATCTGCTAATGGACTGGAGGTGTCAGGTACAGTTGCATTAAAAGCAAAAGTGACTCAAAAGAGAAAAAGAAAAAAGACTTCACTCTTCCTTCCTTCCTGTCTGTCTGTCTGATTGTCCATCTGTCCGTCTCTATGTTTAGAGCCACAAAAGACAAACAGCCAAACAGCCTTTAATGGTCCACATGGAGCCACTAATGGTTCTATCTTCTCCCCAGAAATCACACATCAAGGTTGTCTGGATCAAAAACATACACATAAATAACTTTTTTCTTTTCTCATTTTTGCAAGACAGTATATGTACATAAAAAAAGAATAATGTGTTTTAAGGGTTTTCAAATGTCAAATTAAAATGTTAATTTAGTTAGTTGAGTGATTGGCTTACATGTTCATAAATATCACTTTTTGTCAGGTTTAGTAAACACATACATCCTTATTACCTAATATAAGTCATTTAGTTAATAAAAATGATTGAATTATCCTGTTCAGGAGCAAGATCAATCCCACTTGCTGCTTCTGTTCTGGACGATGAGAAATGGGGTCATTTAAAGTCCATGAACCTGCAAAGTGTTTTCACCTGTGGTTTTTCTTGACTTTACAGAGAAGCTTTAAAGGTCACATTCAAAACCACTTGCTTGAGCGTAGGTAAACAGAGAAGCCCTTCTTTCTCAGAAGTGGCTGAAGTGTTTATTGTGACACTTTAGTGACGTTTAGATACAGGGAGGACACGGGGACACACCAAAAAACATCAAAAATTTGATTTTCCACTGAATGTCCTCTTTAAAAGAGAAATTCAGCTCACTTTGCCAACCAAACTTTGTTTTTACTCTCATCTTGTGGTTCCTTCGCAGAAATATATGAATGAATACATTGTGATTATCAGCAAAATTCTAAATCCTAATCAACAGAAAATGCAATAGAATAGAACAGTGGGCATAAATAAACTAATAAGATATTAGTGGACTGTAAATATCCAAATTAAAAAAAAAAAAAAAAAAACAGAACCATTTTTATTTAAATAAAGTGTTTTAAACCATATGATTGACAACTATCAATCATACGCACATCTACAGTATAAGATGTAACACTCACTTGAACAGTAGGGGGCAGCAGAACCACTGTAGCATTTCTGATTTTTAGGTTCTGACATCGTACAATGTACAAGAGCAAAATTAAAGTGAAATCTTCAAAAAAAATTCTGTGGAATTTTCAAAATGCAAATGTGGGAGTTGTGCCCACTAGTGGAATAGTCTAGCAACACGTGTAGTACAGTGCTCAGCAACTATGTAGACAACTGCGCTTACGATGCATGTGATTGTCTACATGTACGTATCTCCGCCTGTAGTCACATTACCACTAGAGGGCGACAGTTTTGGCAGCTGAAACGATGGACCTTATCATGACTGTGACATGTTTATAGTGTCATAACAGGCTGTTTGACCAACTGACCTTTAGTGTCCAGTAAATAACTATTGTAAACAACTTAAATAAATCAAATAAGATGTTTGAATCTCAGCTGCTTCACCAAGATGTGAAAAAACAAGTGTTGGGTTACTGACCTGCTGAGAGACAAACACTCTTGACCATGTTTCATACAAAAGAAGCTACAAAAGTGTAAAAAGAAGAGAAAAACAACACGTGTGCTCATATGCTCATTCATGTTCTAATCCACTATTCAATTAAGCCCCAATTAGCCTTTAATCCCCCATTATCACCACGGTGAGAGAGCACTGGACGAACAAACGGGCGAGTCAGTGTCTCCCTGGGGAAGAAAGGAGGAAGGAAGAGCAGGGTGGAAAATGAAAGTCTGCAGAGACGGAGAGGGATCAGGGCTCAGACTCCGATAAGAACGGGACTAATTAGTGTCACTGAATGATTTAGAGAAATCCAAAGTATGTGTGTGTGTGTGTGTGTGTGGGACAGAAAGAGGCA
The DNA here is from genome assembly GCA_016785285.1 of Brachirus orientalis. Taxonomy (NCBI): domain Eukaryota; kingdom Metazoa; phylum Chordata; class Actinopteri; order Pleuronectiformes; family Soleidae; genus Brachirus; species Brachirus orientalis. Next base: position 10,712,063 of record JAFBJR010000258.1, on the reverse strand, counting down.
GGTAGAGAAAATGAATGGAGTCCATTTTTGCTGAGCTATTTCCAGCACCAGCACAAACAGAGAGTGGGAAGAAAAATCTTCAGGGGGCTGAAAATGAAAATTAGGGATGATCATGTAATTATTTTAAAATCAGAATTGCAGTTTGACCAAAATTCAAATGGAATAATATTTTGTGTTGTTAAAGCTGCAACAATGTTTGATTATATATTAATAAATGAATTCAAAAAGCAATAAATTAGATTGTTTTGTTTGTTTTTGATAAATCTGAATATGTTACATATATATTTTGCTTGTTTTGTTTGTGGATGAAACAAAACATTTGAGGACATTGATTGTTTTTGAATTTGAGACATTTCAGTCAACAATTCAATAATGAATTTTTAGAAACAAGGATTTGATTGAGTGAGAAAATAATCAGCAAGAATCTATGTTTGAGTTTTCATCCTAATCATGTTAAATATATGTTACTCATGGTGTCATGTAAGGATGATCCATCTTATTTTACGTCTATAAGCAAATGTTTAGCTGAAGCTCAACTTACAAATATACAGTATATATGAAATAGCAGGTGAAAACATATTTTAACACCCACTTTTTAAAGATGGCACACTATCACAACTGTAAATCCTTGCATCAATCTTTGGTAAAATGGTAAAGGAATCATTTCAAGGAGGTGTTTGTTGAATTAATTAAAACATAATACATGTATACACATTAGTTTTCACTTAAAGGCTGGAATAAATCTGCAAATTTGTTCAGGGACCAAAAGAAATTGTTCCAAAATTCCAGTGTTTGGAAATCAGTGCACTTGATGGACAGATGATGAAAAGAGCAGAGGAGCAACTTTATTTACCCTCGTGTTCGTCCACAACATCTTTGGTGAATTATTAAAGTAAAAACTCCCATTATTTCCTTGAATATGGCTGCTCCCTCTCTCTCTCTCTCTCTGTGTGTGTGTGTGTGTGTGTGTGTCTGTCTGTCTGTCTGTGTGTGTGCTCTTCCTCACCCCCTCCCATCCCCCAGTCCATCTGTTTTGATGGAGTCCATCCATTAATAAAGACTCTGTCCCTTCATTTCTTTTTCCCTCCTTCTGTATTATTTATCTATCCATCTCTGTGTAGTTACAGTGAACAGATGTGGTTACCAAGAGTGGGATTACAGCCACTCCTCCTCTTCCTCCTCCTCCTCCTCCTCCTCCTCTGTTTGAAACCCCAGGAAAAATCTGTATTGAGAAATTAAAGCATGTCAACGTTGTGAAATTAATTTTGGTTTACCTTGTTAACAGAATAAAGAGAAAAGACAGAGGGAAGATCTGTTGATTATAATATTGATATTCTATCAGCAATGTTACATAAACCTGATCTGAAAACTTGAAAAACAGAAACATTTAATTTTTTAAACAATTTTAGAAGCTGTGCAGATTTTTTCTCTCTCTCTGTCTGAATAAACAACCATAACATATTTTCTGTCAGAGATTAATATTATTATTTTGTGTGCAAATATATATTATTTTAAATGGAGACACTAAAACATATTAATTCAGAATGACACTTTTTATTCTTTTGTTTTTTTCTATTCCATTTTTTTATTCTCTTGTGATTTTTAATCAGTATTTTCATGCTTTGGTTAAGTTTCGTGAATTGGTTTTTATACTATGTGTTTTTTAATGCTCTGTGTCTGTAATGCTTGTATTTCTTTAAAGCAATTTGGTCACCTGTGCGTTGTTGTAGAGGGATTTGAAAAAATAACGTACATTACATTAAACATGGACCCAAAAATAAAAATATCTCAGCCATTTTGAATGCAGCAACTTCTTTGCCTCGAAACCAAAGAGGGAAGTCAAATTGATTAAAAAACAAAACAGCAAACCCACTGTTTGGAAAATGTGATGCTGATAATAAGTTTTGATATTATTTTTTAATTAATCAGTTAATTACTTTAGGCTGCGGCAACTTCAGACATCTCAGCGGCTCCCAGGTTTTTAATTATGTAATTATGAGACGTGTAACAGGAATGTTTTAGACACTTCTTGTGGGCGACCTATTAAAAGGTCCAGTGTGTCATAATTAGTGGCATCTATTGGAATGACGGTGGATTAAGGGTGGAAGGTCAAGGGTTTGATTCCCGGCTCTGTTAGTCTACATGTCAATGTGCCCCCGGGCAAGAAACTTAAACAGCTGTGCTGCCAGTGCGTCTATAGCGCTGTAAAAATACACACTGTTTACATCTACAAATTTAAAAAATAAAAATGGAGGACTCTTTGTTCAACCCTTCCTTTTTTTTCCCAAGTGTGTCAGGAAACTACGGTGGCCTATACGTACCAGAAAAAATGTTTTTCTTCATTTGTGTTGTAAGCACTTGTGTTAAAATCTGAAACTCACACTACATTTGTCCATTTGGGCTCCCATAGAAACATGGCAGCACAAGATGACGGCTTCCTTAAAGTAAGACCCTTTACCTGAAGTCAATGGAAAATACCTTTTTTATATTAAATGGATTAAATGTATACAAAATACTCACATTCTGCCAATAAACCTCCTAAATATTAGATACTGGTTCTTTAATTATAAAGCAAATGTGAAAAATTATAATAAACTGAGATTCATCAGATTAGTATATGTTGTTTGGCACTTCCTGTTATTCTAATGAGATATTTAAGCAGTTTAGTCAAATACAGCAAAGCTTCCTGAATTCATCTCATTTATATATTAAATGTATGTACTTAAATAATTTATTTTTAATTTCAAGTATCTCTGTCTAAAACCTCTAACCCGTTTTATGAAATTATTGTCTTTAATTTATTACATTTTACTGTCAGGAAGGTGATTTTTCTTTTAGACAGATTAAATACCAGTGACTGTAATCAAACATTAACAGCTGCTTCTCTAAAAACTGAACAGCAGCCAAAACAACAGCCCAATGATAATCACTCAGTGATGACTTAAGATGACTTTTGACATTCAGACAATACCAGGCCATAATAAACACACATAATTGCTCTAAAAAATTAGAAATGAATCAAGTTAAATGTGAGTTATGTCTTACCAGAAACATGAGGGCAGGGAAACTCCGCGCTGAGGCTTGTGTGTCGTTTGAAGGTGTATTCTAAAAAGAGCTTTCATGCAGGAAACGTCCTGAGACAATCAATGTCACTTAAAGTGAGTAAACAACACAACATCGTTGGTCAGCAATGAGCCGCTGCATCTGAGAGCAGCTTCACATGTCACTACAGTCAACCAGGAACAAGGTTAAAGCAGAAATATGAGAAGAAGAGCTCGACATTAGGAGGTTATTTGTGGTTTATTTTAAACATCATCTCAAACATAATCAGTCCTAAAGTTAGTTGAGGTAAATTTCAATAATGAGTCATTATTCTCTTTGTGGTTTTTGATGCTAATTTACAAATTTAAATCACTCAAACTCAGGCTGCAACGTTGAATCAAATAATAATCTGACACTAAATAACTATTTCATTAATGCTTAATATTTTTAAAAATATATATATTTTTTCTGCCATTTTCTAGACCAAATGAATAACAATAAATGAATAGAGAACATAAACAACAAATTAGTCAGTTTTAAAAATAAGTATTAGTAAGTATAACTTTTGTTACGTTTTCATTGGCATGTGTTAATCTGTAAGTTTGTCAAAATAAATCAATCTGATTTATTGTGGTAACAAGCTACCCACTGATGATATCGCATACAATTATAACATTTTTTCAAGAAATCCTGTCTCTTAAATGTGGACAAAACAGTTAAAATCTCATCAGATGTGGATGAAATGTATGTGTGTATGCAGATTTGGACAGTCGGACAACATAGTTTCATCCACTTCTGATCCAGATTACGTATGTATACGCATTACGTACGTAAATCTCGGCGACATCTTAACAGATCAGAATGAATTTTGTCATAATGTAAAATTGGTAACGGCTTTAAACAGGTTCATTTCTATACAGATCTGGATCCAGTGGATGAAATTGTAAAAATTTCAGTTGCTGGTGTATCCAGTAAAACACAAGTGATAATGTGTTAAAGCCTTCTACTCTCTGCACTTGTTTAAGATGAATTTAAAGTGTCTCACTTCAGTTTCCATTCTCTCTCTCTCTCTCTCTCTGGAAAACATTGTCAACTCCTATCTTCTCTGTTACTTCCCTGTTGTTTTTCTTCTACACTTTCCTCAACGTCACCGTCTAAAAATCCTTCCGCTTTGAAAATGCATCAATCTATCTTTATTTTCCTGTGTAACCCCTTTCTTTGTGGTCAGCCGCGTCCATAATCTCTAAATGTCATCTGGACATTTGCTCATGAGGCCAGACAGGATGCTATTAATGGAGGGGGGGGGGGGGGGGGGGGGGGGTGGGGGGGGGGGGGGGGGGGGGGGGGGGTGATGGACGAGGGAGGTCACTGGGAGGAGCACGAGAGGAAGAATAACGTAAAGTCGTCTTCATGGCCTCTTAGGTAGTCGCAGATTCGATTAGAGTTACAGCCCAAGAAATGGAGATGATGCAGATACTGTACGTGACATGTTCAGCCTGTGTTTGTCTCTCATACAGAAGAAGATGGTGATGATGGTGATGAAGAAACTTGAGAGAGGCCCGATGACATCAGCAGTGATGTAATCGAGTGTGGAAAACCCAATTTGGCAAAAGGTCAGAGTGTGATATCTGAGGAGAGTCATTTTCACCCCAGAGAGAGCTAAATTTAATCTGTGTGATCACTGAGCCCATCTGTAATCTGCACAGCGCCTCAAACTGGGCCTGAAGGTGTGTCTCACTGCCCCCTACTGGACAGAAGCTGAACTGTGGGACTGGACAGAATTAATCTCTCTCTGGTTGAGGAAATCAAATCAAATTTTACATAATTTCTCATCCTGTTCAACTGTTAAAACTCTTTGCTGCCTTTTTTTAAAAGATTCTACATAAAGTTATTATTCACTGCCTGATATTGTGAGGTGGCAGTTTTGTTTACAACTTGTCCCGCTGTCTCCCAGAGGACAAAATTGTAAACCAATATCACAATTCGCAATAAGATCAATAGGATAAAATGCCAATTATGTTCTTCTAATTTTCAGTGTTTCATCTCTGCCACTTAATTTCTTGATCTGAATGTTAACAGACTGGTGCAGATGTGTCGAACCGCAGGTGACAAATTGGCAGTTAAATCTCCTTTTCTGTCATTTTTCTTTTTTACACGGACCACTAAAGAAGATTTAGGACAGTTGGATGAGGTAATGGCACAAAGTCAGACTGTAATTCTATTCTAACTGCTGTAGCAGAGACACAATCTCATGTGAGTGTCTGATTAGTGAGGCTGATTGCACTGCCTCTAATATCCAACCCCAAACATCTGATATAAATGTAGAGTATATACTGGAATTTAAGTTAAAATCTACTAAAATCCTATTTACAATTGTGAATTGAAGTTGTGAAGTATTTTTTATGCCTTAAGTCAAATTAGTTGAAATGCAACTAAAAGTCATAGATTTAATTTTGTAAATAATGTAATTAACATTTTATTTTTGAAAACATACCCACTAAAAGATTAAAACATTATATTTATTTACAATATTTGTTAATTAATAAATATATTTTTTAAATCTTTTACTGGGTATTTTTTGTTTTAGTCAAATTAGTCACAATGTAACTACAAAATTCTTTATCATAGATTTCAGTTTTAATTGTATTGTAACAATAAACATAAAAAAATGTATGTCTTAAGTCAAATTATTCAAAATGTAACTAAATCACAGATTTTTATATGATGTAATTAAATGTTTTTGTGGAAAATTACTCATTAAAAACTAAATATATATCAACATTAAAACAAGAAGTATTTTTAATGAGATAATCAAGAGTTTTTTGTTGTTAACTGAGTCAAATTACTCGTTACTCGTTTTTTTTAAATGATATAATCCATTTTGTGAAGGAACATTAAGTGTATGGATAATCTTCACTACAACACTACAGTATATGTGTGTACAGTATTACACCAACAGGGCCATTTAAAACAAATATGTTAAAAACTGCTGCCTCAATCTATCCTTGAACTATGATTTTATTATACATTTCCCCATATGTCCTACAATATAAAGCGGTTGCAACTGTCACTTGGAGTGTACAAGTAATTTTTTTTGGTTTATGATTTCTCATGGTAAATAAGGCCATATTTATCCTTGAAAAGTGAGCATCAAAATGGCTGCCGAGTTCCTGTTGCATGATATTGTTTGCACTTTAAAAGAAGATCTCTGCTTGTTATCATCATTCCAAACACCTCAACACATACACGTTTGCGTTTCTATCAAAGTGAGGACCCTCATAGAAATAATACCCTTACCCTAACCTTAACCATCACAACTAGATGCCTAACCCTAACCTAAACCCAATTCTAACCCTAACCCTAAATCTGGTCTTAACCCTGAAAAAGTCCTTTTAAGGGAAGGAAAAAAAGTGAAGACCAGCCAAAATGTCCTCATTTTTTCAAAATGTCCTCACTTTGTAGGTGCTTATACGATTTTTTTTGTCCTCACTTTGCAACAAGTGCAAGAACACACACAGAGCACTATAACAGAGTGAGATAGTGGACTGTTGTGTCTAATTGATATTGATGAGATTTGCCGCTGCTGTTGCCACAGATACGAGTCATTAATGTTCCCTCCTGCCTCAACACGGTCACACCAACTAAACAGACGCGCACAACAAGCACAGTGTCAGGCTCCAGAGTCTCTTGTGTGTGAACATAGAACAGGTTGCCATGGGAACGGCTGACAAAAATGAATGAGATATGAGTGTGTGTGAGTGTGTGTGATAGCAGGTCTGGAGGTAAAAATCAATGAAAGGATGAGCTTTCAGTTCCAATTCTCTGTCAGCCTTTAGTTCGCCATCTATCTGCTCTTCTCTCCACACACACAAACACACACACACACAGTGGTTTCCATGACTTCAGAGGACATCGCATTGACGTACATTCATTTCCTGGAGACTTAATCTAACCCTTATACCAGGGCTGTCAAACTCAAATGACCAGGGAGGCCAATGGGCGTCTAGTGTGGTCAAGAGGGGGCCAAAAATTACACAATATTCCATCTTGATATTGCAAGCAAGATATTTAGGACGATATCTCAAATAATTTCAAAGTGAACGTGAAATAAAACATATTAAACATAAATAAATTTAGTGATATCAAAAACAGAGATGTAAAGCTAAGCTTAAGTCAATAATAACATAGACAACTTTAGCTAAAACAAGCTTCAGTCACACACCGTGTTTAAAGGAAGAGTATGTTGCGGGCCATGTTTTCACTGTAACAGAATATTAAATGGGGGAGCATGTCGTCCGCTGGGCGGCCACATGTGGCCCACGGGCCGCCAGTTTGACACCTCTGCCTTAAACCATAATTACTAGTGCCCTAACCCTAACCCTGACCCTAACCTCAGCCTAACTTTAAAACACGTCTTCACCTTAAAATGGAGCCATTTACATTATGGGGACTTGATTTTTGTCCCCATAAGCAAGACAAGCACACTTATAAAGTTAGGGAGCCGCGTCCCTTAAAAGTTTTATTAGGACCCGAGAGAAAGACGCAGAGTCAGTAAACACAGTGGAATCACCGCCACAAGAAACAAATACCACAGATTTTTAGTTTATGTGAACTCATTTCAGAGATTAACCAACATTAACATGAGCAATTAGTCACTAAATCAAAAATAACTGCGTGAAGTGGGTTATTATTATATCAATAGCACTTAATTATTGTGTTATAGTTTTTTGGTTGGTATAGTAGAGAAGAGGATTAGAGCCACGTGTCAACATTTTTATTGAAAACAAAATAAACACGAGAATTGTGAAATTATTTTAATCAGACAATTATGACTTCTTTTTCTCAGAATCTGAGTTTAAAGTTATTTTAATTTGGTTTCTGAAAAAAATCTTCATATGTGGCTCTAATTTCTTCCATATTATAATTATAGACCAACTAATCGGGTCAATTCTTGCCATTTTTAATCATCCAATGCGTTTTCATCGGCAGAATCTAAATGTTAAAACCTGATTTCTTTCATTCAAATGTTTATTTGTTAAGGTTTATTAAGTTTGTAAATTAATTTATTTAAAAATCTATAACTACACTGAAGTGCAGACACTAAACGCAGGTTGAAGAAAGAGGTTACAGGTCAAGAGGTCAATCAGTGTTTAAGTTTAGCCATATGTTATTATCAAACTGTTATATTTTTATCAAATGGAGGAAAGTTGAAAATTCAAACATATCGGCCTGGTAAAAAGACCATGTTTAAAAAACAAACACAAAGAAAAATTGGAAGGTTAAACACGCAGGGGCATTCCACCAGGGTGTCCTTGGAAAAGGCTGATTACGTGAAAAAAATGATACATTTGAGAGAATTTCCTACATTGTATGATGGACTAACTACGTCCCCTTTTCCTACAGTTCTCCAGTGTCTTGAAATGGTGGCAGTTATACGCTGACCCACACAAAGTCAGACATGAGGTTTTGGTTGATTTAAGACTTTGATTTACTTCAGAAAGCAGATTTGGAATTAAATGAGTCAATGACATAGGCAGAAAAATACAGCGACAAAGATTTAAAGACGTAAAACGCACTGTTTCACGTTGGTGTGGGAAACACCATTAAAGCTATTCAGTCACATCTGCAGTGTGAAAATGCAAGTGAGAAATACTTACTAGACAAAACAAAGAACTCAATGCTATTTTGTGCCCTGTATGTTAATATTAAAGCATATGTAATGTATAATGATGTTAGAAGGGCGAAAATCAGTGACATCTTTTAAATCACTTTATTAAATCCCATTTTATATATATTAGTATTCTTCAGACCTTGTCTTTTTATTTATTCATTTATATTTAAATTTATACTACTATATGAACCTTTAAATTGACAGGCATTATTTTAAACCTTTGTTTTAATCTTTTATTTCGATAAATTAATGTACGTTGTTATTTTTGCTTGTTTCTTGTCTGTCGTCTTGTTTGTCTCATTAACCTGGTCGGTGAAAGCACTTTGTAAACCTTGTAACTTTGTGCGTTTATCCTCAACATGTTACAATATAGGATGCAGTGCTAAAACTGTGTATATATTTTAATTTTGTCCAAAAGATAAAATGTAATCAAACAAAATTCGTGTTTGCAGTGCTAAAGTTTGTTTAAGACCATAACTGTCAAATCAGTTTTGTGGAATTTGACAAGAACATTGACTTGTGAGTGCAGTTTAGAACAACACACAAAGACAAACGAAGCGAGAGCATCTGACAGTCTGAGTGTTTCTAATGCTGAGAGTTGATTTGCCTCAGGCTGAACTGCAGCAGCCTGAAACAAAGTGAAGTGGAAAAACCAGGACAGGACTGAGACATATCACAGAACACACACACACGCACACACACACACTTTGCATTTTCTCAAACATAGTCTTTGGTAAATTCACTGTTAAAGCTGATAATAAATATAAATACACAAGCACAATAGATGTTAACTGGATCAATTTCTGTAAAATAACTGTAAAATCTAAAAAATATGTGTCCCTGTAAAAATAAAAATCCTACTTATTGTCCCTTTACTACAATGTATTAATTCTTTATTCTCCTAGGAATAAAGAATTGACACTTTCAGTGCATATACTGTGTATGTTTCATTGTACAAACAGAGTTTAATAAACTGTGGTTTGGTAATTTATGGCCCTCAGTCATAATTTATGCAGTAGTTGCAACATATGCACTAATTAATCCTGAAAAAAAAAAAACAAAAAAAAAAAAACACCTGGTAACATTAAAGAACATTTAAAGTTAAAAATGGCTTCAGTCCCTAACATGTTGGTTATTTTTTTTGTCACGTAAACATGTGTATCAACATGATTGGCCTCTTCAACAGGCCGCCTGCTCTGACCAGGTTCAGGGGGAAAAGGCTGAGGTCAAAGGTCACCACACCCGACAGGACTGAGCTCCCCGGTTCATGAGGGAGGACTCGGGACAGCTGAACACCTTTGCAAACTCTTCATAGTTGCTCATTGCTCCGACGACCCTGCAGGGCAACATGAGTGGTTATTAAGGTATGTTTAGGACCTTTTCTGGCAAAAACACTGACCTTATCAGGACCAGTAGTCCTCATGGAGACCAAAACCTGGTCCTAATGAGGCAGAACCTCATTTCTGAGGAACTGGTCAAGTTTGGGGCTAAGATTTGAATTCTGGTTATGGTTAAGTTTAGGGATAATGTTTTGCTTAGAATGTCTAAATGAATGGAAGTCAATGTAGAGTCCTAAGAATAGTAGCTTTGCATTGTGTGTGTGTGTGTGTGAGAGAGAGCTAGGGCTGCAAATAACAATTATTTTTATAATGGATTAATCTGCCGATTATTTTCTTGATTAATCAAGTAATCGTTTGGTCCATAAAATGTCAAAATAGAGATGATGATGTGTCTTGATTTGTCCACAAACCAAATTGATTCAGTTTTAATGATTTCTTTGTTTTATGGAGCAGAGAAACCAAAAATTTCTTTTAATTCTTTAACTGATTACCAAAATAGTTGATGATTAAATTAGTATTTGATTAATAGTTGATTAACCAAGTCATTGTTTCAGCCCAAGTGTAAGCTCACCTGTATTTTGGTGGACTGTGAGCTCCGCTCTGGATCTGATCCCTGGCTGCTTCTGGTCTGTATGAGTTACATCTCACCTGCAAACAAAACAAAACAAAACAAAACACTCAAGTAAATCAGAACTAGTAGACTTGAACATTCACATTTCCAAACTTTAAGTGAATCTGTCTTCTCAGGAGTCTGGATATTTGAAATTTCTAATGTTATCAATATCAATAGCTGGACTACAACTGTGATAATGACAGATACTTCTTGCGTACAAATCTTATTAAATGTGATTGAGTATTTTAAATTACATAACACATAACGATAAGTATGCTGCGTGCATATTGGCTCACTGATTGATAAGATTTACTCCTTGGGTGCCGACATTTCATAGTGTATGACAACACATTTTTGATATTAGGTGAAACAGAGGAAGTTCAAGACCCAAGTTGATAACAGAAGTATTAATGTTTGATACCTGGAGAGAAGCCAGTGTGTACAGAAACACATTTTTTTTTTTTGTTTCTTACATGTGCATAGCTCAGGAAAAACAGTTGGTTGTTGTTCAGTCCGACTCCTGGCAGCAGAGGCTCCTCCACACCACCTCTGTTCTCATCTACCCACCGCCTGTACGCCTACAAACACACAGAGAACAAGACAAAGTTGTCTTCTCCACCAATGAGGACATTCTGATTGGCGAAATAAAGCAAAATAAATTGTTTTGAATGATTTCTTTGTCATTTGTAATACGGTTAAGAAGGAAAAAAAAATCTAAATTGAGCTTGGTATGAAAACGATTTTACTTTTAAATCCATATCACGCAGCTCTAAGTTGAAAACAGATTTTCTTTGACTTCTTTGACTCAAAGTTTCCGCACAGACAGACCAGTAATCCAAGAGATTGAAAGAACAAACCCGGAATGCTTCTCTTAGTCCTCCATTGTCTGCAATGTTTTCTGACAAAGTCCTCTTACCCCGCACCTACACATCAAGACATCCACACAGCACAATTTTATTTCATTGTGATATCCATGTTCATATTCATATCTTGCTTCAAAATCTTGGCCGCTTACATTTAATCCCGCCTCCTCCCAGTAATAATCATTATACTGGTCTATCATGCACTGGGTTTTCTCATTAAAGGCTGTGACAGACGAGTTGCTCCACCACTGATGGAGGTTTCCATTTTTGTCATACTTGCGACCTGGTCAGGAAAAAATAGTTACACTGTGGAATGAGCTCAGCGATTAGTTAAAATTGTGTAACTCTCCATTATGTTTCAGAAAAAGGCAAAATAATTAATAATTATTATTCAAACTAAAAAAAAAAAGTGAATTAATTGTATTATTGTTTGTTTTTGTGGGGTTTGCTTGTTGCCTTTTAACATTTTGGTTTTGTAGTATTGTTGCAGATACTCTGGGTTATTCAATAATCCTTTTCTGAGAAATGTAGCTGAACATTTCTTTTTTAAGGACAAAACAAAGCAATATAAAATTCATTCAAGCATTTAGACTTCCATATTGCAGTAACTTATTAATGAGCTGCATCTTTAATGAGCAGTATTTACCGTTATTGTCAAAGCCGTGGGTTAATTCATGTCCGACAATCACACCGATGGCACCGTAACTTAAAGACCTGGAGAGAAAAACCAAAGATCTGACATTTAGTCAAAGGGTATTTTTTAAGAGTAGAATACATTTTTTATAACAGTGACATCAACATTTGAAATAAGTACATTCATGGACAAAGTCAATTCAAAATCAAGCTTAAATGGACAAACTGTTGTCTTCTTGTTGGCAACGGTGCTAATTAACTAGCAAGCAGTTATCTTGAGAGCTTTGCCAAAGATTTACTGAGTAAAATAACAAAGTGGAGACAAAGTCTTTTGAATTAAATAGAACTAAAAGTATAATATTGGGGAGGAAAAATCCCAGAGGGAAATAAACTATACAGATAAGTAAAAATAGAAAGATGCTAGCATGCTAACTAGCCATTCGATCGTTCACTACAGAAATTCCCCAGCTAGCTTTTTCCTCTGACTATAAGCATATTTGTTGTGACCTTGTTTTACGTGCACAAACACTGTCAGAGATGAGTTGACAACTCTATACATTACTTGTGGCAGGACTGTAAAATATTGAGTTTTGCCAAGTATTTTCCATGGGAAGTGGCTAAAACTAATTATCACCAAAACACGTCATGTGCGAAATAGCATATTTGTGACCTCATCACGCCGTATTTGCATATTTGTTGATTATAAATCTCACGGCTTTATTTACATGTACACTGATTAATCAGATGGAAAGTTAAAGGCAGTACAATGCCTTTGTCATTATTCTTTCTCTAAAATAAGGGGAGGAGAAAACAAAACCTATCTTCACAACATAGACACTATTTTACTCAAAGAAACATATAGTGATTTGTCCTCACATGATTGGTCTCTCAAGAGTAGAGGTCTTAAATTCGCGGCCCATCAATGGTTTTCAAGCAGCCCACTAATTAAATGTGATCTATAGGTTCAATCTTTATCATAAATATGTTTTTTACTGAATTACGCATCAAAACAAACAACGTTATTTTAAATTATGTAAAATCTAATCACAAATATTAATATTTAGATGGAATATCATAAAATCTGGTTTATGAAAAGTGGCAAAACTGAAAGTATTTCGTATTTATGCTATTTTATTTTCTCTAACTGGATAGTCTAGATTTTACTGAAATACATCTATAAATGTGACATATATATATTTAACATTCAACACTGGAATAATTATGAGTCAGTTCAATTAGGTATGTGACTTTTCTGTTGGTGTCATTAATTTCAAGCTCTGCCTCTCAGTAAAAGCCTGAAGTATCATTTCTTTGGTCTGTTAACAGAGCGTGTCACGTTTCTTTAATCTCACCTTGGATACTCTTTTCCCCAGAAGAAAGGTTTCTGGAGCTCTCCGGCTGGAAATCCTACAAATGAAAGGATCAAAATCACTTTTTGGGTATGTCCAATGGATTTATTCACTGCGGAATGTCAGCCTGGGAGGGAAAGTAAATTCAAGAAGTATAATTTTTGAAGAGAGAATAACTACAGAAAAAAAGAATATTGTTAGTTTTTAAAATATTACAATGTGTATTTATTAATTTTGCTGATTAAAATATAATTTTATTTCAGAAACAAAGGGGAAGTACAGTGCAACCTCCTTTTTTCTAGACGGAACTGAGGAATAATACAGAAAAAATGTCAGTCATAATATTAATAATAATAATACAGTATCTTACTGATTTGATTTGTGGAAGAGCTGTAGAAGGCATTCACAGTTGTTGGGTTTGTAAACCACCTGAAACACAAATATAGAAATTTAAAAAATAAAAATCAAAAAGCAGTTTGGCAGAAAAGTGGTTTCTGTTAAAATTTTGCAAAAATTGGTTATCAATTTTTTTTTATTTTCATTTAATCAATAATCTTCTACTCACTCCCTACGTGGCACGCTCTTTCGAAGCCAGGCGATATCAGACTGGGCGATGAATTTCAGCGTCTGCATCACATTACCATAGTAGTCCAACTCTTTGAATTTAAGCTGAAACACACCAACACGACCATCAAGACAACATTCAAAATAAAGTGCCAAATGCTTGGCTCAGTCAAGCAAATTTAATTAAATCTGGATGAGAGAGTTGTTGATTCAGTAGTTTGTTGTTTTCTTCATAATCTGCTGACAAATCAAATCATTTAAAGTCACAAATATGTGTGAATAGAGGACAGTCTTGCACAAAGCTGCTAGTTTACATCAGCGTGGGACGAACCTCCTTAAGATCATCACTGAGGTAGGTGTCGTTCAGGATAAACTCGGGGTAGCCGACCTTCGCTAGGACAGCGTCAGCCTTGAGAGAGAGCAGCAGCAGCAGAGTGAACACATTAGGGACCGTTTCAACGCAATCATAAATAGATTTGTCTGACATTTATCCGGTGATGGCACAGATAAAATAAGATGAAATTGTATTACACGCCATAAAGAGGGAGATCAGTGAGAGTCACAGACGCAGTGGCTAAAGACAAAATGTCCTTAGAGTGACTTTGAGACAACTCCTAATGCCAAACAAACTCAATTTACTGTAACTTTAGACAAGGAAAGGTAGGATTTCAATAAATATTTGCCAGTCAGTTGCATAACTGATCGACTGATTGTTGTACTGTAGCTCTAGTGAGCACATGAGATAAAACAACATGGAGCAAAATCCACAGTCATAGCCATCACAGTGGGTTTAAATCTCCACTGTACAATATTAAATACAAGAATTTTAAACCCTGGGTTTACTGCCCAGAATTTAGGCATCTATTAGCTCATTGTTTCATGAAATGTAGTTGTTCAGGTTGATTTTCTTAGTATAATATTACCACACTTAGGAATTAAATCAACCATCTACCATAAAACAGAAAATGGACTACGAAATTCACAGACCATTTTGCCTCTCAAGCTACATACCACTATCTTCCTACAGGGGGCACTAGAATGGAGTGAAATCAAAGCCTTCATCTGCCCTATATAGTGTCAGTAAAATATAATTTTGTTCTAGTTTTAATTTCGCCAAGTTTTGAGCATCAAAAAAAATAAGGGATGCTGCCCCCATGTGGTAGGTTAACAGAACGTTTCTACTTGAGAATACAGTTTAGATTTGAGACAAATTTGAAGAAGAGGAAATGCACTGTAAATAAAGATGGGAATTAAGGGATGAAAACTTGCCTTTTCTATGGCTCTCTCCTTTGTTACTTGATCCATCCAGTCGTTCTCTTTCGTCAGTATGTCGATGAAAGCCCAGCGAATGCCCTCAATCAGCTCCTCCATCTGACACACACATATACACATTAATGCACAACACAGGAGGTAGGAGAGAGAATTACGACCTGTGAACCACCCTCGGACCTGGACACTCACTACTAATAACATCGCCGCCAGTAGGGACATAAAAAAAAAACAGCAGATTGTGACATCTAAAATAAAATACACAATATCTTAAGAATATATTGCCAATTTATCTCACAATTAGAGAGCCTTTTCCACCTGGAAAATAGAATCCACTAAAGTCCATAGAGAAAATTGCCATTTTTAACTTGTGGGGAAACAGAAGCTGCTGGTCTCCTGCTGCCTTGTTTGATAAGTTTGTGTCACTTAGGTAAATCCAAAGAAAGCATTTATGACATGAGAAAACATATTTGAGCTTACTGATGGAGACAGCAGTTGATTAACAGCTCCTGTGCGCAATGATGTGAAATTGTGATTTAGAAAAGTCAGTTTCTAGTCAAAAAAGGCTGCCTAATGGCTAGAAAAACGGCAAACATATTAATAAGGTAATCTAACATTTAAGTTAGTGTAGATTGGATCAAGCAAGTCTTTGATTAAGAGGCTGATAGTGTGTCAATACCTCAAACAACCACACTAACCTGAACTACATGTATCCCTTTAAGGTGCATCTGTTTTTGGACTGAACTATTTCGAGGTTTAGACCTTTGGAGTTTTGATCGATCCTATCTTTGGGGGAGCACACATTCAAATGGCTTGTTTTAGGGTTACAACAACATTATTGTTGTATTTCAGCATATTTATAACTGTGAAGATAATAATAATATGCACGGTGAAATGCATGATGTCAGTAAGGATCCTTAAAAGACATGAATGAATGCATTTGCCCACAGCACAACAGGATTGTTTACAGAACATAAAGCGCAGTGTCGTCGACATATAAACACACACAGCTGCACTGACACAACATCGTCAACCAACACATCTTTTTAACACACTTATATACATACACAAATTACAACAGTGAATCCATAATTTATGACATGACGTCACGTAAGAACAAACAAAACGTATACACACCATGTGTTTCTTGTCCTCTTGGAAGTGTGTGTTGACAAAGAGGCGACCGGTGGCGTAAACAAGCGAGTTCTCAACGTAATTCACACACTTATCCCAGCGCGGCGTTAGAGAGGTGGTTCCCGCGGTTACCTGGTGGCAGAGTGAGAGTTGCAAAGTGAGTTTTGTGTGTTTGTAACTCCACGGATTTTATATTTAAATTAAAGTTGGAGAAAGTTACAGTTAAATTATTGACTCATACATTTGTAGACTGTTAAATAAACCGTGAAATCAAGACTGATTAAAAAGCTAATACACAAACATACAGAGATTAAATTTAAGGTATTTTACGCAAGAAATGCAAACTTCAACAGCCACTTCTCTCTGTTTGTAATAAAGTTTCATCACCAAACATAGTCCAAACACACACACTTTAAAGTAGAAGTTCTTCCACCAGGGATCTGCAAAATGTTAACCACCACAAAAAAAGGAAAAAAAACAACCATATTTTTTTTAAACCTTTTTCCAACAGATTTTGAAACATGGTGTCTGCACATACCCGAGCATAGTCCAGGTATCTGTAGAGGAAACGGCGACTCAGTGTGGTGATTCGAGAGAAAACTGTTCTCCACTGCACATAGTTTGCTACAGTCCTGAAGAGAGAGAGAGAGAAAGAAAGAAAGTAAGTGGGAGTCAGGGCAATTCATTCAAAGCCACATGTAATTTTATTATACACTATAACACATCTATAATAAACGAGCTACACTCTTCCTCCCCTTCTTTGTGAGCTGCTGGTGTGTGTGTGTGTGTGTTGGACCTGGAATCTGTGACTGTAACAAGCTTGAACAGTTCCTTTAAATACTGCGGGGCTCGGACGATGACGGGCTCAGAGGAGGAGATGGACAGAGCCGGGTCGCTTTTAGGCTCCACCACAGTTTTTACAAAACCGAGCCAATCAAACTGCAAACGAGGAGACACGCAGTATAGAGGTTAATGGTTTATTGTGTAAAACGCATGAATTAAAAGAAAAAAACACCCACAAAAATACTGAAATAATAGAGGATTCATATATTTTTAATGAGAGATGGACCTTCATAAAAAGAGATAAGATTTCCTTTACTGTCCCACAATGCGGAAATTCACATTGTTGCAGCAGCAAAGTGGGTAGTGAAAAAGAAGAACAGAAGTAGGCATCCATAATAAATCATTTACATCAGTGTAGGAAAAGAATAAAACATTTATTCTACATTTTTTAAGGCTAATGTCAGGTCCACTACCAACACTAAGGAGTAAGTAACAACTCTGAAGCCAAAAATTTGGCCTGACATTATTAAAACACTGACAAAGACTCTTAAAAGGTAAAGAAACAAAACTTTATGACACAGAAAAGTGATTGAAGCTAAGTTATATTCTACAGTTTATGCTTTTTACTCATACGTTGGAAATAAATGCACATGTTTTTGCACTGCAAACATCTTTTTTGTATTGAGATTTTAACTTGTAAAAATGAACATTTTTAATATCATGTCAGCAAGCAGAAATACTGATATAGTTTTATTTCTCATGTAGAAATGATCCATTGCTGTTTTTAAATCTCTTGAAAACTCCAGTTTTTCCACATCCTGTTCCTTTATTTTCATTTTATTTTTATTTTATTTCAGCTTCTTTCTGTTTAACGGTTCATCTCTCAATTTCCCCCCTGTTGTATATTTGGGGTTTTAATTATCATACTACACTTTGTATATTTGTGTTTT
Source organism: Brachirus orientalis (assembly GCA_016785285.1). Taxonomy (NCBI): domain Eukaryota; kingdom Metazoa; phylum Chordata; class Actinopteri; order Pleuronectiformes; family Soleidae; genus Brachirus; species Brachirus orientalis. The sequence continues at coordinate 10,693,852 of JAFBJR010000258.1, read as the reverse complement.
CAAAAAGGAGCTACACAAATAACATTATTACCTGTGGTATCTCAGTCTGCAGTTGAGCTATTGTGTATTTGTTGTACATGTTTTCACTGGTGCGGTTTTCATAGGGAATCATAATCTGTTGACAAAAGTGAGAAATAAGAGACATAAGAGACAACTCTAAAATGGTTTTCATATAGACCTTATTTTTGGCAAAAAAAAAAAGAAAATAGACTTCAGGTCTATGTGACAACCTCATTTTTACCAGAAATGAGATTTGTTCTGTGCATGTGCAAAAGTGTGACTCCAGTGACTCCAACTATTTACATGAATAAATACATAAATACAGATTTCTTTAATTTTAGCAGTTATTCTTTTTAAATAAAATAAACTTTTTAATGTTATCTTTTGCTTTAGTAATGTAACCGAGTGGATACCTGCAGCTACACCTGCACCTACACTACCGGTCAAATAGTATATATAGCTGCAAAACTTTTGCAGCTATATATACTATGCAGCTAAAATAATTACCAACCGTCACTCAGCCACAGCATCACTTCCTTACAACCTGGCTTTCAAAATAAGAGTCACTGACTTCCGCTTTTTTGCCATAACGCTTGACCGCAGAGCACCAGCACAAAAAGATTCACTCATACATTATTTGAGGTGACTTTGTCATGTCAAGAATTAAAATGAGAAATAAACCCCGAGCTACATCTGCAATCAAGTTCCACAGCCACAGTGGAACTGTCAGTGTGTATTGTATTTATCTGACATGGTTCCTTTACATGAGCCAGGGCGGTCTCGAAGGCGAGCGCCTTCTCCATCTGGGTCTTCGCTGCTGCCTCTGGAGCGCCCAGCATGACGGCGATATCCACCATCAAACTCAGCAAGGCTGCGCGGTTCTGAAGAGAGAGAGAGAGAGAGAGAGGAAAAGGGGCAATAAAGGACAAGTGTGATTTTTTTTTTTTCCTTTTTTTTCGTCATAGTTTTGAGCTGCTCTCACAAATACAGCCTAAGTTTTTGATTTGTGCCATAGATACACAGCAGAAACTATTTGTTAAACAGTTGTCAAACAGAACCACTTTAAAGATAATTGATATAGGGATTCTAAGCTGTAATTGATGGTTTATTAATGTAAATAAATGTTAGATGCAACTATTTTTGTTATTGGACTGTTTGAGCATCTACTGTTGTATATGAAATGATGATTAACACTGACAACTTAACCATTTTTTGGACTTTAGAACCTTTTTTCTTTTTAAATGAATATGCTAACTAATAACTTATACTCACTAATGAATAATAGACAGTGAAGAATCATTTCACTACAGTATACCAACATTTATAATACCAAACCTGTTCATTTATAAGAAAGTATGGATGATGAATGAGAAGGGATATTTTTTTAACAGAAGGTGGTGACAGCAGCAGGTATATGGTCAGACGACTCGGTGTGTTTGCTGAAGTGATTAAATTTGAGATTGTTTTTAAGGTTTCTTGAATGTATCTTGAAGCTGCTCCTCTGAGCTCAATGCTATACATCCCACAAAAGTATTTGTCGTTTAAGTTTACGTAACGCAAAAAATAATTTCCCCCCCCCCCCACTGTGGACAATAAAGTTAAACCTAACCTATACTTTCACACCAAATGGCTGAAATTGTCATCACTTAAGCAGAAGGGAACTCTGCTTCTGCTGCTGTAAGAAGATGGAGCTTCATGGCTGACAGGTAGAGACTCACCCCCTGGGCAGAGGAAGACATGCTGATGTAGTCTTCCCTCGAGGGCAGAGACAAAGAGGCCTGGTCAATCTGGGTGAAATCCGAGAGAATCGGTGAGCACACATTGATTTTCAACATTCATGTTTACTTTGAAATGTTTCCCTTGAGGGTTTCAGAAACCCCCACCTCATGGAAGTGAGTTCACCCCATGCACAGATGCATCGATTGATGTGTAATCACAAAATGCCTGCATATACTTACACTTACAGTACCGTGCATAAGTCTTAGGCCACCATTAGATTTGTTGTTTTAGCAATGCTATAATGATCATACTGTACAATTATTTCTCAGTCACTTTATTGGAACACATCCTGAAAATATGGAGAAACGAATATGCAGTTTGAAAATAATATCTTTTTCAGGAAAAAACACCAAATGTTCTTCTATAATATCAAATATTTAGTGTGACCTACATTTCCACTTGAACAATAACACAACCATGGCTCTTTAAAACCTGGAATGGAACCCTAATGTTATTGGTCAAACCTGTGTTTCTCCTACTATTTCATGCCAACAAATAGCTGCTGTGAAAAAGGTCTATTATACCTGGTTTACTCCAGACATGTTGGAGCATTACATACACATGTTGCACAAGTTCAACTCACTGACAGGTTGATCATATAGTAGAAGACTGACTTTTAGTCACGTCTTTTCAATCTAAACGCCAACAATCACAAAACTGATATGAAAACATCAAAGCTGCTGGTGGCCTAAGACTTATGCACAGTACTGTGTATATATATTGAATGTCACATTTAACTGTGAAATACCTGCAGGTAATAATACTAATATTTAAATATATATATAAACATAAGTACATTAAGTAATTTGAAAGAGAAAACAAAATAATGGGATACTTGAGGCTAAAAAAAGACAAGTCACAAAACTCGGAAAACAAAATGTCAATTAAATACAAGCAGAAGAAAAACAAAAAAACAGAACGACGTCACAATAAAGCAAATTAAAAATAAATAAAAGAATAAAGAAAAACTAATTAAAAACTAAAAAGGGCCGTGTTAAAGAACTTGGAACTCCATACAGAGATGGAAGAACCTTTTCTCCTCCTGTGGAGGGCAGCACTGCACCTCTCACCTCTATAGCCTGCTGCAAATGATTATTAGAAGAAGAAAAAAGAAACGAACATGAGGTAAGATAGATAAAATGATGACATCACATAAAGGCCAGTCTGTAAACATGAATAGGAAGAAGAAGAATTTAAGTAATTCCAAAGTTGAGGGGGTCGTGATGGAAAAAGTAGACAATGAAAGAGCCCGAGTCGAGGGTCTAAGGCTGCGAGTTAGCACATAGTGCGATGTTAACATGAACATGTATGAACAAAAGTGTGGGTATCTCACCTTGATGATGTACTGTGAGGAGTTTTTGTCGTCAGGGGAAACGTACAAGCGAATCAAGACGCTTTTACTGTGCTGATTTCTCATTTCTGCCAGGGTTTTCAGGAGGTTCCACTCAGTGGCTGACCACACATACTCGCCGCTGAGCCCGTCCCCTACGACGGGCCAACGGAACTCCGGCTGCTTCAGTGTTTTCAACATGGGCTTTGCGTCCACCTTCTCCAGGACAGCTTTGAGAAACAGACACAGAAATTGAGAGACTGGGTCATTATTTTAAACTCCGCAGTACTTTACTGACCTGTTTTAGACCTCGCAAGTGCATACGTTTTGGATCATGGGGACATTTTTTTATGCCACTTCAAGGATATGATTGAGGGATAAGGATAAGTTTAGAACTAGGTTTAAATTTAGCTTAGTTTGAGTGTTGGGGTCAGATTGGGGGTAATTATAGGGAGAGCATTATGAAAACAACAGTTCCCACCAGGCCTGTAAAAGAGACTGCGATTACATTACTTTAACTACACATTAGGGCTGATGTGTTTACAGAGTCTATGGGGAATTATCTCCACTTTGAGTAAGAGTTGGACAAATGAGTTTCAGAATTGATTTTAAGGTGTTTTTAAAGCTCTTAATAGTCTTCGACCTTCATATTTATCTGACTTGCTCTTACTTTATGAACCTCCTAGAATCCATTTGTTCTTGGTTCTGGCCTTTAATCATCCCAAGAGTAAAAATTAAAATTCATGGAGAGGCAGCTTTTTGTTACCACAGGCCAGGTCTTCAGGAAGACCTGAGGGCAGCAGAGAACATTCATATTTTTAAAAGTAAACTCAAGATCTACCTGTTTTAGTCTGGCCTTTAAGTCAATTTCTTTTTATTAATCATACTATTTATTATTTTATTCATCCCTCTATTTTCTGTTTTTATTCCATTTTAATTGTTTTAATCTAGATAGTGTAATTTACCACAATAATGCTTTTTATTATCTTATCCTCTTTTAATAGTCAATTATTCTCTCAGTATTTTATTTTATTTCATTTTAAGCTACTTTACAGTATTTGCTTTCTTCACTCTTGTTTCAGTACTCTACCATTTATTTATAAAGTGTTATAGGTTGTATTTTTTCATCCTTAATTTTAGTTTCTTTTATCCAACCTTAGTGTTTCCTCATTGATGATGGTATGTTTTACAATTTTGTCTCTTTTAATGTCTTTTGTTTTGTTTTGGGATTTGTGCTTCAATTCATACTTGTATGAAGAGTGCGACATAAATTTAGTCTGGTTGATTGATAGAGAATGTCTCCAGGGAATAAATAAAATGAAATAACAGAAGCACATTCGTGTGTGTGTCATACTCACACTCATTCATACAGGAACGGTAAAGGATTTTTGCTTTAGTCACGGCCTCCAGTTCATCAGGTTGTGATGGAGCTTCCAGTAACTCTGACAAGAAGACAAGAGGAAAACACATATGAAAAAAAAAAACATTCTCCAATATAATATTAAAATTACAATAAAACAGCATATTATTCTCTTTTGCTTTGCAGTATGTGTCTTTAAGGAAATGATCTACCTTTTGACAATGATGGGTTATGTTACATAATAATGAACAATGTAAAATGTTCTTATCTGACATTACTTTGCTCTGATATAAACCTACTTTTATAATAATAATTATAATAGTAATTTTCTTCTTTTAAATGTTACTAAATTATGCTTGATAAAAGGTGTGAGGACCAAAATAATGTTGATAAAATTGTCTTTTCTTTTACTTTCTAATTTGGGAATTTTGATTGTATGCTCTCCTTTTTGAATACAACACAGCTGTTGACAAATGGATTTATTATATTTCATTCTTGCTTTACCTTTGACCCTTCTGTTCATCCTAAGAACTAAGATTTGTACCACAAAGGCACTCATTTTCTTTTTCGCTGACATAATATATTTTGACTCTTTCCAGATACATGTATGTCTCCCTAGCCTGGGTGAACGCAATCGACTCTGCTGACAATTTAATTTTGCTCTGCAGACACATGTGGCAAAGATATAGTTTTGGCCAACAATAGAATCTACTAAAAAAGGGAACTAATCACAGTTTTTTTCCCCTCAGCACAATGGTAAGAGGTTAAGTGTGAGCAACCTCTAAGCTGAAGGTCGACATGCTGCCGCAGCCAAGGGTAGATGCCATATGAGGAGGAATCTTCTGGAATGGGGTTCTCCTTCAACCAACCTCCACAGGAATAAAGATAAAAGTCCTCGCAGGGATCAATGGACCGATCCATTTTGTTTAAAATAGACCCAGCTGCAGGAGAGAAGCAAACAAACAAAAACAGTCCCAATCATTCAAGTATCTAGTGATTAATTCAAGATATTTAAAAGAAAATAAAAATAATGGAAGGGCAGATTTGCAGCATGTCTCACCTGCTTCGATGCATTCTGGGGTCAGACAGAACTCCTCCTGACTGGACCTCTGAGAGACTGAAGGTGAGGAAAAAGAGGTGAATGTAGTCTGTGACTTTAAACAGTAGTGTTATTCTGTAGAAAACACTAGTTGCATGCATGTCTATATATAGTCTGCTGCACCAAAACCACATAAATGTACAAATTTTGAAGTCTGCTGGTGACACGGTCAGTTTCCCATGAGAAACTCAACAGTGGAAACTGTACGCGTACGTTGAGAAACCGCACATTTCTCAGGAAAAGTTGATGACCTGACAACTTGGCAAACCCCAGCCAACAAGATGAAGCTGTGGAAGGTCTGCACCTAACAATTATCTTCATTACCAATCCTTACAACAGCAACATTAGTCTCGGTTTAGTCTATGAAGCAAAAAGTGAAAATTAGGGATTGCAATTCAAACATCAGAAAGAGGCTGAAAGTGGGTGATATTTGGCAAACTTTCTAGAACTTTATCCAAACAGATGCAGATCAATTGATCCCAACTGACTAATCTTTGTCTTTAGAAATGGAAGCTCAAGAAAAAGCTGGTTATGTTGACCAGATGTTAAAACCGTCTTATTAAATTATTAAATTAATGTGAATAAGTTTTCTGAACAATGGTTAATGTAAAATCCAAAATGGTGCTTTCAGTAAGTCTAACAATTCCAGCTTTAGCACAAATAAACACTGAAAGAACAGTATAGTTTCTGTTTTCTTGAAAAAATTGGAAGATAAGTAATTTTGTCCCTTTTATCTGTATCTGTTTGACAGTACAGCTCATTTTTGTAACAGAAACAGTGTAATATTGTGTAATATTATGGCAATGCCATCTAATTTCTATAGTAATCACCAAGTTTTGGCATAGTATCGACAATGGAAAACATGTCTGGGACATATAATGGATGAATTTCAACTTTATAATATGGAAATGATTCCATTTTGATTCACAAATATTTCATGTGAAGGTGTTACACTGATGAAATCTACAGTAATTCTTATTACCAATCCATTATCTGGAGAATAACATGGTATCACAGTAATATTATTTCCTTATTTCCACACTATTAGCATTTTTTATTATCAATCTGGAACCTTGATTAGAAATTAGATTAGGTTATTATTACTTCCTTATTACATGCCATAATTGTTACTGTAATATAAAGTGATCGCTTTTTATCTTGATAGTCAATAAATATGGTATTGACAGTGAGGTGAAGGGATAGTGGCTCTCATACTTGTGACCAGCCTGAGAGACATTAATACAATCCCCTCTTTAGCAAACATTTATCAAGACATTTATCAAAACTAAAGTGCAGTTGAAGCGGCTGGACAGACTAAACATTATGCATCAAACCTGACAAACCTACCTGAATAATCTTGACTTATCAAGTCACAGGAAAAGAAAAAACAAAAAAAAAATCAAACTATGTATATGTATATAGATGCATATAGAACATTTACACTATATGTAAAAGAACATGAATTGTAATTATAACTTTACCCATTCACGCTGCTTCCTGGAGGCTGAACGGAAACCTCCGTTTTTTTGTGATGTGGTTACGAGGTCAAGCAGAGGTGGCACAGATCCATAAAGCTGGCTAACGGATTTAGAAAACCAAATCCCCATTGTGAATGAGTCAGTGAAGCGTTACAGAGCTGCACTGCCACAACGTTTGACCTTCGAGGTTGACCGGTCTAGTTGTCTTTTTATTGCCGCTTATGTGGCCGCTTCACGTTGAGCCCACTTGGAGTGAAAATGCACACAGTCACGATTTAAACCCTGCACGGTCCACTTGACCTGGAGTGACCTCAACAACCCCTCAACACTCCTTTATATAAACACACAGGACTTTTAAAAAAAACACACCATCTGGTTCTGTGTACATTACCCCAACTGGAACTGTCCAAAAATAAAAGCCTAAGCCGAAAACCGAGACTTAGCACTTCAACAGTTCTTTAAAACAGTGAGGAAAGTACAAGATGTCCTCACGTTCCAAAAATGTCCTCAATCCAACAGGTCTGCAACCGGTCCTCACAAAAAAGGTATAAACACACACAGATGTTTGAAGCTCCCGTGTCACTGCTAATAGCAGGAAACTAAACAGACCGATGACACAAACACACGACGTTCACAGACACGCAAATAACAGACTCTCGGAAGTCATTAAGAAGGACAAATTAAAAAAAAAGGACAAAATAAATCAAAGCAACCACTTGGCATTCCTGTGTCTGGTCATTCGCACAGTTGGAGGGTTTCCATTAGAGTGGGTGTGTGTGCTGCTACATACATGGTAGGCACATAACATAATTACACTTCAGTGCCACCACAAGAATGTTGGCTTCCCTCAATAACAAAAAAAACCAAAACAAAAACAGTACTTACACACAAGTACCCCTCCCAACCACGACCATCCTCACGACCACGCACGACTCAGTCATTTCCTCTCTTGCAGTGTAGTGCAGATAATAAGTTCAATACCACCTTTAATGTCTGTCAGGATGTTCAGCTTTGGACAGAGGCTGATTAAAAGTCTTTAAGCTGAGTTAAAAGGCAAAATACTCAATGTTTTACAGTGTATTTGATTCGTCTCATAGATAACTCTCCTCTAGTAAGTGAGGGATTTCACACACCAGTGTTAAGACAACAGAGAAATCTGAAAGTTTACAGTTATTAAGGCATCAAATTTAACTTGTACAAAAAATTTGAAAACGTTTACATCGTACATTATTTAATGTATTTGGTGTTTACATGTTGAACAAACAAGCCTCAAGATTAAAATGTTGTATAAATGGCTTTTTTGAGCTAGATATGTTGCTTTTATACCAACTAATTGTCATTATATATGTAAAATTTGATTATTTACCAATGTTCACCGTTGTGTTTCGAGTTCCTTTTACAAACAGAGCTGTTGGTGACATACTGGCCTTCATGACTTGACCTTGACAAACCTTTCCATTTCCTCTTATGTTTTATTGTCATCTATGTGGATTTTCCCATTCTTAAGTAAGAAGATGGTGACAAATCACTGCTCATTTCTGTCGGATACAAATTAGGATATCCCACCAAGAAAATGTCCAACTTGAACCTTAAAAATATGTTTGAGTTCAAAATATTTAGCCTAAAAGTTCAGACCGCCATCTGAAATAATGACCATGTGGTCCAACAGAGGGCAGTAATGTTTTTACTTTTTATTTGGATAAACTTCTGTAACTATAGTTTCTCCTGAACAATAATCACCAAAGCATCAGAAAAGCAGAGTGTGGAAGTATTTCAGGTTCTTCACCATAGATGAGAAGGTAAAGAGCAGATCTGCTAACTCTTAGCTTAGCTGTTAGCTCCACTAGATTGATAGTAAGTGTTATATAAATAATTATATAAATAATGTCATCATGTTTGTGTATCTTTAAAGGAATTTTATGTAATATTCATTTTAGGGCTGAAACAATAACTCAATTTATCTCTTATGAACTTTTTTTTTTTAACATTATCTGACATTTTATGGACCAAAAAAAATACTTGATTAATCGAGAAGAAAAATCATCTGACTTATCACTTATGAAAATAAGTTTTAGTTGCAGTCGTAGTTCATTGGAACTTGATTTTTGGAAGAAGTGACAGAAGAAGTGACAGCCCTGAACACATATTAATTTCCCTGACCCTAACTTTAACCCTTGCACTAACCTCAGCCTAAAACAGTACATTTTAACACTTTAAAACCCGTGTTAAAATGTAATAATTCACATTATGGGGCCTTGATTTTTGTCCCCATAAGGAAGACAAGTCCCCATAATGTGACTGTGTAAACAGATATATTGTCCCCACAACATAACGAACACCAGGTACACACACACACACACACACCCACCACTACTTTCCCCATAAATCCCCATTGATTAATTTCACACTCCGCAGGAAACAATTCCCATTTAACACGCACACATTCCTTTCTGTCTTTTCCCATCGTCCACTTTGATTCACACAGTGCATTAAAGACACTCCCAGGTTCTGCATGTGCATGTGGGCGTAAACGTAACCTTATATGAGCCAAAAATAGTTTGACACAAGTTACCCGCGAACCCTCCACACAGACCTTTGCTCCCAGCAGCGCGTGTGTGTGTGTTTGTAATTTCCAGTCAGTCTGTAATACAGGATATAATCTGAGTGTGTGATACACAATATCTCCTCAGGATTACACAAATTATAATGTAGGATGAGGGAAAATGTGTGTTTACATATGTGTGTGTGTGTTTGTACTTACCCAGTATGAGTGCGAGCAGCAGGACAGCACACAGACACACACACATGGCCAGTGCTATCTTGTAGAGGCGAGTGTTGCCCCTCTCGGGTTTAACCCCACTGCCACCTAAACGCTCCAGCTCCATGACCTACTATATCACACAAACGCACACTCTTGAAAAAAGGAAATAAATAAATAAAATGCAAATCTGAGGTGGAAAAGCACCAAGAAAAACACAAAAGAAATAAAATAAAATTTAAAAAAAAAATGGGAAAACTATATCATTAAAAATAATAAATCCAGAGGCGTTATGGTGCTATGTTCCTAGGTTTAAAGAAAATGAAATCACACTTTAATTATGCTCTTTGCTGCTTCACATCTCTCTGTCTGCACTACTCCAACTTCACTCGAGCTCTTCAAACTCTGACTCCCTCCCTCCTTCATCCCTCCTCCTCCTCTCCTACTCTCCTCCCTCCCTCCCTACCTCCCTCGCTCTAGGAAACAAGGGACCAGGCACCCCAGTGGTGAACAATAATCATTTTATTAAAAAATCATTAGCCAAAACCAGAACAGCATCAGTGTGTAGTAATAGCAGTAGTAGGAGGCTGTGAGGGCAAGTTTTGATTTAGATCATCTTTACGAGGACAAATTTAAATGTCTTTTTGAGGTGTAAGACATCGTTTTAGGGTTAGGGTTAGAATTAGGCCTAGGGTTAGGGTTGGCCATTATTAGGTTTGAGTGTCCTCACTACAAAAGCTGTACAAGTTTAGGCTGTACAAATGAATGGAAGTCAGCATGAGTCCTTAAAAGGACAGCTGCTCAAACAGCTGTGTGTGCGTGAGTGTGTGTTCTTGTACTTGCTGCAGAGTGAGGACCAAAAATCGTATAAACACCTACAAAGTGAGGACATTTTGACAAAGAGAGGACATTTTGGCTGGTCCTCACTTTTCACCCCTTAAAGGGGCTTTTTCAGGGTTAAGACTTGGTTTTAGGGTTAGAACTGGGTTTAGGTAAGGGTTAGGGTAAGGGTTACGGTTAGGCATCTAGTTGTGATGGTTAAGGTTAGGGTAAGGAGCTAGGGAATGAGGGTCCTCACTTTGATAGAAGTGCAAATATGCGTGTGTGTGTGTGTATATATCATTAGCAGCTGCAGGCCGTGTCAGTGGCATAAGCAAACGTGTGAAGTGTGTGTGTGTTTGTGCCTAATGTCATGTTCCAAACAGCTGTGTGCTCTGCTCCAAACATTAATCAAATCAGACCGGCACTAAATTAGAACCACACACTGATTACAATCGATTGATGCGATGACGGTGACGACGGCGTCGCCGCCTGTGAAACAACACATCAGTGCATCACTGGTTTCCTGGAGGAAGCAGGGAAGTGCTGGTGTTAACACCACAGCTCCTGATTTCTCCTCCACCGCCTCCTCCTGCTCCCTCCCTCCCTCCCTCCCCCTCTGTCTGTCTCTGCCGAGCGTGAACTCTTTCTCCATGTGCTTCTTAAGGTTTGGGGCGTCGGCGACCGAGTCCCTATATAGACTTGACTTCCTGTGTGGCTAAAAAACACCCATTCATCAGGCAAACACTTTGACCACGATGCCATTGTTTGCCACTTTGGACTCACAGTCATTTGTGTCCTGTTTTATTCTCGACTATTGTTTGAAATGTCAACTGGGACCTTTACGCTCGAGTTTTCATTGTCTCTGCTCCTCAATGAAGCGTGGACATATTTTAAAGTCTCACCAGCTTTACATAAATCAGGTTTACATTTAAATTTACCTCAAAGTATTTACAATAATTCACTTCTTAATTATTTAATGACCACACAGTTAAACTCTACAGTACAGTCGCAAGTGGAAATTCTAATTCAATTCTTAATAAAAACCTGTTCAAGTTCAAAACAGATAGTAGAAGTGCATCAGATAGTTTAAAGTGATAATAATTTGTCCAGCAGAGGGCGCTGTGAACACAGCTTGGCCTGCCTCCATACCGCCTTTGAACATCAGACAAAGACAATAGAGATGTTATTTATTGTTATTTTCTGTGAACATGGAGTAACAAAATAAATCTCCTGACTAAGCGGTAGAATTTTGTAATATTTGCATAAGGATACATAAAATGTGCTTATATTAAAATATTGACTCTAATAAAATTAAATTAAGATCAATATCAATCTGAAAAAAAATCAAATCTTGGTACGGTCATGACTTTCCTGCACTGCACACAGGAAGTAATGTCACACAGATAAAAATGGCAACTACATTTAACATTATCTCATACATTGCAATTATTTTTGGTTTGTTTACTATAAATGTTAAGTGTCTCATGCAGGAATAAATAATTTTTTGTCTTTTTGTCCGTTTGTTAAATATTCTGAGTAGATAATTAGCAAAAAATGGATGTGAAATTGTATATATAGATGAAAACAGTGGAATTTGAAGTGAACAAAATACAAACGTGTGATAGGAAGATATGCTATAATGATACGAAACAGATCACTCTAAATATTATGGATAATTGGTTTATATGAATCTTTTCTTCAGTGCTGATGGTCCAGTATTAACTAAACCGTGTCTCTCTTCAATCCTCTGTCTTCCTCCATCATCATCATCATCATCATCATCACCCTCCCATGTCTGTTTACACAAACATCCTTCCAGGCTGCCATCAGCTCAAGATAAGCAACAAAAGCACACACGCAACGACACGATTGGGGCAGAGGGGAAAACAGAAATCTGCCTTCAGAAAAGTCTTATCTGTAAACCAAACATCATTCAGCACAGTCTGATCCTCCCGCCGCATTCTTCACTAATCATCCACCGAGTTCAAGCCTCACAAAAAAACAAAAACAGTGACCATTTTCCAGCTGCTGACAAAGATGTCGGCTCATCTCTGCTAAACACACACCTCTGCAGTTTAAGCCCAGGGTCGTTCAGTGTTAGCGTGTCTCTCTGGGCAACACCCTTTCAAATTACTACGTGTCGCCTCTCTCATGCTGACACACACTTGGGAAAACATAATCACTGCACAAGTGGGAAAGACTAAAGCAACACTGTGGCCCGGGGAGCAGATGCTAAAAGAGCAGCCTGTGGGTTTTTGTTAACACTGTCGCAGGAAGACCAAGAGCTGGAAATATGACGGGCGGAAAATCCAAGTTGGGTGATTTTTCTCAGCAGCTGAGGTAAAATAGAGAGAGAGAGAGAGGCAGGTGAATTTCCACACCCACAACCCAATCCACAGAGAAGGTTCTACAATAGAAGTGGGTTTATGGGCAGAAATTGAATCTACTACCCATTGAAATGTTTGTACAAATGTACAATTGCGTAAGAAATAAGATTTTTATTTTTCCATTCCATTTACCTCAGAATTCAGAACTAGGGGAAAAACCATAGACATAAATAGCCACTGTCAGCAATACCAGTCGATAACAATGCTCTACAGCCACGGTTCTCAAAGTGTGGTACGCGAATCACCAGTGGTGCGCGAGCTTCCTCCGGTGGTACTTGAAGGAAAATCAGAAAAAACTGTTCTAGTGTATATACAAGGGAATGTGATCAGAGTGGAGCTGAGGAACTTTGACCAAAAATGAAACAAATAACAAAAAACTTTAATAAATTAAATACTTCTTGCACCATCCTAATCTGATTTCACTATACCAGTGTCTGAAGTATGTCTATATTATTTATATATAATAAAATCTAACTATTTTAACTGTAACACTCAACCTTTCCCTCAAAACAAATACACTTTAAATTTGTACTAAAATTATTTCTATTATAATTTTATTTACTTCCAATGTAACTTCCAATGCCCCAAAACAGACCAATGGATCTAATTATAACCTTGCAATCCCACTGAGTATTAAAAAAGACTTAATCTTGTAAAGTCTTTTCAGTCATTGTCTCAAAAATCACCTTAAAAAAAAATTATGTTTTAGAAAAATTCAACACCAAAAATGGGAATAACTGAAACTGTGCATGAATTTTCAGAATTATTGAAACGGCTTTAAAAGAAAGTTAAATAAAACCAGTTCTTTATTCCACAGTTTTTACTTTTACAACCAGTACAGAGCACAAACAGTACGAGACCAAGAGAGTAAAAACTTCCTTTTTGTTTAAAGTTATTACAAAACCTTCATTTTCCTCAGTTTTTGATGTATGTGGTAGTAAACCACAGTATTACCATGCATTATCCAATTAAATAAGGCTTTTTAAAGACAAACACACAAACACTGTTGTTTTTCAGCAGGGAAATATGGCTTTTTTTTCTTTTTTTTCCTTTCTTTTGTTTTTTTTTTTTTTGAAAATCCATTTTGGTTTTTCAGTCAAACTTCAGACACAAACACATTAGAGATATTTAAGTTTGGACAGTGCAGTCTTTGTAAACAGTCACACAGGAGGGAGCTTCATTTATTTGTATTTATGTGCTTTTTGTGTATTTGGCGACAAAATGGTGGAAGAAATATTTGTAATTTTTCTTTGTTTTTTTTCCCCCGTTGGTCCAGTCCAGTCTCTGGACGTTTGGCAGTACTGCAGGGAAATGCAGTCTGTTCCCTGCAAGTTTCACAGTCCAATGGTCGGCTCTTGTGGTTTTTTATTTTTTATTTTTTTTTAATTGCCACGGTTACCGTGCAGTGACCATCCACAGGCCCAGCGCCACGTTAGCAGCCAGCAGCGCGCTGCCACCTAGCAACAGGAAGAAACCAATCAGCTCGCGGTTCTGACGTTCTGTTACCACGGAGACTAGCGTGGCCTCCAGCAGAGCGTTCAGCATCCACTGCCCGTCCAGAGCGAAGCACGGCACGGAGTTGACGACGGCTAACGCACCGGAGAGGGACACCACGTATCTGAGCGAGAACACGGCTAAGGACGGAAAACACCCAGGAGTTTGGCCTTTTCCTTGGTTTAATCACCAACCAATAAAAATATTGCAGTTAATCTGCGAAAAAACATTTCCTAGCCTTTTCATTTATATATTATTTGGGAATGCTGAGTCAGGACTTCAAACTAATGTTTTCCTCCTCTGTTTAGTTTGGAATACTGAGTCAGCATTTCCAACTATTGTCTCCCTGCTTTGTAAATTGGTTGGAAATGCCAAGTAATCTTTACCAAACATCATTCTTTTTCCCATTTCTTTATTAATTTGTAATGCCAATTCATCATTCCCAACTATAATGTTCCTTTTTTCTTTAATAGTTGGGAATGCTGACTCAGAATTGCCAAATCTTTTTTTTCCCTGTTGTCATTATTAGCTGGGAATGTTGTCAGTTTTACCAAATATCAGTTTTCTATTTTAAAATTAGGTGTCAGTAATGGCAGTAAAAATAGTCAGAAAAATTATATTATGCACAAATATACTCTTGTAATCATGTATATTGTAAACTGGCCTGAGATCATTTGTCTTTAAAAAATGAGTGGCCATTTAAAACCTTTAGTCTGCAGTTATAAACCATAACCAAATTCAAAAATAACATTAAAATGCTTTGTTCTTTGAGCTTTTTTTCCTCTCAGTTACTATATAACTTGTGATGGATTTATGCTCAAACACAGTATTTGTTATAATTTTAATTTGGAAGACTTATAATGTTCTCTAATCATAAGTTTAATTTCAAATAACTTTTTAAAGAAAGAATAGATTTTTAGACAGTGCAGACCGAATTTTCATTGTGTAATATTTCCATCTATTAAAAAGGAACACCATTTGTTGAAATGTTGTGGTGTTTATTATTTTAAGCTTGTCTAATTGTGCATCCATCACCTGATTGTGTCTGGAGTCCATGCAACATGAAGGATACTTGCAGAAGGTCTCGAGGAAGACAGGCAGATCCAGGTGGAGGAAACCAAAGCGTGGGACAAAGTTGGTCAAACTCACTGAGGGGAAGAAAAAAAACCAAAGGGTTTGTTGACATTTTGTTAAATTAAGTATTTACTCTTTAAATATGTCACTGAGTTGTGCTTTATCAGCAGCAGAAGACACAAACAAGCCATCTTTTGCAAACTCACTGCAAGAACCAGCTCAACGGCCGAAAATGTAAACAGCAATTACATGAACATGACAGATAAAAAGCTCATGACTCAATCAGAGGAGGATCTTTTTAAGAAAAAGAAAAGATAGTCACGAAAAAAAAAGCTTTGTACACAAAATAATGAGGAATTGTGGAGACACATACCAGCGTGCTGAAGGTGCGGCGGGTAACCCACAAACAGCATGTGTGTGTTGGGCGGATGTGTCACACGGATGAAGCGTGTCTGGTTTTCCAGAGACGGAGTGACACAAATGGTGGCGCCGCGGGAGGTTGTGCCGCAGTCGTCGTCCGTGCGACACACCCGCGTCCCCGTCACCATCTTACGCACCGGCATACAGGCGTACTGCAGCAACAGCATTACAACAGTCAGTCAGAAGAATACACAATATATTATTATTTGGCTTTATTCATTCGTATGCTTCTTTTTTGCATTGTTACCTTGTTTATTTTCATGTATCATAACCCACAATAGTGCTTGAGTATTTGTAACAATGGGCATTTGCTGGGTATTTTATGACAGTGTTAGTTATAGTTATGGAGCAAAACTATGCAGAAAACATCCCATGGCGTGTTCCCATCATCCCTGTTTTTATGAACATTTAGCTGAATGGAATCAAATTTAATTTGGAGCTGGAAAAGCTGGTGTACTGATCAAAGGGTAAGTGCAATGGAAAGAGTTTTTACCAAATAAAATATAAATCACATGACTGAACTGTCCCTCCCACTTTTGCATTTCGCGGGAAAAAGTGTCAGAAAAGGCGGATACAGCGGGTGACAGGAGGAATGTGTGGACTAATGAGGAAGTGTGGGGAAACAAATATTACTACAATAATGAAATGAAGCAGCAGCAAAACGCGACCACTCGTCAACAGCTATTGGTGACGCCTTCTGTTGTGCAACTGTAGAGCAGTTGATGGAGTCACATGTAGATTTCTTTGAAAACTCGGTTCAACTTTCCAATATATTTGAATAGAAACCTAGACACAGATAATGTGATTACCTATGTGATTTTCCTTTAGGTGAGTGAGGTGAGTCAGGGAGTAAACTGCCAGGACATATATATATATATATAACTATATATATATATATATACACATATATATATATACATACATATATATACATATATATATACATACATATACATATACATACATATACATATATATATATACACACATATATATATATCTACATATGTATATGTGTATATATATATATATATAGTATTTTAACACTTTGGTACTTAAGAGTGGAGTTCTGTAGTAATAACTTCTCTTTTTGACATAAAAAGCTTAAGAAACACATGATGAACGAGTCACAAAATCCCCTGCCAGTGCGTGTGTGTGTTTCAGCGAGTGTTGTTTTGTGTGTGTGTGTGTTTCAGCGAGTGTTGTTTTGTGTGTGTGTGTGTTTCAGCGTGTGGTGTTGTGTGTGTGTGTGTCTGACCTCCTTCTCTCTGCTGCTCCTGCTGTGTGGGTTCATGTAGGAGAAGCAGAGATCCGTCAGGCTGTTGTTGCTGCAGCAGTCCATGGTTCCATCCAGACGCTTGAAAGCTACGACGAGACCAGAAAAAACAAAAACAAGATGGATAACAAACAGAGAGAGAGAGAGAGAAGCAGGTTGATTAGATTTAGTGTGTGTTGGATTAAAGCCATTGGACATTAGTGATGCCTTTATTTTCCACAGGAGTTTTAAATCTATTAACAGTGACTGGATGAGAACAGAGTGTCACACACTTTGTGTAGTAATAATCCAAAAAAGAAAAATATAAATAAATACAATAAATTAGAAGATTAAGGCTCTTGCACAGTGTTATTTAGAGACACAGTAGTAAAATGATTTGAACAAATTTGGTATTATTCACAATAGAAAGTCATACCTCTCCACTATAAAGCAGTTTTAAGTAGTTTTTTGTCAATTTTTCATTCATTTCTTAGTCATTTATACAAACTTTCGTACATGAAAATTTTATTTATTATATATATGTAAGGAAAAACTTCTGAAAGCAGAGAACATTTGAGGATTTGTGCTTGAAAAACACCTTAAAATAATAATAATAAAAACAATAAGAGTAATAAACACAAGAATAATCAGCTCAGTTCCTGAATAATTTTCTGAAAATCATCTAATCCACTATTTGTCACTGATTTACAGTGAAATAAAATATTTTGATGAAGCAATAAACATTTCTTTATCTAATTGCTACATTATGAAATGCACAGAGTACCATTGGAATAAATTATAGGCCACAGAGAAGCTAATGTTTTTTTTTTTGTTTTTTTTTTAAAATAAATTGCCTCTTATAATTTATTAACTGATTATAATCAAAGAGTGAATATGAAGAGTGAATTATTTCAGAGGCTCTCAGCAAAGATAAACAATTACAGCTGCTGTTTATGCCATTATTGCTTTTAACAAACACTCGTCCACTCACGTCGTCCATGAGCCCAGCTGGGCTGCAGGCTGGACGCGGGGACACAGTATCCAGTCTGAGGTGTGTGAGACAGGTGAGACAGACAGCGGTTCCAGTCCTCCACCCCAGCGACGGGACAATCCTCCAGCCCCGTCACGATGTCTCCGACCGACAGACCCCGAGGACCATCAGCTGCCGAACCCTGCTCCAAACACACACAAAAACATCAACACAGTTTCAGCTGTGGAACACTGACCTCAGAGGTACAGTTAAATAAACTGTGTAGTTTCTTTGTTAAAAACTGTTAAAGTACAATAATAACTGCTCATCCAAAAAAATAGTGAACTAAACCTTTGGATGCAAAATAAAGTTTAAGTAACTTTGCACAGTTTATCAAATTTCTTATAACAAAAATTAGGGGAGGGTCAAAATATCGATTTGGTGATATATCGTCATCCTTCCTCGTGCAATACAATAATCGATACACCAAGGCAAATATTGATATTATAATTTAAACAATTAAAGGCACTCTAAAATAAATACTCCCTGCGACATATTATCACACACAAAGTATATTATGTGATATTATTGGTATCGTGGACCATGTATTGCGTATCATACTGCGAGGTAACAAAAATGTGTAAACTTACAAAAATAACAAATATACAGCCAATTAATTACATAATAATCAGCCAATGCCAATTTTTTTCAAAAAAATGGCAAATACCAGCCCAATTATTCTACCCTGATTTATCTTTCCAAGTCTAATTCTTATTATAATTATTATTAGTAGTAGTAGTAGTACTACTACAACTATCAAGGCTCAAAGTATTAAGTAATGAAATAGCAAAGCTGAGACTCTACTAAGTGACATCAATGGTGTAAGTAGCAAAAATAACTTGAAGATTTCTTTGAGTCGGGAGTGATGTCACACTTTAAAAATACACATAAATATCAAAAAAATAAAAAGTGGATTGACAGATATATGTGCCGCACTGACCTGCACAATGTCAATGACCAAAGCTCCGCCTCCAGTGGAATACACAGGAAATAGAAACACAGGCAACAGGAAGAGGAAAGCCAACGCTGCCAGGCACAGAACAAAATTGTGCCAAACACCTACAGAGAAGAAATGTATGGAAAGTATCTTAAATATCAGCTAATTATTTCACATTTTGACATTATTTTATATCATACTGAAGCCATAACTCACATTTATCTCCTGCTTATTGATTAATTTATTTATTCAATTCCTTGAATAAATAAATTAATTGATTGACTGATTGTTGAAGCTCTGATTACAGACAGTAAAACCCTGTTAAACTAAAGCTACTGTCAGGCCAACATGCTGTTCTCCACATGTGCAGACGGTAACGTGTTGTTGACTGTAACCACTCTGCTCTAAATATAACTGTCTGTATTGTCCTAATTACGCATGAACACACAGACATTTGCCCCCCCAAAAAAATAAAAAATAAAATCCCACACAGGGAAGCATCTGCCTGCTTCTGATTTTAGGACTCCAACACACAAACCCGGTGACATAAACACGGCAACATCATGGAAAACACACACAAGTCTGAGGTCAGGGGGAAATTAATAGCTTAAGATAGACAGATATTTTGAGGAAACTCTTTCTGCATGGCAAAAAATAAAATTCTTCCTGTTTTTAAGTCTAAAGGGAGGCAAAGGTGCTGATGGTGGAAAATAAGGGATTCCATGTCAGGATTATACATACGCTCACACAGCACAGCTGATTTTCACTAAGGAGTAAACAGACGATTAGAGTCGCCCGAACATCTCTACTGGGAGAAATAATAAACATGTTATGTGACAGAAACCCCAGAGCGCCCCCTGTGGACTGA
The DNA here is from genome assembly GCA_016785285.1 of Brachirus orientalis. Classification (NCBI taxonomy): domain Eukaryota; kingdom Metazoa; phylum Chordata; class Actinopteri; order Pleuronectiformes; family Soleidae; genus Brachirus; species Brachirus orientalis. The sequence continues at coordinate 10,673,761 of JAFBJR010000258.1, read as the reverse complement.
GACACTGAGAAATAAACACAGCGTGCTGTTTTGTCTCTCTCTCGCTCACAGACACACAAACTCTGTATTTTTCTCTCTCGCTCACAGACACACACACAGTATCACTCTCTAGCCTAACAAGCTAATTTTCTCATCACATTGAGCAAAGATGAGCTTCTTCAGTTCACTACAGTGTTTACAGTAGCTCTTGGCTGCCCTCTAAAGGCTCCTAACTGCTATAGTTATAGATGTCTGAAGTATTTATTTTATTTAAAAAGGGACAGTGTTCAGTGTTGACAGGCACCAGTTTTCCACAATGTTTTCAATGTATGAAAGACCAAACCTCCACAAAAAAAAAGCTACATTTTCAAAAATACCCTCCCAATCACACAAGACCAAAATCATATCAGCTTATTATCCACATAGAAACAATGCTATAGTCCGAAAAACCGAAAATGCTAGTTTTTTAAATGATTAATGAAGTCAAAGTCCCACCCTTCTCTTGCTTTGCGTCTTCGTCATCGTCGTCTTTTTCTTTCACAGCCCCTAACTTTTATGTTTATGCTCCAGGGTATCTTCTGTTTTTGGTGTATTTTCTGCAGGCAGTATTACAGCGCCACTTACAGGCCTGGCATATATTCCCAAGCATTTAGAGTCTTTTTGAGAAATTTGAGTATGAAGATATTTCATGAAATGTCTTTGGAAACCTTTTCAAGAATGAAAAAGATCATAAAGGGAAAAGGCCTTAATCTCCTCAAGCACTGATAAACAGTCTTTCAAAAAATTCCCGAATCCAGACGGTGACCTGGATCAGCACCAAAATCTAATCATCTGTTCTTTGTCCCATTACACAACTTTCCTGAAAGTTTCTTCAAAATCTGTCCATAACTTTTTGAGGTATTTTGCTAACAGGCAAACAAATGCTGGCAAAGTTCCTGTGTACAGTACCATTAAATTGGACATGCACATAAATAAATGTAGTCCTGTGTCACGTTATCAGGTTTAGCAGCAAGTGCTTTGGCATATAATGATAAAAATATTCCTGTGTTCTGACAGCGTTTCGGATTCCTTGTCCCATTACACAACTTTGCTGGAAATTTCATCAAAATCCATCCATAACTTCATGTGTTATTTTGCAAACAGGCAAACCAACACTGGTGAAAACATGCGTGGTGGAGGTAATAACCAGCCACTAACTGGCTCCCACTGATCGCCTACGGTGGCCTGTAAGAGGCATGAGTCTCAATCATGCACGAGTAAGTGCCAGCTCCATCAGTCAGTCCATTAAAAAATTATTTTCTTAATTGCAGAGTGAGATAGTTGATGAGAGGCTGCTGCTGGGAAATTAAAGACCTCTCACTGACCTTTACTGGAAATGAGTGCAGTAATAATTGTGATTAAGAGCTGAGATCAAAATAATCTGGTGAAATAATAAGGATTAAACCGCCGTACGTGCGCTCAGGAGGTGACATCAACTGTCTTACCGGCGCAGAAGATGCGGAGCTGCTGTGTGGGCGATATGAGGTTGAGGTGAGAGGTGAAGAGGTCCACGAAGGCACCGGGGTAGACCACAAACACAAACATGCCGAAGCCGTTCACTCGCACTTGCTCCCTGCAACACAAGAGCAGGAGGAGGGAGAAATGTAAACACAAAAAACCACACATTTAAACACACAACTCATCACATGATTAAGGATGGCCATACAAATATGATGATAAAATATCTAGATTTGTATATGAATAACTGAAGATTCATAAAAATCATTCAGTTTTAATGATTTATTTGTTGTATGGAGCAAAAAAAGACAATATTCACATTTAAAAAGCTGAAAAATAAGTGTTTGGGATTAAAGATGGCAAAGTATTACGTTAACCCTAAAATCAATCATGACAAGAGCAGATTTGTGCATGATGTAGTGACTAATTTACATGACTGTAACACCTAATAACATTTAGATTTTAGTTATTTAATCCATAAATCTTTATTAAAAAGGTTTGCAAATGTGTTTGTGGAACAAAAAAAAAATCTCCCATGACCCATCTATGGGATCCGACCCAGTTTTTGGGAATCAGTGCGATCAGTGCGATCAGTGTGAGCTGCTTTTTCACTCATGGTTCTTGGGGCATTTCTGCCGTAACCTGTTGAAAATAATCTAACATGCTCCTGGATCTCATCATCACCCCTGCTGGTTGCCACGGAAACAGCTCTAGCCTCCTTACCTCAGTGCTGCCACAGCATGGCCCAGCTCATGTATGACTCCGCTGAGCAGCAGAGCGATGAAGAAGTAGGCCAGCTGATTGGTGGGCAGATTAACACCAGGGACCTAAAGACAAAACCCAACAACTTCATAAAAACAGCACAGAAACACAATTATTAACACAAACACTCATGATTTTGCTCTTTCATGTGATATTTATGTTCGGTCTGAACCTTTTAAAGCAGACATTTTTATAAAAATATGATAATAAAAGTCTGTTTCTCAATGACGGTGTCATAATTTATTGAAGGGGTGTTTCAGTGTGGTCTGAACCCCCCCCCCCAGCTCTGTATGTTATTTTCTGCTTCACCACCCTGACAGCTATTTACCATAAATGACCTGCTAATAGCTGCACATGAATCACCGGCAAACCTCCTCTGGGAACAGTGCTCATATTAATGCTTGGCTATTTGACAGCTCAATGAATAAAAAAAGAAGAAAAGGAAAGGAAATGCAAAAACAAGGCTTTCCTGCTTCTTTTCATTAAATATTTAAATGACCTATCAAGGACATTTAAGCTCCAAGTGGATACACAATTATATTACCTGTCAAATTTAAGAGAAAATCTGATCTGAAATGTGTCCTAACTGGATGTCAACGACTGCACACTTCACCTTTAGAAGGTGATAAAGCTCCAGTGAGTGTATACGTACCACCACCTGCAGGGCCTGCTGGCCTGCAACGTGAGGAGTGTTCGTGGTCATCTGAGCGAGCGTCTGCTGCAGCGTCTTTACCAGCAGCACCACTGATCCCAGCATGGCCACTATACCGAACACCAGGCCACTGTTGAACCTGAGAGAACAGAACTTTTTCATCAATGGTCTTAACCATAAGTAAAATATTAGCATTTTTTTGAAAAGTAAAGGCTGGCAGGGTTTATTTATGTGGTGTGCTGTTGATAGAACCTTAAAAAGTAAAACGCAGAAGTACAGAAATTAATCCAAAAAGTGTATATTGGGCTCCTTTAGCTGAGGTCATGTAAATCCGGTCATGTCACGCTCGAAACCAAAGTAAAAGTAAGAGTCTATTTATCTCACATTCAATAATATACGGCTTGTACTCCATGAATTTAAAAGGTCACAGTGAACTCTTACGGCTTTCAACCGACACTGGCCTCATTCAATATGGCAGAAGCTCTTCCTGCCAACATGGCGGAGTAAACAAACAGTTCATAGTTCATTGGATGTTCTCACCACAGGTACAGTGCTCGGGGTTTGATGCGGGCACAGTACGCAAACAGCCGGTTGAACATGGTGGTCTGCCACCTCACGTGGAACGGAGACAACATGAGCCCGCGACTCGCCAGCCATGACTCGTAGCTGATCCGGTGCGTCGCTGATGACTGCGGGACAGAAACAAGAGTCAGAGGGGGGAAACGTTCCGAGTGTCCATCAGTGCCATATTCACTGTATACCTGTACAATGTTTGGTTATTTTGGACATGTTTATAAAAGATATTAAGCATATGATGAATGGTGCAGCAATTAGCTTTGATAATATTGCCGTAATTTTTAAAACAATGCTGATTTCAAGTTCAAAAAATGTAAATATTTTCTGGTTTCCTGTTATTAAAATGAATATTTATGGTTTTTGGACAAGAACACAATTTAAGATATTGTCAGTTTGAGGTTGCAGAAACAGCAATCGACATTATTCACCATTTGTTCACTGTAAACTAATGTAAAAATATGGTGGTACAAAATGGCAGCCTCTGTATAACTGACCCAGGTCATAATATATAAATATGAAAGGCTCAATAATGAAGAATTCATACAATCCGGCAAGGTTGGATTACTGATCTATTATATATATATATAAAATAAATGTTCTTCAGTTTATCCCAAATGAAAATAATTTAAATTAAGGTTATTGAGGTTACTGGATTTAATTGAGTTACAAGCAAGTTTATAAGTCAAATTTACAACAAAAGGCAAAAGTCATCTCATGTCACCTTATCCGAGGATTTTTGTGCCCACATTCATTGTAATTCATGATCAATGAAACCCAAACCCTAACCCACTGAAACTATAACCTCTATATTAATATTTTGTGTATTATTGTTAAAAGAACAACAAAGGCAGAGCGTGTATTCACCCTGAGCAGCGTGTCAGCCAGGTAGACAGCGCACCAGGCTGCCATCACAAACACCAGCAGAGACACGGGGATCATGGTGCAGCAGAGCGGGACTGACTCAGCCGAACACCGCCGTCTCCATCGCTCCCTCTGCCCGCTGTTTGTCACACACACCGCCGACACGTTAACATCATCGCCGAAGAAATGTTCGGTGTGTTTCCACAGGTGTTCGGAATGAAGAGGGGCGTCGGGAATATGCAACCGAAAAAATCCACTTCCGGTTTGTTTTCTCTTTCGCTTCTCTTTTTCGTCATGCGGCAGACGAGGCGCTTTAAATGCTCGTTGCTGCCCCCTAGTGATTTAGATTTGAATGTCCCTTCAACTACTTGTTCCTGCAGAAACCAAATTGAAGACCAGCGCCACCACGTGTTTAACTTGAATAAACTCAAGTTTCCATTTCATTACATAAGTTATTAATATAAAAACAAAAAGAGTTAAACTCTTTTTGTTTTTATATTAATAGCAGTTTTTAATCTAAAGGTCACATTGTTTCCCAGGTTCATTTGCTTTAGAGAAAATTATGCACCTAATATCACAGAACAGCCTTTTAAACTTATAGATTTTACTTTTGTTTCAGTGTTTTTATCTCACTATTTGCTGTTATTATGTGTTGTACAGTACAGTACAGTAGAGTATCCACATGTTTGATTATACATGTATGTGTGCTAACATGTGTTTGCTTTTAATGTTGTATGTATTGTTTATTATATTATATTATATTATATTATATTATATTATATTATATTATATTATATTATATTATATTATATTATATTATATTATATTATATTATATTATATGTCAATTTAAGTTAGTAAAATAAAGTTAATTTTTACATTCACATTCAAATTCAGACAACTTTATTGATTCCAGGAGGGCAATTCATTAGCCGCTTCTCATGTTATTCACTCAAACAGTATGTTGCATTTCAATAAATTTCATTGAAATTATTTTATTTTACATTATTTGCATATAAAGTTTATATTTATTGTAAAGGTTATCTGTTTTATGTAGGTTAAAAGTGTATTTTATGGTTATGGATCAGTATTTTTGTTACAAATATATTAATTTAAACACATTAAATTATTAAGAAAGAAAGAAAGACAGACAGACAGACATTTCATTGCATGTGAAGGCAGCAGTGGTCCTCAAAATGGTGCCCAGAATAATTAATCTGCAGAGTCTGCAGAGCTGCAGCAATAAAAAGCCTAAAATACTGAGTGTGTGTCCAGATATTGTGTTTCATTTGAGTCTGGCCAAAAGGTCAAAGGTCAGGAGCGTAAAAAGACCCCAATAAATGTGAGCAGCCTGACTCAACAGATGCAACAGATTCATAAATGAGAGCAGGAAACATAAACCCGCCACAGTTTAACCTCCAGTTTCATTTCAGTCACATAATGTTTACTCTTTTTTTTTTGCATCCCGTAAATAAATGTGCAATTAAATCTGTAAACAAACTCATTTAAAATATGGAAAACTATCATCTGATCTCTGCTAGACGTCATCAGAGGGGGGCGCCCCATATAGTGTTTTAATTACTATTGCCTACATGTTATTTTGATTTCATGTTTTGATTCTATTTTAGTTCTGTCTGTTAAAAATCAAACATAACTTTTATTGCACCATCATGATGGATTATCAACATATAATTCCAATTTCTAATCACTAAACAGTTAATTTTTCCCCATTCTGACCAGACTAGAGGTTCACTGGCCCCCAGGTAATTTTGGGTTCGAGGCCCCCTGGTTTAGAGTGTAGGATTTAGTGGCATCTAGTGGTGAGAATGCACACTGCAATCGCATGAGTACAAACACTCTCATCTTGAAACACATTTCTTGGAAGCCATTGTTTGGTTTGTCCATTCTGAGCTTCTGTAGGAATGTGACAACTTCATATAAGAAAGCAAAAATTCAATGATTTATTACTTTTTTTAAAAAATTCTTATGAATATCACACTATATTAATATTAAGCTATATTGTCTTGCATAATTGAGTGAAATGTAGGTTAAACCAGTGTAAATATCAATACACTCTGCACCAAAACTATACAAAACTAAATAATAAAACTTACAGATACAAAGACATTTCAAAATCATTCTATGAAACAGGAAATGTTCATAAAATCAAGTCATACGAAGGTTAACACCCAAACAGATCCACAGTTTATCCGCAGAGTCAATTCTAAAGTGGTTCCTGTTTACCTGCATCAATATAACAGTCAGCCGAAAAACTGTAAACACTTTCAGTGTTTATAGTGTTTTTCTTTCTAGCACAAACACTGACCTTGTCAGGACCAGCAGTTTCCATGGAGAACAAAACCTGGTCCTAATAAGGCAGAACCTCATTCAGGGCCAAGATTTGAATTTTGGTTATGGTTTAAATTAGAGTTAAGGCTTTGGTTAGGCTGAATGAATGGACGTCAATAAAGTGTCCTAAGAAATAATAGAAAAAAATAATAAAAGAAAAAATAGCTTTGCAAATATATATATATATATATGGAACATTCAGGACATTTCCTGGAATAATCTGGTGGTCCTCGTGGGACACACTCTCACACACACTCAGGTTATGGTTTCAGTTGAGATTAAAATTTTATTTTCATTATTTCTTTCAAAGTGAATCCTTTTTTTTTTAGCAATCAAGGCAAGAAACAAAAGAGGTTTAACATTTCATTCCCTAAAATATGTGTCACGTCCTATGTCTACGTCAAATGTGATATTGAGAACCTCCTAAAACCTGACCAACTTGTGTTTAAAATGTGGAGAGCACTTACTGTAAATGATCCATAGAACTACATGAAGTACATACAGTAAAATCCAAATCATTTTTTTTTTTTATTTCAAAGTGGGTTACTTTTTATTTTATTAATTTAAACTCCAATAGGTCTACATAGTTCTGAGTTTAATTTCAAAGTAGGCTTACATGTATTACATTCCTTTGTTGACAATGAAAGTTTTCTTTTTGTAGTTCTTACATTTAAAAAATGCAACAGACTATAGTTCTTTCATAGTATATCTATACATAAAACTGTTATCTTTATTTTATGGGTCAAATAGGTTTTTTCGGCTCCAGATTAAATTTACCTGGTTGGAGGAAAAATAGTAGAACATAAAGGTTGCAGACAAGTTTAATCTTAGTGAGATTAAACTTGTCAAGTGTGTGTGTGTGTGTGTGTGTGTGTGTGTGTGCTGGATTTGCATAGCTCGCAACATAAAACATGCTCTCACTTTGTGTCTCTTCATTTTACTACCTGGACTCATATTTTCATTTCCACGGCCGAGACTGAAGAGCGTCACTGTTCTTTGGTTCAGTGGAACTTTGTCTGAGGGAATAGCTGAGTGAGACAGGCAGACAGACGGACGGAGAGAGAGAGAGAGAGAGAGAGAGAGAGAGAGAGAGACAGGACAGAGAGAGAGACAGAGAGAGAGAGAGAGAGACAGAAGGACAGAGAGAGAGACACAGAGACAGACAGACAGACAGACAGACGGAGAGAGAGAGAGAGAGAGAGAGAGAGAGAGAGAGAGACAGGACAGACAGACAGAGAGAGACACAGAGACAGACAGAGAGAGACAGGCAGACAGACAGAAGGACAGACAGACACATAGACAGACACAGAGACAGACACACAGAAAGACAGACACATAGACAGAACACAGAGACAGACACACAGACAGACAGAAGGACAGACAGACAGAAGATCAGACAGACACAGAGACAGACAGACAGACACATAGATAGACACATAGACAGAACACAGAGACAGACACAGACAGACAGACAGACACACAGACAGACAGACAGACAGACAGACAGACAGACAGACAGTAGGACAGACAGACACACAGGCAGACAGACAGACAGACAGACAGACACATCGACAGACAGACAGAGAGACACACACAGACAGACAGACAGACGGACAGACAGACACACAGACAGACAGACAGACAGACAGACAGGGACTAAAAACTCATTCTGTCTCTGCGATGCCGGGTCAGGTTCCACTCAGGGAGGAGTTTGCTGTCTCTCCGAGCCAATCAGGCCTGAGCGGAAACAGGTCAGGTAGCCGAAGAGGACCTCAGAGAGAGAGAGAGAGAGAGAGAGAGAGAGAGAGAGAGAGAGAGAGAGAGAGAGAGAGAGAGAGAGAGAGAGAGAGAGAGAGAGAGAGAGAGAGAGAGAGAGAGAGAGAGAGAGAGAGAGCTGAGGCAGGACAGAGCCACCACACACACACACACACACACAGAGCAGGAGGTAAGACAACACACACACACACACACACACACACACACACATACATTCACAGCAGACACCTTTAACCCTGTGACACCACAGCATGTTGGCACATCAGTGTATGAATGCAGACATGGCAGCTACTTGTGTGTGTGTGTGTGTGTTGGAGTGACTGTCAGAGCTGAAATAGGACAGTGCCATTTTAATCACCAACATCAGAGGCCGTGTTGTGAGGACCGAAGTGTCTGGATGTGATGCAGACGCTGTCAAAAGCGGACAGTGTTTGTCATTTTAAACGTGTTAATATCGCAAAAGCAGGCCGCCTTGTCTAGGAGCGTTTCATGGTTAAATTGTTAGATCATTTTGAATGAAGTTTGGTTTCATATTCACATTATTGCACCCTATGAACAAACGGCACAACTGACTTAAAAACATTCAAGACTCACGTTAAAGTTTGGTTCTGCAGTCAATTTATTTCCCCTCACCAGAGCATTTTATTTTAATTATATCGCAAAAATATTAAAAAGATGTACAGGCTGTGGCTTATTATTACCAACTTATACAGTTTAATTTAAAATATAATAAATTTTATATAATTGCCAAAATTAGTGAAAATCATATGCATCATATTAGTTTTATGTCTGCATTTAAATTATTTTATTGAACATATTTACTTTCATACGGTAATAGTTTAAAAACTTTACAATGACGTCTACATTATGGGCCATAGTTGTCTCTCTGAAAGACTTTTTGTATAGAGTTTGGTCTGTTTCTGTTTAAAGCTTAAAATTGTCATATTTTTGAATGAAGTTTGGTCCTGCAGTTTAGTTTTGCTCCTGTCATTAGCTCTTCCAACATTCGTTAAGTTGTTTAAAACAGGAGCTGAATATTTAATGCATACATTTTTTTTTTATTCATTTACTTATTATTTTGAATGGAGTTCTGCTCTGCAGTAAAGTCAATTCCCTCATTTTATGAAGTGCTTGTTACTTTAAACATACTATATAGAACATTTTTTATTATTTCTGTGTGTGATTGTTGTTGTGTGTGTTTGTGTGTTTGTTTATTTAGAATTCATTTGAATAATCAGAATATCTTTCTACAACAAAACCCTGAACAACCTAGACTTATTTAAATTATGGAAATTCAAATGTAATGTCATTGATTGACTATGTTTTGGTTTGTCTGTGTGTGTGTGTGTGTGTGTTTGTGTGTGTGTCCATGTATGCTTAAGTGTGTGTGTGTTCATAGATAGAAAGCAGGTCCCTTCTGTGTATCACTCATCTATTTATAGTGAGAACAAATCCCAGATATGAGAGGAATCCTTCTACCACTTATGAGGCGACCGGAGAGAGCGAGATAGAGAGAGAGTGAGAGAGAGAGAGAGGGGGGGGGGGCGGAGAGAGGAAGGAAAAAGTGAAAGAAGGCAGAGAACGAGTGTGTGAGACACAGAAAGCTGAACAAGTGGGAAAAGTGCCTTCAAACAGTCGGCGATACAGTGTCGTGTCATCAACAGGTACGTTACATCTGCTCTGTGTGTGTGTGCGTGCGCATAGGAAACACAGTTACTTTCACAATCCCATCAAGAGATCATTTTACCGGTTTTTGTTTTGTGCATAAAGTCGTTTTTATTCGTAAAAGTCCGCTGCGTAAGAATTAGTGACACCTAATGGTGAAACTGTGGCTTTGGCTCCTGTAGAAACCTGGCATGTGCAAGATGGCCACCTCTGTAAAGCAAGGACATTACTTAAAGTACATATAAAAGGCTTAATCTAAGGCTACAAAACCCAGATTATTTTCACTTTTCGGTGATTATACATTGACCTGAACATACTTATGGGCAATAAACAGCTCCTAAATATTACACACTAGACCTTTAAAGAGAATTTTGGCTCTTATTCACGTGGAAACATTATTCGCATGAAACAAAAAAAATTCCCATACGCGCAGCATCGTTTGAGGAAATGTCTCCATCCACACAGAACCCGACAAAATAACTCAACATGCTGTAGTACATATGCCAGGCCTGTCAGTGGCGCTGTAACGCTACACCAAAAAATGGAGAAGAGGATGTTATACAGATGACATGAATATTAGCAGCGACAGAATGAACTGAGCCAGGGGAAAGAAAGGGACATAAAGAAAGGGACTTGCCATAAATCGAGCAATCTTGAGTGGCAGCTTTCAGACATAACCCTAACTACTTTCCGAGATGTTAATGATGATATATTATAATGAACTTCATTTGGCTGTAAAATATAAAGTTGGAGTAAAAATAGTGTCTGTTTTGTAGGTTTTGTTTTCTCCTCCCTTTATTTTATGATTCAGTTTCACTGTTAACCTTAAACACTTATTTCTGTCTTCACCCCCCGTGTCTGAAGTCTCTGAGGACTCGACGTGTTCGAGTGATATCCAGCGTCTTTTCAGGCTAACTTTAGTTACTTTCCATTGACAGTAGTTGACAGTAGTAGTTGACGACAACGACGACAAAGATAAGGACAGTTAATGCCAAAGAGAGAGGCGACTATGACATCATACTGTAGTTTTCCTAGGTTTCTACACGAAAATGCAAGAACGGCATTTTGATATTTTCCCACTCTGGGACCTATTTTCAAAAAACACTGTCTTGGGTCTCCTAAAACATGTAGACCACTGTTGTAGAGTGTGGAAAAGCTAGCAATCAGGGTAAACGTCAGGATATGTTCTGCCAGCTCCTGTTGGCCCCTTTGGCAAATATTCACTCCCAAATCACTAAATGTCTGTGATGAAACTGTGATCTTTTATTGACTCGCTAGCTAACCTCTGGTTATCGTCTCTATTTTGGTGGTATTAGCTTCCCCAGGTAGCTAAGAGTCCATCTATTCTTGTTAAGCGTTGACTGTTGGGATGTGGATTTAATAAACGCTGCATTCACACGCACACTTTGGAGACTTAAACTGAAATGCGCTATGACGTAGCTGAGTTGTACATTGTGGATCAAACGCAGATGAGCTCGGGTCCAGAGACGCCGGCAGTGTTTCGGGCTGTTGCTGTTGTTGATATGTGGCTTTCAGGTTTTAACTTGTAGAGCTCCTAAATATTACACACTAGTCACTAGTAGTTGACGACAACGACGACAAAGATAAGGACAGTTAATGCCAAAGAGAGAGGCGACTATGACATCATACTGTAGTTTTCCTAGGTTTCTACACGAAAATGCAAGAACAGCATTTTGATATTTTCCCACTCTGGGACCTATTTTCAAAAACAGTCTTGGGTCTCCTAAAGCGTGTAGACCAAATGCCATTGTGATTAAAAAGAAAGTTATATGTATTCACCTAGGTGAAAAACAAACAGTGTTAACTGACAGTGGTTTTCTGAAGTGTTCCTGAACCCACGTGGTAAAATCCTCTACAGAATGATGTTGGTTTTTAACCTGAGCGATTCACTGATGGTTCTTGGCCGCCGACGTGCGGCGGTTTCTCCAGGTTCTCTGACGCTGCTGATGATATACCGTGGACTGTCGTTGATGGAATACCTAAATTCTGTCGGACTATTTTGTCACGCAGTTGTTCACAAAGGTGGAGAACCTTGCCTCAACCTTGCTTGTGAACGTCTGAACGTCTGAACGCCTTTTTTTTTTTGGCTTCTACTTTTATAGCCAATCGTGACACAATATTCCAAACATTCCTTTACTTTCCCAGTCTTTTGTTGCCCCTGTCCAGACCTTTTTGAACCGTGCGGCAGGCATCAAATTCAAAACGAGTGAATATTTGCAACAAAAAAATGAAATAAAGTTATCAGAATAAACATTACATATCTTGTATTTGAAGTATATTCAATTGAGGATAGCTTTTTATCCATGTTTTTCCTCAATGTCTGAACATTATTGGAATTGGGGTTTGTATTTTTGCATCTAAATCTGTCTTTTCCTCATGGAACATTACTCATTTTGCATTCAGCAATAAAGCAGACTTGAATTTTGGCCGTGCTGTCTTGTTGATATTCCAGAAACACTTGTAATATTACACTCAAACACACACACACACACACTCTTCTGTGAGTCTTTCTGTGTGAGTGTGTTAGTGTGGCCACACTGTACAATAGGACAGAAAGTGAAAGGACCTGACAGTGTTTGCAGAACAGCATCGGAGAGCAGCTGCTGCTCATGGACGACATAAATATCGCCACAGTGTGTGTGTGTGAGTGTGTGTGTCTCTGTGGTTGTGTATTTCTGGGGATGTTAAGGACAGAAAAGCTCTCCGGCTGTGTTGTTGCACCAACAACACCGTGGCAACCGTGTGTTTCAGCGCTGCCACTGGCGCCGTAGCACAGCCTCGGTGCCCCAGTGTTTCTGCTCTTTATGGTCCCTGAAAGAAAAGTAGGACATGGAAACTTTAACAGCAAAAAAATATGCTGTAAAAGTGGAGTTACAGTAACAAGGTGAACATTTTCGGGTTCCCACTGACCTTTGTTGTGCAGTAAACCTACACTGTACAACATTATTCTGTAGGCCAAGTTTCCCTCTTGCTGCTGAAACCGAGCCACTGTTGTACTTTTATTTTGTCGTTCCCCTTTGGCTCCCTCCGTCTCTCTCTCTCCGTCTGTCTCTCATGAATGATTCAGAGATCACGTCCTCTACCTGATTCTGTCTCCAAGGGTCGCTAAGCAACGGAAATGCTATCCCAGGCCTTTAAAAACAGAGAACCAGAGTCCCGGTGACCCCCATCACACACCGACCAAACCGTGTTCTTTTGAGGTCACCGCACTGACTTCCATTTGGACGGACTAGCTTATCCCTAACCTTAAGAACCTGGAGAAAACCCATGCGCACACAAGGCAAACACTGGTCTTTTTGCTGCAAGGCAGCAGTGGCAACCACTTAACCACTGTGCGACCCTTTGGAACAGCACACAGCATGATTGGTTTGTTTTCAGCCAATGTTTGAGGTTTATTTTAAGGTTTTCTTTTAAGATCTGACCCTAACCCTAACCTAGACCTAATTATAACCCTAAAGCTTGGCCTTAACCCTGAAATAGCCTTTAAAAGATGGAAGGATCAGCCAAAATGTCCTCACTTTCCAAGAACATCCAAGCTTCCTGCGGTTTATGTGGTTTTTTTGGTCCCCACGAAGACACACACACACACAGAAACATACAGTTGAATGTCTGTGATCTCTGTCTCCTTCAGGTCAGTGGACTTACTGTGGGGATTATGTCCAAACCTTCGTCCAACGTCAAGGCCCTTCAGGTAAATGACTTTCATCTGTACACACAATTATATATTAATATATTAAACAAATAAGTGAGATCATATGTGCGTGTGTGTCACTTACTATAAAACAAAACATCATATTAGTCTTAAACAGGGGTAAAAAAAAAAAAAAAAGAAGAAATCTTTAACTAAAAAAGAGCAAAGATAATGATTATACAGAAAATATATTCTGCTATATATGATAATGTCGTGTGGTATTGCTGCGCATTAAGCTTTTAATGTGAACAGGCTGCAACAAATGTAGGACTCTAACTCACTACGGTGGCCTTCACATACCAGAAAGGATGCCATTTGTCCATGTTTACGTCGTCAGCTTCCACTTTGAAATGTGAAACATTTGCTCTGGTTGGTTTGTCCTTTCATTTACATTTAAAGGACTAAAGGCTGTGTAACTATATTATATTATATTATATTATATTATATTATATTATATTATATTATATTATATTATATTATATTATATTATATTATATTATTTATGGATATGACTGTGCTGATGACACAGCGCCAAGATACTGTGTTATTAATTTAGTTTTATTATTGTTCCTAATCAAACATATGTACAAATCTAATGTGAGCTCAAATAAAATGTTGTTAGGGGAGATTTATGAATACAAATTCAATGCAATTTTTAAACCTATGTCTTCACTTACTTTTTAAGATTAACATTATCACATAAAAAGTAATAGCATTCTTTGTCGTTCCTTTGTTACATTACATTGGATCGGATTCTCTCTTGATCGCCTTTTTGTAACGTCACCCCTAGACGCCAGGAAATCCTACAGACACAGTCGGAGTTATGCGCTTGAATTCAAAATATATTACAATGACATGAGCCCGTGAGCTGATCATATGTTGTCAGTGAAAAAAACTGAAAAAGTAACAATAATAATATTAAAACAGAAGAGTGCATGCGACCTGAATGTTCCGACAGTAGATCATTTATTGATAAAGGCAAACACGGAGCTGGGACTGTGCATATACAGTATCAAGGCATCATTAGTGCAGAGCTGTAGCAGGGCAAAGGGATGCAGAGTCGTCTGTGTTTCTTCACTCCTCCCTCTCCCTCTTCTTCTTCTTCTTCTTCCTCTCATTGTGCTCATTTTCATGTCTAACCATGGGACAGACATCAGGACATCAAGACGGGCTTTAAATACCAGCAGAGTACAAACAAAAGGCTCGTAGAGTCCAAACAAGAGCAGCAGCGCGGCTTCGTACAACAGACGTCGTCATGGAAACATAAATTAATGAATCAATGTCAGTAGTTTTGGTCACAAGTAACAACCTCTGTGGTGTTTCAACCTTTTAAAGAACAAACCGACAACAATCACCGACCCCGAACAATTCACTATTGTGGTCAGTGATTCCCAAACACGTGGTCGGGGACCCAGAGATGGGTCACAGGAGGTTTTTTTTGGGTCCCCAAACAAATTTACAGAATTTTCTCAACCCTTTTGTTAAGATGTATGTTTTAAATGACATGCATATAATGCATTTTTAACAGCTTTTGGAAATGATTTGTTTACCAATTCAAAATGATATTAGATGTAACAGATATGGCTGTAAATTAGTCTCTACATTATTACACAAATTAGCTCTTGTCACAATTTATATCATGATTTGAGACAGAATGGTCTGTCATCTTTAGAAAGTGGGTCGCCATATAAAACGCTTAGGAGCGGTTGGTCTTTGTTGTTGCAATTAAAGTTGCTGCAAACTCAATATTTTTCAGCTGCTGCTGAACAACAGTTTGAACTTTTAAAACATACAGTACAGAGTTAAATGGAAAAAAAAGGGAGAGGCTGGGAAATAAAACCAAAATAAAATAACTTTGTTCTCTGCTTTTGAGAATAACTGGGAGTCTGGAACAAGATAAGTCTCACTTTGTGTAAAAAGCAGCAGAATGGTTCATTAACAAACTGAAACAGATAAAATCACAATTTAAAACAATTAAAATCAGCCACTCGCAAAAATGGAAGGATGTATCACCCAAGATTTTTATTGGGTCTCTAAATTATATTATTCAATTATATTTTTCCAGCCTTTAATTTAAGAATTATTAAACAAGATATGCATAAATGTATTTGTAATTAAGTTATCAAACACAAATATCTTGGAAATGGCTTGTTTTTATAAATGCAGAATATGTGTTACAGAAATAGCAATAAAAGTAGCCAAAAACTAAGTCATTCTTCAACATTTCTATTGAGAATTGGGTCGCGGTTATTTGTCATGCTTAAAAAGTTCTTCCCCATAAAAAGTTGAGGGAAAACTGATTTAAATGACTCTACTTCCATCAAAACGTATTTGGCTGATTGTTTGAAATCTCCCACTTTTCAAGACCTGAGTGTAAAATAAAAGTCTGATTATCATTTTAGGTGAAAAACATTATTGCTCAATGATAAAAAAAAAAAATGTCAGTATTTCATCAAAGGACATAACAGTCTGGGAATGAAAATGTGATTAGACTGTAATTCCCCAAAATGTCTGGCACTTTTGTTCTTATCGTGATGTTCATTTAATTCACACTTTCAGCTTGAAGGATTAGTCCACCTTTCATTCACTGTAGACTGAAAGTGCAGCTCCCATTCATCTTGAAGAGTTATATCTTCACTAAATGAGTGGAAAACAGGTCAAACCTGGTGACATCAAAAAGGTATAAAGTTAAATATGGAGTTCAGCAGGGTTTAAGTTTGGGTTCTAATGTTACCTTCACACAGGAGGCTATGTTTTCGCCAGCCTTTGGTTTTTTTCTGTCCGTCTGTTAGCAAAATACCTCAAAAAGTTATGGATGGATTTTGATGAAACGTTCAGCAAAGGTGTGCAATGGGACAAGTAACAGACGATTAGATTTTGGTGCGGATCTGGATCACCGTCTGGATCCAGGAATTTGTTGAAAGACTCTTTATCATTGCTTGGTCCGCACTCTGCGAGTGCTTTTACATGCTGCCGTTGTCATTTAGGTGAATTTGTGGTTGTTTTATGTCTCTTTGTTGTCTTTTTATCATTGCTGTCTGGTCATTTAAGGTCTCCATGACTACTTTGCATCTATTTTCTTTTTTGCATCTTTGTTTGCTTGTTTTTTTTGTCTCAGTGCGGTCATTTGACTGACTTTCAAATAAGACACGTTAACTATCAGTGACTTTGTTGACCCCTCGGGCCCGGGTCAACCCATTCATCACTGCATTTCTTCCATGTGAACAGCTCGCTAAGCATGAAGACAGACAGCAAAACCATCCCAGCCAAAGCAACTTCACAATAACACAAATTGTTGCAAACATGCTGTGAAATTCCAGAAAAATGTCCCTCTAAATGTTTTACGTGTCATTTCAGGGGGAAAATAAATAAATAAACTCTTTCAAAATAATATCCATCATTGTCAGAGACACACGCAGCAAACTTCCTGTCTGTACAGCTGTACAATATGAGCATATATACAGTACATTACAGTGCAGTACAATACAAAAAGACAGCATGTTAGAGGACGCAGCAGAAGAACATCAAGTAAGCAGTAAGTGTGTGTGTGTGTGTGTGTGTGTGCGTGTGTGTGTGTGTGTGTGTGTGTGTGTGTGTTTTCCAGGTATCAGTCATTATGGGGACAAACTGCAAGTCTCCATAAAGTAAATTATTTAATTTTAAGCTGAAGACGTGTTGTATGGTTAGGATGAGGTCCAACTATGTCCAAGTTTTGAATCCTTTTTGAGGACATTTTGACTGGTCCTCACACTTTTAAATGGCTTTTTTGAGGGTTAAGACCCAGTTTCAGGATTAGGGTTAGAACCGGGTGGAGATTAGGGTCAGGTTACGGGTTAAGACTAGACATTTACTCATGATAATTAAGGTTAGCACTAGGCATTAAGTGGATATGAGTAGGGTACTGTAGAAGAATGTATGTGTGTCTGTATGTTGTATTTTAAACAAGAGATTTTTAGAAACCAACATTTTTAGAGTACACACACACACACACACACACAGAGAGAGAGAAAGAGAACACTGTGTGTTTAAATAATGAAAAATGCCTCATCGGCTCGTCTCCATGTCCTTCAGGCTAATTTGAATATCCCGATGGGAGCGCTGCGTCCAGGGGCGGGGCATCCTGTCAAGAGGAGAGAGGAGACAGTAGACACAGAGGAGGTAAGATGATACAAACAAACAAACAAACAAACACAAACATACAGGTCAGGGTGTCAAACTCATTTTAGTTCAATATGATATCAAGTGGGCCGCACCAGTAAAATAATAGCAAAAATAAGAAGAAATCCAAATGTTTCCCTTTGTTATGCATTTAATGAAGTATCTTTTTTACAAAAACATATTATGAACAACCTGAAATTCCTTGAGAAAAATAACATTATAACTACGTTTACTATTTACACATGAGCATTACAACTTACAGATCTACAAAGGCACCAAACAATTTGTCACACGTATCTGGAACAGAAAAATATAGTAGTTCACATACTGATTAGGTTCTAATTATGATGTGAGACTGTTACAAATTCATTCTGTGGGCCGGATTGGACCCACTGTCGGGCCACAATACATTAATGACATATTAAAATGATCGAAACCTGGTAGCCATGTGAAATCAACTGGCTCAGGTCATGCAGTCGAGCCCAGAGTTTAAACCAAATATGGTAAAGTAGAATTTAGCTGGGACAACTGAAAGCAGCATGAAATGTCAATATTTTTTTAAAAAAAAATATATATATATAAGATTTATCTTGTTTCAAGCACTTTAAATTTTAATATTTTGCCGCACTGTACTTTATTTGAATCATTTTAAAGTCTATTGTTTCATGCTATTTTATGCTCTATTTTAGTTGCACTTTCCCTTTTGTTCTCTCTTTTATTTTTATTATAATTGGGTTTTGCTGAAATTGTGTCTGTTTGTTTTTGTGTAAAACACATGGAGCTGCACCTGGGTATGAAATGAACTGCACAAATAAAGCCGCCTTGACTTTGACATTCTTTAGTAAGTCAGAGAAGTGTGAGGATGGTCAGTTCCAGGACCATACAGCTTAATTTCCTGAACGGTATTTTGTTGTCTTATTGCACATGTGCATTTTTATTTTTCCTCCAAAGGCTCAGTCACCACCAGAGCAGCCTAGCGCTGACGCTCAGACACCAGAGGAGAAGAAGACGTTGCCGGGTGCCGTGAAACTGCCCGGCCCTGTTGTGAACCTGTCAGAGCTCCAGAATGTCAAGAGCGAACTACGATGGGTCACCAAGGATTAACGTGTACATGTAGGTAAATGAGTCAGAGTCGACATACATGGATCACTTGTTTGTGTGCAGCAGTTGTGGGTTTGTGGTTATTCACATGCAGCAGTCGTGGTTCACCACATGAGGGCAGTGTAGGATACTCAGCCCGTTTGTTTTGGGTCAAATAGAGTGTGTGTTGATGTGTGTGTGTGTGTGTGTGTGTGGGCAGGAGGTGAGTCAGGCACTATATTTATACCGGAGTGTGTGTGCGTGTGTGTTCTTGTATTTGCTGCCAAGTGGGGACATTTTGTCTGGTCCTCACTTCTTCAAAGGGCTTTTTCAGGGTTAAGACCTGGTTTCAGGGTTAGAATTGGGTTTAGCTTAGGGTTAGGCATCTAGTTGTGATGGTTAAGGTTAGGGTAACCATATGAGGGTCCTCACTTTGATACAAGCACAAATGTGTGTGTGAGTGTGTGTGTGAGTGTACTTGTATTTGTTACCGTATTTGGACATTTTCTGGCATAAAATGGACCAGTCATCGTCATGGAATGGAGACAAAAACCTGGTCCTTATGAGTCAGAACTTAATTTCATTTGAGGAAGTGGTCAAATTTAGGGCTAAGTTTTTAATTGTGGTTATGGTTAAGGTTAGGTTTAGGCATTAACTAGTTATGGTTAAGGTTGGGGGATAACATTTTGTTTAGGCTGTCCAAATGAATGGAAGTCAATGCAGTATGGCTGGATAAATGTGTGTGTACCTGGTATTCCTTATGTTGTGGGGACCTAAATCTGTTCATACAGTCACATTATGACACAAATAATATAAATTACTACATTTTAAGGTGAAGACATGTTTTAAAGTTAGGCTGAGGTTAGGGTTAGGTTAAGGTGCTGTGACTTTGTCAGTGGGACACAGAAACCACAATAATGGCTGAAGTTTTATTCATAAACACTTTATAGAACAAAGAGTGCTGTATATTATATATTATTTCTGGGCAGAAGCCAGAATTTGCATTTACACCAGGGAAAGTGACACAGTTATGACAAAAATAAATGTAAACAGCAGCATAATTTTCCTCCAAAATACTGTGGAAGCAGAAAAAAATTAAATAAAGTTTTTGTCAATTACAAAGATGATTTTGCACAAGCCCATAAAGCCCATGTGACTTTAGGTGTCCACATTTTTTTGCAGTGTGCTATTTGAGCAAAATCAGTAGCTTGAATAATATTGTGTGAAGCTAATATTTAAGATAAATGTAGATTTTTGACAACAAATATTATGAAAAACTGAGTAGGCTATAGTTTGAAAATGAGCTAACTAGCTTACCTGCGTGCATAATATGCACTTGTAAAGCTAATGTTTCAGTTAAAGCAGAGTTTTGAAAATTGATTTTTGGTTTGTACGTAATGAAAGCAACAAAAATTAGCTGATTAGCTTACGAGTGCATAGTATGCACTTGCAAATCCAACGTTTTAGCTAAAATATATTTTTTTAAAAAAATGCATATGAAAGTTTATGCTTGTAAAAAAAAACAAAAAACAAAAACAGAATAGTTTGAAAATTAGCTTAGTCTTTTTTAAGTGATCTATAGTTCAGCATTGTTCGGTTTGATTCTTGTGTTGGACGTTGCACTCATGACTCTTCCAGTGACGACACTCTCTGACCAATCAGTGGCCAGCAGTCTGTCCACGTCACATTTATTATCGGCTCAGCTCGACTGGAATGTCACCAGAGCAGGTACTAAGAAAATATCAGGTACAAGGTACTATCACTAGTGGAAAAGCAACAAAATAAATAAATAAATAAATAAATAAAGTTGGGCCAAGCTGTGCTAGAACTGTATAGTGGAAAGTACCATTATTTCCTGTTTGGAGTTTACTTTTGTCCGTACCATGTCCGTAGATTGATGGAAGAGTGGACTGCTTCCAGATGTTTGCTGACGTAAATGCTAATTTCCTGAAGTTGCCCAGAGAGACTATATGTAATAACACAAATGTTCGTATTTAATGGAACATTCCCTGCCAGTCCGCAGGGCAGATATTTCAGAAAACGTCCGATTGAGCCCATGTGAAAAAGCCGCTTTAAAACTTAATGATCCAGACAATGACAATGATGTGAATGGCGCAGTCCAAATGCCCAAACCCAATTTTGGCATCGTGTCTGAAAAATAAAGCTTTGGTAAAACTATAGCTGTTTAATCAAAGGACATTTATTTTGAAATCTTAGAAGGGCTTCCACGACTATAACTCAATTCTTTGAAATGGAAATAAGCAGAATATTTAATAGCCAACCTCAGAGAGAAACTGAAATGGAAAAGGTCTAGAACAGTGATACTGTAAGTAAAATGAGGAGATCAGATAATGAATCAGCTGTAACTCCTGCTGATTCTTTGGGGTCAACAGCTCTTAAAATTCACCCATAATGTCTTTATCTGCCTTTTTTTCTCCTGCAGGAACCCACGGCACAGAGGGAAGCAGATTATCTTCACAGACACAGACTTGCCCGCTGATACAGGTGGCTAACAAACTACAAGCTTAATCCCAACATGTTCAGAGACACAAACAGCTTTCTGCAAAGCCACTGTCTGCAGAAAACGTCCAATATTTACCTTCTATTACCACCAGAAGGTGTGGCATCCATAAACTCTCTGTCAAGCTGCAGGCTGAAACACCAAGCAACGTGTTAGCTGGTCCTGTTTATCCACATGTAGATGATAAATCATAAAAACAGCAGTACTGTAAAGATGAATAACTTGTTTTTGCAGCAGCTAAAACTCCTCTGTACCTGTGACTTTTGAGTTGTTTTGCATTGATTGGATATTCTTTGCTCCTCTATTTTTTTATTTCATTTCAGTTCCAGATAACTTCCAGAGATTATGATTCCTCCTCTAACTCTTTTTCATATACTCTCAGAAGTTGGTCTACTTTGATTGATGTTATTCTCTCTAATTAAAGCTGGAGTGCAGGACGTTTACATATAAATGACTGTCTGTTATATTAAAGCCCTTGCCAAAAAAAGCTCACAAAATACAGACTGCTACTGTAAACAGAGTTTCAAATCTGCTGACTTTGGCTACATTTCTGCATTTTTGCATTTAATATTAGTCAACAGGCAACAGCGGTGAGGAGTAAACTATAAAAGTGGGAAAGTCCAAGAAAAGCTGTAAAAAAGAACGTTTTGTTAATTTAGAGACGGTCAGTGGTGAGGACAAGCAATGACGCTGGAAGGCACTCTGTATGTAACTTCTCTCACGGCCAGAGGGGGGAGACAAAAGTACTGCACTCCAGGTTTTAATTATTCCTAATCTTGGTCAGAGTGTGTGGGATTTCAGATGAGTTGTGCTACTTTTTGGGGTAGAATTATAGTGTTGTTTAATGGTTAAATGGAAAATACTGAAATAAATTCAGATGATTCTAAAAACTATCGCTTCCAATTTGTGCTATTGCTATTGCTAATACAATAAATTATAATGTGTGTGGGGGGGAGGTTGTTTTGTAGAATAATAGGCCTTTATGCTTCATACACCATTTTACTTAAATCTTGCATCTCAATAGCCCCTTTTAGACATCGACTGTCCAGGAAATTGGACGTTATCTAGAGATTAGAGGAATCATAAGCATGTCAACTTTGCTTCTGAAGGTGCAGGGCCGACAGAATACAAAGTCCAAAAAAAAAAAAAAAGAGGTAGAGCCCAAACTCCATGACCACAAAAACCTTTAATTGAGGACACAACATTTTTGATGAGTGACTTTATTTGAACGTTGTATTCTGTCAGACCTTCAGAGGAAAAGGTGATGCGAGTGTAATTCCTCTATCATCAAACACAGTTTGAAGGCACAGTGCTTCGGTGGATGTGGATGTGGAAGCCTTGAGCCCTAAAAGTCTTTAGAGGAACGTCCACTGACTCGGCCTCTTTTTGGACGTTTCCCAGAGTTTGACATTAATAAATGGCGATCGCAGTGGGAGCCTGTCTGTGTGTGAAAAACACCTTCACAAGAGCAGGAGAATCTCGGGAGGATCCAGGTGAGCAGGTAGTGACTAGGAGACTATCGACTTGCAGTACATTTCACAGAACTTTTCCTACTTGCATGAGCTCACTTGGACAATATCCTGAGATGAAACTATGGAGCATCTGGCGGAGAATCTCTGGACAGTGTTGGGGGCAACTTCTAGAACACATTGCAGCTCCTCCAAACAAACTGTAAAGAATATCTGGACTTGAGTGCAGGTTCTGTTGACCAATTGACCCCAGACTAAAATATCTCAAGAGCTATTGTCAGGAATTTGACATTTAATGTGTACCAGCATTTGTGGTCTCCGGTGGATACATTTAATGACTGTGGGCAACCCCCTCTGTTATAGTTTGCTCTTTTTTGTGGGTAATAACGCCCTCTACAACACTACTAACAGGTTTTGAGTGAAAAATATGGCCAACGACTAGACAGAAGTTACTGCTTGAGGCAAATTATACAATACGTACTTCATAAACAAGCCTGGTTTCCTTATGATTTTAACTGTAACATGCACACGACGACGACAAAGACTGTCTTTGAACATTTATTTACACATCAGGATAAAGATAATGTTGATAATCCTCTGACATTTTAGTTTATAACCAGTTAACTGCAGTAATGACATTCCTGTCGGCCATATTCAGTACTAATTAGGAAATGCTTAAAATGAACATGCTAAGCTAGGATTGTGAGCATGGCAGGCATTATCGTCACTATGTTAGCATGCTCCAATTAATGTTTAGCCAACAGCACTGCAGCAGATTTACAGGCAGCTCAATAACATGGTTTTAGTCCTTTTGTCTTGTTCCCTTGTCGTTTTTTAAAGAACAGAAATCATCTTCCTGGTGCAGACGACAGCTCAGCTAACACCGACATTCAAAGAAACAGGCCGCGACGGTATCTTTTTTAAGGATGACACAAGGATTTTTGTCCTTGAAGAGACTTTATTCTTTGGTTGTCAGGAGATTGACAGTAAAGAGAGAAAGACACAATGTATGAGATTATTAAAAGGAAGGGAAATCAAACTGAAACTAAATAAAAGTTTATGTTCACAATAATAAAGTTTCACATAGACCCAAAAGTCACACTATTTCTAGCTGTAGTTGTAGTTTTGATTAAAACTTATCTCCGATTTGAACAGAATTTTCAAACATTCGTTTTTCCCAAATTCCAATGTGAAACAAATATTGGAAGCTAGTTCACCACGATAAGCAGTTGGTGGCGCAATATTCCTTGTCACCACAATGTTGTGGTTTTAATCAACAGTCCACACATTCATCGCCTTCCCCGCTGTATATGCCGTTTCCTCTGTTTTTCTAGTAAAGCAAAATGCGGAAGTCAGAGACATTTCAGTCACATGTTTTCTACTTTACTTACAAAATTAGTTTCCATTCACGTTTATGTTTTATTGCAAAGTCAGCTTTTCCACCTCCCTCAATGTTAAAACATAAATATTTGAAGACATTTAAATATAATACCTAATGGAAAATGTGCACAAAAAGCAAAAACAAAAACGGGTAGATGAAAACCCAGCTTGTGATAATCTTTTATGTACATACAGAATATAGAACTTTATATCTATCTATTTGTATTTAAAGAAACTATTTTTTTTTTCTTTGAGCTCAGAAATGAAAACAAGTCAAATGATATTTTAGCTGCTTTTTGTGATTTGATATAAATGGATTGCGTCAAACCAGCGTGTGATATCGCCTCGTATCGATTTCTGGCTCAGAAATCGAATCAGTTGAAAATTTTTTCATGGCAGAATCTGTGACACTGGCAAAGACTGAATACTTGTGCAATGTATCTACTCTATATAATAATAAATCGTGATGAACATTGTGATTTACACCCCTGGTGCAGTCTGTACATAATGGATATTACAGGGTTTAGTTCTCAGTCGGGAGCATTTATGTGCCTGGAGTCACTGTGATCCTAAAATAAACCACCAAATCCATCTGTTTTAGGGAAGAATGGAACATTAAAAGCACACATGCCATCACACACATAACACCAACACCGAGCCCAGATTACCCTGCAACCACCAGCACCACCAGCACCTCCCACTACTGCTCACATCCATCATCACATCACATGTCCCCCTGCACACACAAACACACACCGAGCAGCTGTAGCTATGTTTAGTTCTCCGACCAGGTCACGGTGGAATATTCCGCCGAGAGAAAGAAACACTGCTGGTGTTTTAACAGCCACTCGAGAGGGATTTGACATCATGTGAGGAAAGATTAAAAACACTTTGCAGTCTCGTTTCAAAGTGGCCTCTGTGTCGTGTTTTTGAACAAATGTGACCCTTCCATTATACATGTGCACACACACACAGACATGAATGCACACTCATCATCGGTGAGTGTGAGCCAGCCTCTATTCAGAGACGATGATCACAACACAGCATCACAGCAAAATGGACTTTGAAGAGGAAAATAAGATGCAATCCATGTTACTGTGCAATTTAACATGGATATCAGTGCACTGTCGTACATGTGAAGTTCCACAGTTTACATTGTATATGTCATTCTACTGCTTACTACATCAAATAATTCATATTTTCTCCACATTTTCATATTTTGTTTTATGTTCATACTACATGTTTTCATTTTTTTCTACCTGCACTACAGTGACATTGTAAATTCCCCTGTTGTGGGACTAATAATGGATTATCTTGTTTCATTGTCAAAGCACTGTTAGATTAGTGTGTGTGCACAGACGGAAGGTCAACAGTAATCAGATTGTAAACACACTAGAGAACTTATGGCCCAATGCAGTAAATAAACCTGCGTATATCACCCTGTTCTCTTTTGTACTCAAATGATATCAATCAAAAATGAGGTTAAATGCTTTTCAAAAGGGCACAGCTCCCTGCGATACCCATCGCAATGTGTGACTTTTGACGCTTGTAAAATCTTTGACAACACTGGCAAAACTTCTTTGATATGTCTGTCTCGCCGGGTCCCTAAAGCTGTGTTTCTATTTTTGTCTCCATGGCGACCCGGGTGCAGATAGGTGCCGTGGCGACCTGGAATGTTGGTCCCAGGCTGCAGCAGCTGTATTTAATGATGAGTTCATCCACCGAGATAGAGACTGCAGCTCTTGCCAGTGCTGCCTATTTCTCCCTGTCTCTCTTTCTTTTTAAAGATTAGATGAGAGCGTGTTCATCTACATATGCTTAATAGATTGCATGGTTGTTGGATGCATATTTTTGGGCGATACTCCCTCCTGGAGTCGGTGGAAAGGGCAGCAGACAAACACAATTCCAACAGAGCTGAGGGTATCACAGAAAGAGACAGGGCACTTGTGGGATGAACCATGCTGAGGGGCCAAAGGGGGGATGAAAAAAAGGGGTCAGAGCATTGGCAGTTCTTAACCTTCCTATCATGGTGTCACATGATCACTGCTGCAGACAGAGCAGGACAAAAACACAGATGGAGAGAGAGCTCGACTATGGGCATGCACGTCTCTGTCTTCCACTTAGGTCTCCTTTCTTTTCTCTTTGTTTAATGTTTCTTACTCTTGACATATTTTTTCATCATGCTTTTCTCCAACGATTCTGTTTTAGTCAAGCTGCTTCTTTGGCTTTTCTGGTACCGCCTACCTTTTCAAAGACACATCTTCTTACTTTCCAACATTTCCCTTTTGTAGCTGCTTCCCTGCACATTTTTCTTTATTTGCCACTCATCCTTGTTGTGGCTCTATCTAACTTCTGTTTTTCACCTCTTACCTTGCCTCTTGGATGGATAGCTACTCCTTCCTCTACAGTTCCTCCCATAGAACTGGACTTCTCTCTGGCTTCCAGCGCCTGCGCTCAGAGAGAAAGATGTGTGATGTCGTCTTGGAGGCTGGAGGTGTTTCTTTCCCTTGTCATCGCGCCCTTTTGGCAAGCTCCAGCGAGTATTTTTGGGCTCTGTTTGGAGAGACTACCGCTGAGAGATTAGCAGGTTCCATTAGGCTATCGGCGCTAACACCTCTGGGTTTAGATGTCATTCTTGATTTCTTGTACTCGGGCTGGATCAGCGTATCATTCGCCAACATTTCTGCTGTTCTGGAAGCGGCCAGGTACCTGCAAATCGAGGCAGCTGTGTCGATATGTGAGCGCTTTATGATTGATGGTTTAAATGCTGAGAACTGCTGCTGCTTTGCTAACCTGGCTGAACACCATGCACTATCAAATGTACTTGAGGCTGCCAACCAAACCATTGCTATGGAGATGGGGACATTGCTGAGGGAGAGCAAGGACGACCTGCTCGAGTTGAACATCCAGTCTCTGATGGCCGTGCTCGATACCGATGAGATACCTGGCGTCAAGGAGGTGGAACTCCTAAAGTTGGCTTTGGATTGGCTGGATGAGAATGGACCCCTCCCTCTGTTAAAATCAAATCTCCTTCTTAGTCGCCTGCGTTTTGGATTGGTCTGTGCTTCTGATTTGGCCAACCTCCACCACAGAGCCATGGCCACACCATTAATCAGAAGTCAGGTGACTCGGGCTTTGGAGTATCACAGGGTTGGTTCAGCTCAACCAATCAGGCAGAGCAAGCAGTCAACGCTACGAGCATCGCTGAACCGTGTGCTGCTTGTGGGTGGAGGTTCCAGTGTTGATTGTCCAGAACAGCAGATGTTGGTGTTCGATCCAAGATACAAGAAGCTTTCATTACTGAATTCCTGTCTCCCACTCCGACTGACAAATCACTGTGTTTGCTCAGTGGGAGGTTTCCTCTTTGTGATTGGAGGGGAGGAAGTCAAAGAAGGAGATGAGGATGGTATAAAATCTGTCACCTACTCAACATCCAATCAGGTCTGGAGGTACGATCCTCGCTTCAACTGCTGGGAGCAGGTGGAGTCCATGTTGGAGAGGCGGGCCCAGTTCAGCTGCTGCGTTGTAGACAGCGTTATTTATGCCATCGGGGGGCGACACACAAGACAGGACACTGAGACGCAAACCGTAGTGGCATCTGTTGAGTTTTATGACATGACTTTTGGAGCATGGAGGAGAGGAGCGACAATGCCTCGCCCTCTTTACGGCCATGCATCCACTGTGCTTGTTAGCAGTATCTATGTGTCAGGTGGTCTCCCAGGCAACCAAGCTACCACCCCTGGCAGTAACTATGGCGATATCCAGGAAGAAAACAGGGAGAGCAGCAGAGAAGTCTTGTGCTGGGACCGCAAAGGTAGAGTTTGGGAAAAGAGGGCATCCATGTCGATCGCCAGGTTCAGTCACCGCATGGCGACCGCCCATGGCTACATCTACGCCCTTTTGGGTATGTACGAACCTTTCTGCGATATAGAACGATACGATCCACAGTCAGACCACTGGACACGCCTCCGACCACTTCTCATTGGCTCCTTCAACTACGGGATGGTTTCAATGCCCTCAGGGAATCTGCTGGTGTTTGGAGGGAGGAGATGGAGCGACGGACAGGAGGTGATCATGAAGAGTGTGTTGGAGTACGACACACAGAAAGATCGCTGGAGAGAGATCTGCAAACTGCCCAGACCTCTCACTGGGACTGAGTGCACACTGCTACCGCTGCCAGACTGAAGTGCACAGTGTAAGCAAACGCTTAATGAGTTATTTGATCTAGTGTGAATTTCCTCTGCTTAAGTGCAGCAATGAGAACAGGGTACATGTTAGAATAATGATGTAACATTATTGGACTCTCAGTTTTTGTCTGCCGAAAAGACTCAAAAGTTCAACACAAAGAACTAAAATTATTGGGTTTCAGACAATAAAGGACATAATAAAATGAAATATAATCAAAAAAAGTGTTTTTAGGAATAAAATATGTACCACGACTCTAAGATTTAATTTCCAACTGACTATATTTTAATCCCATCTCACACAGAAGAGACCAAATGCACATTATTCTTTTTCAGGAAAAAAAAAAATTTCAAAGGTTGAATTTAAAGCAAGAAAGACAAGAACTTGTCCTCCACTGATGAGACGATGAAGGTGGAGGAGGATGTCTTTGAAGTAAAAAACAACAGTAACACTAAGCTGAATATTTCATAGAAGTTGTATAGAAACAGTCCCATCATGCATGTGTCATTCCTATTTATTTATGAATAATTTAAGATCTTCTATGAGATGGATATAGAAATACGAGGGAACTGAAGGTTTGAGTGACCTTTTTTTCATCTTGCTTTCTTGGTTCACCGACAACAAAATTGGTAAAAACTGCAATGTAGAAAAAAAAATATGCATGATCTGTGTTCGGTATCAGTGGATGTTTGCCCTTGGGTACATTCTGTACTAACTGCATTTGCTATCATTTATTTTTGTTTTGTTATATTTGAAGGTAAAATTAAAAAAGTATTGGATGCCTCACAATGAGAAGAAAATGTATACACTTTAAAATACTGTATAAACAAGATTTTCTGACATCAGTGTCAAAAATCATCAATATGTTAGTAAGAGTTTTACAAAAATTGGACATAATTTGTAATGGCCATGAAGAAATGAGTAGGTAAAATGGACTGTGATCGATTGAAACTCAGTTCTATCTCACCTGCAGGACATGATTATAAACCACTGTAAAAGTATTTTTTAAATTATATAATGATTCACTAACTAATAAAACTGGATTTTCAAATTGATATGTTATTGTGTTATTGATTTTCTCACTTTTAGTTGATGCTTGTTAATAAACCAATAAGTACAATAATGACAATGGATTTAAAGGCAATTCTCGCATTTGAGAACATAAAATAATACTTTTTCGACAATGAAATTATGAAAATCAAATTTTACTAAAAATCTCACAGCTGCCTCCAATTAAAGTTAGTCAGATAATCAGAATAAACCATCTACACTCCAACTACAGCTATAATCAAAGCCATCACCCCCCTCTCATCCTCAACATCCACAAATCGCAAAATAATCCAACAAATAACCCCACAAAAACACCTTTATTCAATTGACCAAACTTTATTGATCCACCCTCTTCTTCAGACAGTAAACGCAGATAGATCACATAAATAAATACTGTTTTTTAAGCATAATTTATAGCTTTAACATTAAACAATCTTACCTCATTGAATCTCTGATTGAATTATCACGCATTACATTTATTTAATATTCTACAGAAAGAGAGAGAGAGAGAGAGAGAGAGAGAGAGAGAGATCTACTGTATCTAGTGATTTCAAATACAAATAAACGGAAAAAGGAATATTGCCTTGATCTACAGCAAAGACATGTAACTACAATCAACCACGGGCAGCAGCATAGAAACAGCATTCAAACAGTGTTTCTGTGATTGCTTTTTAATAGTTTGGTGCGGCATCTTGTGCGGCGGTATACAAATAACAAACTAATATACCTTTTTATTAAGTCTGTATTTCACAACATCTTGTTATATTCTCTATGTTGCATGCAGGACAGGAAAAGTCCACCCATGAAAACCTGTACACTGTTATATTAACTTTAATCCATGAAACCATCAGTAACTCTGTGATTATTTTTTAGGTGGCTTTTCCCATGATGACTAGATCAGATTTACCACCTTTTTTGTCTCTTATAGTTGTGGTTGCCATGGTGACAGGAGGCTCAGGTGTTGTGGTGAGGATGAAGTTGCCCATTAAAGCCACAGAAGATGAAAGGTGGAAAAAAAACTAAACAGAAATAGAGCCCGAGGCAAAGTGCAGGGACCCAGCTTTTCCCTTTGTAGGTGCTTCTTGTACGAATGCCGACTTAAATTACATTTATTTTACAATCTCTTTGTAGAATGTAACTTGGGAATACAATCAAACGTATAACAGTGTCTACATATTAAGGGCCTTTTTTGATTCAAGATTTAGGTGGAGTGATCAATACATAAATTTCTCGCTGGCACTTGTAAAGTGAGACAAGGTCATTAGTGAATCTGGACATTGTTGTCGTGCTTTGCCTGTAGTAAACTTAATTACTTAAACTAAAATATGATTATTGCTATACTGATGTCAAACCGAACTAATACTCACACCGAAAAAAGCCGAACTGTGGATCAGTTAAAATCCCTAAACCTGTGTTAATCTCCAACATTTAGCAAGGAAATTTCTAAAATATTTAGCAGAGGAGTCTGGTGTATTTAGCAACAGCACTGCCAAAAGATGGCGATCATGAGTCGAATCACAACCTGTTCAGACTAAAATATGAAGAATTAAGATGAAAAGAGTGTAAGGGCATTTTGTAGTTTTCATCGAGACAGATGTCGTGATGTACTGTTGTATGATTTACTTGTGATAAATCATCATATCAGTATCATGGGACATAATGTGAATTACCCTGCGATTCTGACCCTTAATAGAGCTACGGGTCTCACTTACAGCTCTCATTTACATGCTGTCTGTATCTGGAGGACAAACAGTGCTTATTAAATCAAGCTGCTCTGGCTCCCTCTGTGATCAGATGCACTCATGTTTAGAATCAGAGTAAAAAAAAAAATGCTTTATTGCCAAATACATTTTCACACAGTCTGTTTGATTTACTTTTTTGTTTTTTAAACTAGCTTCACCTCATCCTGTGAGTTTGAGCCAACAGTGGTAGAAACCTGCCAGCCGCTCTTCACAGTTTGTGATTTAAGTGTCAAACTGTGACGTAAATAATGTAAATCATGGCAAATAATGCCTTCGCTTCCCTTGACCTGGTGTGTGACTTGTTTGCTGACAATTCCCCAGCTGCCACTTTAACTCATTTGCATGATGAGATCGGATCACAATGCCGGTACAGTTAATACAGTAAATACAGATAACACGTCAATACAATGTGCTAGTAAGAAATGATGACTGCTATATCTAAAAACTGAAAACTGCAAATGACTTACAATGATATTGATATCAGCGGGACATATGTTACATATGGCAACATGCATGCAATCTTGAACGCTAAAGGTCACTAAACTTAGTGCTGGAGGAGGCTTTGAGAAATTACTCGATGCAATTTGTTCTACACATTTTAAAGTGTGGCTACTGTTACAAACTTTTTGTTCCTGTGGAGGGCAGCATTGCACCTCTTGGTACAGCCTGCTGGAAAGTACTAGAACACGAAGAAGAAGAAGAAGAAGAAGAAGAAGAAGAAGAAGAAGAAGAAGAAGAAGAAGAAGAAGGGTTGGTGAGTGTTTTGATAGATTGATTTAACAAATTGGGTTTCCAGTATGGTTTAGGGAGTGACGATTAGCAAAAAAACATTACCTGTCATGGCCGACCGTTGTTGAGTGGGAACTATCCGACAAAAACGAACTGTTTGCGCTTTGACAGGATTTCTCAGCCACTGCTACACTCAGTGCTAGCAAAGCAAAGCAATGGTTCCACAACGCAGTTTGGCAACATGTGACTTATCCCCATTCAAAGTGAACAATTTCATTTGAAGCCTCCATCAGGTACTTAACTACAAGATAATGAGCTTTGATTATTCTATACCACAACATGGGCTCCTAAACGCAATATTAGCGGTTATTCAACAGTGTTAGGTGTTCTTAGGGTGGATTGTTCCTTTAACCTTATTCCAGTGTTCAGTCTCATTTTACAACTTTCCTAAATCAAAGATATTTAAGATAGTTTTCCATCTTATATAAATAAAATTGCCTTGTCTTGACTGTATTATGTTCATCCAATAGATGGAAAACATTCCTATACACACATAAACTCTTCTACCCACCCCAACTGATCAACATCCCTTTCTCATCCACACCTTACAGAGTATTTTCAAACTTAGTTGTGGGAACCTGTGTGAAAGTGTAATGCTTATTTATGGTTTTTATGCTCATACAGGAAGCCTGGGTGAACCCAGCTCAGTCTGCCAAAGGTTTGATTTCATGGTGCAGATGCATCTTGCAAGGATGCTCGTTTGGCCAACTTCTGAAAAAAAGGGGGAACCAATTACAAACTCCTGCAGGTGGGCTCATCACGATGACGATCGATAAGTGACGTCTAACAGCTTTTGTATATATCCATGACCGCCACTGCCACTTCGACTTGGCTCTTGCTTCCATTCTAATTGACTTGCTCAAGGTTGTTAGATGCCATTACTAGGCAGCCCAGTTTGTTGACACGCTTTCCGTTGCTCTGCGTACGTCATCCGACTCATTGGTCTGATTGGTTGTAGGTCTTTCTAATTGCGTACAGAGGCATTGTGATCTTTATCTGCTGCTCACGCCTCTTGAAAGTGGGAAATGAATACACCCTTTCCAAACTCATACTCAGTGTCATTAAAGGAGCATTTAAAAGACATTGATCACATTAGACTGCCAACACTGTCATAAGGGAGGATTCAAGGAACACTGGAGAAAGGTTAAAGAGGTCCTGTTGAGTGTGCATGCTCCAGGTCCAGCCCAGCAGTAATACATATTTCAACCAAACCATCATAAATAAAAGTGTCAAAAAACAGAACAAAACAAAAAAAAATGAGCTGTGCTAATTATTATCTGCTCAATGTACAGAAAATATCATTATATATACATCAAGTATAAGGCCCAATAGGACACAACGAGGCTGTCGATGAGACACGGTGCAGTCGGTATAAACATGGCACTACAACCAGGGTGAAAATGGCAGCTCATGGAGACACTATTCAACGTCAGGACAACTTCTGTCAGACCCTTTTATCCATGTAGAGTATTTCTTTTAAGGTAAAGAGCGTAAAAGCTAACACTTAATGCTTAAGAATCGTCGTGAATCACCCTCTTGTCAGTTGGAGTGGCACAACCAATCAGCTCGTAGGCTGAAGTGACCTGAGGCACCCACACATAGAAAGCTGTCGTATTGCACTGGAACGCCTCGGCTGCTGAAAAGCCATCAGGATAAGAATCAACATCCAGTCACTGACGCAAAAAAAAAAAAAAAAAAAACCTCCGTTGATCGTAACCACGATGCATCACGACGTCAGCTGATGACTCTCTGTGTGCGTGTTTACATGTCAGACATGGGTCTCGATGTAAGAGTGTGTGTGAGAGAGCGAGGGGGTCAGTGGCGGGCCCGGCTCGGACTCTGCGGTGGAGTTCTGAGGCTCCTGAGAGAACAGCTCCTGATAGGCTCGCTTCCACTCCTGGAACTCAGCCGACGACAGCTGGGGATTGGCCAACAGCCTGTCAATCAGCGCTAGCTCCCCCTCCCTGTCCTATGGGGATGTAGAAACACAGGGGAGGGGAGGAGGGGCGTCACTTTTTATGTTAATTATTTAATTAATTTCTTAGCTTTTGATATTACTTAAAAAAACAAAACAAAAAAAAAAACAAAGACACAAGAAAAGCAAGACAGACACTTGAGGGGATACACCGGGTTTAGCGAGATTTGACATCGGAGTTTGTGAGGTAATAAACACAGACACACAAATCCCCCATGTTTTCTACATGTATTAGATTATTTGTTTAATTATTCTGAAATGAGCTGCAAACTCATCTGTAAGTGTTTTGATACAAAAGGGTTCATAAGTTATTAACAAAGGCTGTAGTACACCTTCACCAAAACTGACAAACTGACAGCTTATTTTCATTATTTATCCTTAATTAAATCATAAAATTCAACTATAACTGGTCTTTTTTTTTTTTTTTTTTGCTGTTGGCATTTATGTGACAATATGAATGCCTTATGCATTAGTAGATACTGAGTTGCTGATCTAATTTTTATTTTTTTTTTTTCAGAAAAGACTAAAGTGCTAAATTATATATTTACTTTCAGCCATTCAGAAAAATATTGCATAAGCTGGAAAATTATTTTACCTCATAATGACATTTTCACAGGTCTCTAAGGATTTGTAGCTGCACTCTGAATGTCGCAATCTGTTCTTTAACTCATTTTTTTAAATCACTACCATGTGACTGGATTTGATTACAATATTATATGATGATATTACAGCAATTTAGTATTGCATCTGAAACCACTTAAAAGTAAAGATTTGTGCCTTGAAAAAAACATTCAATTAAAAAAAGTAATTGTCTTCATACTGACAATGTTTTTTATCTGTTTGAGAGATTAGTCTTAGTCTGGCTTCTTTAAACAGATTAATATTTAATTATTTCCTGTCAGTGTCACCATGAGAACACAGTTGTTGGTTCATAATGGTCATATGAAATCTATATAAACCTCTTCTATACTTGTCTGCGACAGAGAAAGTCAGAGAAAGACACATTTCCACTTGTTATTTCTGCTGCAGCCTATTGTTTTGTTAAGATTTGATTTATGAAATGACAGAAAAATATGCAGGCAGTTTTTGTTTCCACAGCAACCAGTGGAGATAAATCACTGTCACCTGTTCAAACAAATAAAAAAAAAACATATTCTTTGTAAGAAAAAAAAAAAGCAATTAAAGGAAGGCTCCATGAGGGTGACATGGGTGACTTTGTTGTCTGCGCTGAGGCCTCATTATGTGAGAGACAAACTTTTTTTATCTCATTGAAACTTGGTGTATTCCTCTTTAAGAAACGCCAGATGGGGAACAAACACTGAAGCTCCTTCACCAAACTTGTACCAGCAGAGACGAGGAGACCAAAGCCACAGATCCTTCCAGAACGAGCTGCTGTAGCTGCACTTACAGACGACAAAGGACACACCTACTGCCTCCCCACGCCCTCGACAAAACCTCCCCTGCCCACGTCCACGGAGGAGGCGACAACAGAGACACAAACTCCAGAGACAAGAGAAACGACAGCCACAGCCTGAGAACAGAACCGTGCAGCTCGTACGGCACAAAGCCACAGATGGCTGTTTGACAAAGCTCCACAGAAAATGACTCACAACAAAACCAAGGAGACAGACCAAAGACAGATGACACCACTACAACTAACTAAACAGAGACATTCTCCAGCATCTGCGTGTGTGTGTGTGTGTGCATATGCATACATGATGTTCAGAAATGAGGTGAGTCACACCAAGTTCCATAAAGTGGGGGGTGTCATTATAGGTGAACCTCAGTGAAGGCTCATGAACAAAGTGCACACAAGTATATATGACACGACACGCACTGAAAAAAATGTAAAAGGTAAAATGGTAAATAGTTTGTAATTATATAGCACTTTTTCTAGTCTTGATGACTTTTGCATTAACTGCATTCGTACGTAAATGTTAAAAATTAGGACTTATTGGCCATTTTACAAAATGAAATACAAACACTGCTGTGTTAAAAGGTGTAGTAGGCAGGTGTTTTGGCATTATTGTTCATAATACACAATATTTCATAAAATAATGATACTTCTGCAACTCCCCTGGGCTCTGCTCGTGGCCAATATGGATGCCAACTGCTGGGAAATTCAGAGAAAATGGAGAAATTTGTTTGTCACCTAGAGAGTTGTGATCCCACAAACATTAGTATTTTAATAACTATTGGATGAAATTCAACAATCAACTATTTTTCAACCAAATCCTGCCTACTGCAGCTTTAAGGCTGACATAATGCTGCATACTGGTTCACACTGTAACATCATGGGTACAAAGGTAAACCTGTGCTCTTGGCCAACAGTGTCTCTCTTGAGTCATAAAAGAGATGCTCTAGATCACTGACTTTGCAGACAAATGTCACATTGAACTGTATTAAATGGAGCACGACTCAACTTTGGTTTAGTGAGTTGACTACAACACTAGTTTGCAATATTGCCCTGTGCTACATTCTTTATTAATCTTTATATACAGACACAGACTTTATGGCAAACCAATGTAACCCAAATCACAACATTAACTGAGCACATTTGACCAATGAGTAATTTACACCTAATACAAATTTGAATTGGTAACCAAATAAAATTAAATTTACTAAAGAAACAAATTAAGAAAAACTTAATGTGTGCATGTTATTTAAAACATATACACAAAAATCTTGACTAAATATTCTAAATTCTAAATTCTGGAAATGTGTTTGGAGACCAAAACAAAAATCTCCCATGACCCATCTGTGGGTCCTGACCCAGTCTTTGAGAATCACCGCTGCACGTCTAAGTGTCTGTTGTATGTTTTTGTGAGCACGTTTCTACCTGTGGCAGATTCCTTTTCCATGTGTCTACATGTATTGATGTATTGATGTACGGGTATTGTCAATAGTACAATATTGCTATAACAAACGGTGTTTCAAATGGTCTTCTGGGCAAAAACTGTTTTTTTTGTCTCAGCTGCAATGAAGCTCTACAGAGATTGACGTTCCATTTCCAATGTACCTACCACACTTTGTGCTCCTCTCTACTCTATTATCACAATAATTATCATTATTATTATTATGGCTGACTATTAAGGGGGGTTAGTTAGAGGTGGGTGAGAAAGTCGGACAAATTGGTAAGTTCTGACAACATGTGTGTCACTTGATTCCAGCTGTAAGCTGGTGGTTCGCATTAAAAGAAAACACAACAAAAAAGCGCACGAGTAACGCTAATACCACCACTTCCTCCTGTTTACGACAGTGCAGCTCACTCCCCACAGACGGGTGGACGTTATGAGCTATTCAGAGCTATATTGCTATCACAATGTCGCGCTAAATATCGTACCGTGAGGTTTTCATACCGTTACATCCCTCGTCCGTATGCATGTAAACATGTGCGGTTAAGAGTGTGAACCGACCTTTAGGGTGGAGGTCAGAATGCGGAGGCGGTGCAGGCGATCGTTGAGTTGAGGGTCAGCGGCCCTTCGGAGGAACGACTGCCGGAACTCTGTCTGATCTTTGGCCTCCGAGCCGCGACCCAAGGGGCACACGCCGCCTTGCTCGCAGGCACGAAACAAGTCGCCAAGGGACGCTCCTTCACTGCCACCTTCAAGAACATCAGACATTCAGTAGTCATTTAAACCCTTCTTTGTTTATTCCTTCATTCACAGAAGTCAAAGATGTGGATTTGAAGGTTAATTCTTGGTATCTACGTCCTATCTCAGAGTGTCCACTTGAGGACAGCAGCACACATGTCAACACTGAGGATAATGACTTGTTAGACACAGGAAAAATGTCTAATGATGGTAAAATCCTGTCCTGTTTTTCCTGCCCCAGGGATGTCCTCTCCTCTCCACTTTTTAAATGTATTTATTATTAAATTTATTTTCAGCATGACTGACACACATGTTTTTTTATCTATTTATAAACTTTGAATTTTCTCTTATTTATCACCTGATAAATTAATCTTGTTTACAATTTCAGTCAGTCACTTCCTGTGCGCCTCCCGGCTCACCTTGGCAACCAGTGCCCCCTCGTCTCATTAGCCTCATTAATATCAGTGTATGACTGGAGTACGTGAGTGTGTGAGTGCGTGTGTGTGTCAATCTACTTGACTGTGATGACGATTTAAATGTAAATGCGTCTGCCTGCCTGAGAGCGTTTTTATTTCTGGAACATGTACTGACGTCAACGTCTTCACCTTAAAATATCCCTTTTTTCCATCTCATGGCTGTCACTCAGAGAGACTCTCTGCTTTCACCTGACATCCTCCAGCCCACGCACACACAAAACAAAGGAATTATTTGTGTGCTTTCTGCTCTTGTACATGTTCAACTTCTTTTCCCATGATTCAGAATGAACTCACCATTGCGTGTTTGGTGCTCCTCTTTCGCAGGGGGCGTGAGGAGAGTGTGGAGGTTGCTGTCTCTTGGCAGGGTAAAGCTGCGGGGTTTCCCTCCCTGGGTTGCCATAGGAATCAGCCTCTGCATCGCCATAGGCAACGGGACATTCCTCTGTGCGGGAAGAGTGCAAACGGCTCCGGCTGTCATACTCCCACCACCCGGACCAGGTTCAACAAAGACTGCATCCTCTGGAACAAAGAAAAACATTGTAAAAAGATCACTAAAAGTATTCTTATTTTTTTATGTCATATCTCCCACTACAGAACAAAAAGATAAGAAACATTATGCCAAAGAGCGATGCAATTAAAATAAAGAACCCAATCCAAACCAGTCCGGAAAATATTTTTGTTATATTTGATGCAAATCTTTTGTTTATTTATTTATTTTACTTTATTCCTATCACGTAATGTAGTACACTTTTTGCACTTTACATTCTATATTGATGGAAGGCCAAAAACTTTAAGGGAGACAATCAATTTCAGGTATTTTTTTGTAATGTTGAGTAAATAATATGATAAAACCTTCAAACACTAGCTTTTATCTAAGAAGTTCCAAGGTTAAACAGTACATTACCTAATGGTCCAGTTTGTAAATAATGCAGTCCAGCCTCAGTCAGTGGCGTCTCAATCAGGTCCTGCCAAGAGCGTCTCTGAGAGGACGAAGACCGACCTGGGGACCCTGTCTCGCTGCTGCCCCCAGCAGGACTGGAACGGTACTGCAGGAGGCAATGTGGATTACTTACAACTACTATAACCAGGAACAATAATAATTTTTATGATAGTATTAGCAAAATAATAAAACATCTTTATGCCCTGACAGGAATATTGATCACACAATACAGTGTTGGAAGAACAAACTAAATGCTAACAGATAGCAATGGAGCCAGGGAAAAGGTACACGCTAAACAGCTAGCAATGGAGCTAGACTGACTCTGGGACAAACTACATGCTAACAGCTAGTAAAGGAGCAAAACTTACTGTCAAGCTACAGGCTGGGAAAAAACTGTATGCTAGCAGTTAGTGACAGAGCTAGAATGACCCTGAGATAAACTACATAGTTGACAGCTAGCAATGAAGCTAAACTGTCTCTGGGACAAACTACATGCTAACATCTATCAATGGTGCTATA
Source organism: Brachirus orientalis (assembly GCA_016785285.1). Classification (NCBI taxonomy): domain Eukaryota; kingdom Metazoa; phylum Chordata; class Actinopteri; order Pleuronectiformes; family Soleidae; genus Brachirus; species Brachirus orientalis. Next base: position 10,634,056 of record JAFBJR010000258.1, on the reverse strand, counting down.
CTGACACTGGGACAAACTGTGTGCTAACAGCTAGCAATGGAGCTAAATTGACTCTAGCACAAACTGCATGCTAACAGCTAACAACTGACTCTGCTACAAGCGATGTGCTAACAGCTAGCAATGGAGCTAAACTGAATCTGGGACAAACTACGTGCTAACAGCTGACAGTTTGAATGGATCAAGAATGGGACAAAATATTGGCAACAAAATGCAATGCGAACATTTGTAATAATTATACACAAATGTAGCATTTTACCCTCAAGGTACATGAGTAAATCTAACAATATGATCCCAAAATTATTATTTTTTTTTATTTCTTGAATTTAAATTTTGATAAAAGCAGATTGTTACTAAATCAGACCATCTGTTCCATAATTTCTATGTCAGATAAATATAGCGTCATTCAAAAAATGGTTACCTAATCTTCTTGTCACCATTTATTTGCCTTTTCATTAATGACAAACCTTGTTACGCACCTCTATAGCATCACATCTGTACTGCACATCGCTGCTGCTGCTGCCCCCTGGTTTCCTCCCACTGTGTGTGGTGCCTCCCCCGAGAGGACCTGGGTGGTACTGCGGCTCGGCGGATGCCGCGGGAGGCTCCCCGCAAAGGAAGTCCTCCTGGGAAGAGCGAGAGCGAGACGTCTCCGTGGAGGACAGTCGAGTGGTTCGGCCTTCCAGGTAGGCACTCATCTGACAGAGAGGAAAGAGTGGACATGGGGTCAACTGATGATCTGTAATTACTGTTAAAGGACCAAATGAGTGTGCGTGGAGCAACATTTAGCGTGTTTAGAAAAGACAAACACCAAAGTGGGGCTGCGACAACCTCGTGTTGTGCTGTAATGACTGTTATTGATTTACTTTTTCCATGTCATGCCAAACTGAAGAAATGCCCCTAAGAAACGACACTTAATGTAGGACAACCAGTTCTGGGGCCAATTTTAGCATCAATTACACCAAATGTAGCCCTACCACTCCCTGTAGGCTTAATTGGCAATAATTTTAGCTGATAAAATGGACCATGAAGACGAATTGAGCTAGATTTCTGTCAGGTATACGGCACTTCTTACTTTTATTATTTTGAGTACTGGCACTTCTCACAAGATGCCTTTCCTCTGTTTAGTTTATCTGTCTAATTCAATATTATGGCCAGAATAATAATAATTGCTCATGAGAGTCCAGTGTTTGTTCTCGTGTCTCGATTTTTTATTTTATTTGTTAAACAAGAGCGGTATCTAATGTTAGACTGTAGTGACTTCTTGGCCACATTTGGAACAGCATGATAACAGGACACCAAATAAAATAAAAGTGTGTAACATTTGGTTTTCTAGTTTTTAGTTATTGTAATATGGACTAAATATGTAAATAAACAAATGTTATGAACGTCACCAACATCTTCTGGTATCTTATTTACTGAATGTTTTTTCATAATTTTGTGTTTAACAGACAGGCGTACTTGTTTCGCATGGAGAAGGTGAGTACTGGCACTTATTTATTCCCACTTCACACACTTGCGAGCATGTCGTACAGCCATGTGTGTGTGTGTTTGTGTGACTCACTGATGGAGGCCGTGGGTAGGTATCATATGGAGGTGGGGGACTGTCCTGTTTGGGGCTGGAGGTGGTGTCATCCTCGTGTTCACTCTCACTCCAGTAATCTGGAGAAAATCCCACACACATACTGTCAGAAACACGACCACATCCATTTAGATATTCACAAATCCTTTCAGGAAAAAAAAAAAACATACAGTACAAGAGAACTTATAAATACCAAAGGAGGTAGAAAATAATGTTATGTTTGTTTACTGAGTGAAGCGTCACCCTGCTCCTGGCGCATCCTCTCACGCTCAGCGTAGCCCACGGCGGCCATGTTGAGTCGACTCAACCATCTAAGGGAACGACAGAGCTCAGATGTACATTTGTAAAATTAACTAACAAAAAAAGGACAAATATACATAAAATTATTAGATATTCTGACTGAAAGTTTAAAATGTATTCAAATTATTAAAATTTAAGTACAATTAATGAATTCACCAGTATTTAAGTAGAATTTAGAAATGTCATTCTACTTGAGCAATCATACTAGGGCTTGAAAATAACTCAAAAACACAAGCTCAATATGTTAATACGCTGTGCATAAATCAGATTTGTGGATTGTTTCTTTAGATTTCACTCAGAAACATCCGACATCCGATGTGATCATGATCAAAACTCTGAATTGAAATTCAATTACTGTGATCATTTTTTGGCCACATCATCCAGCCTTCGCTCTTATTGTACCAGACTGAATTTCAAATTAACATACTTGATGTGAAAATCATGTGATCACTTTATGAAGCATGATGTGTGATTATATACAGTATATAACATTGTACTATCCAAACAGTATCTGAAGAATTATCTGTTTCCATGCACATACTGTAACTCAACCTTAATCCCAAATTATAACTTATAAACTGACTGGGACAGTTCTGCAACTTTCACAGAGCGATTAAAGTGCATAATTTTATTAGTGTATATGTGTCAAGAGAGACTTCTGGTTAAAATGTATGAATGACATGATTTATTATTTGTTCTCCTCTATAAAAATCGAATGCACAAGAAAAGATGCTTTGCCTTCACAAAGTGGCCTCCTGTTTACTGTCAAATCCTATTTATTTTGCGGGTGCACTGGGGATCATAAACAGAGAGCTGCTCTCTTGCCACACAGCTGGGAGTTTGTCTTTTTGCATAATCTCCATCCTTGTAGAGCAAAAGCTGTTTCACCTGTTCATGTCATCCACTCCATCTGCTGCGAAGTAGAAACTCTTGACCTTGGGGTGACATGCTTTGAAAGCACTAGAGAAACATGGGAGAGTTATTTTTTCACTGGGAAAACATTCGTACATGAGAGCGTGCATAACTGCACATGCATGTTGACAACTGCTGCACATTAAATTACACATGAATTAGCAATAAAGCTCTCTTGGTACTTACTACTTCTTGCGGCATTCACTGGCCCGGTCGATCTTGAACTCTGGAAGACTGACAAATCCCTCCGCCTTCTCGTCCTGGACAGAAGAACAGGAATGAAAGACGTCGATTAGAAAAGCAAGAAGCTAAAGGTGGAAAAAAAGGTAAATGATGTTGATTATGATGAACATATAAATATGATGATTGTACTCATGGCCTCCTTTTGTGTCAGGTTTCAAACAGAACAAGGGCTCAGCTTTCAACAAAAACACGATATCACATGTTTATAAGGAATCAAACGGAAATGGTCATCAGCAGAAGGATTAGCATTTCAGTACTGTCTAAGTGCAGTAGATTAAAGACAAAAATTAGATCTAAGGTCCTGTTCCTGGTCAAGAAATGAAGCCTTTTGTAATATATGTTCTTTTCATTTCTGGCATAAATCAACAAGAAAATGAATAACGCCTCCTGCTGGCAGAAAACAGCCCCACATTTAAATTATGCGTGTGGTCGTTTGCATATCAAGCAGGACAGTGAAATTCTGTAGTCTCCATATAAAAATTTAACATAGTCTCCACTTCAGAACTTCTTGACTGGCCATCAGGGGGCGACTCTACTAGTTTGTATACAAGTCTGTAAGAAGATTATCCAATTGTACCTTGATTTTAAATCTCAGTAATCACATTTCTGGAGTTTCAGGTCTTTAAATTAATGAACTGTGACATCCATTTTGTGTTTGTCAAATGGTCCATAAAGTTTTAGGACAGTGATTCTCCAAGACTGGGACAGGACCCACAGATGGGTCACAGGAGATCATTTTTGGGTCCCCAAACAAATTTGCAGAGATTCCCAGAACGTTTAGTTAAGATTTATGTGTATATGTTTTAAATAACATGCAAAAAAATGTGTTTAATTGTGCAAATGAATTTGCTCCTGTGACGATTTAATTTTAATTTGGTTCACGATAGATAGGTTGGTTTATTTTAAATCAGGAAGTGACCGTGCATAACATCAACTCTTGATGTCATGGTCGTTAATGATGTTCTTCAAGCCGTCCACTTGTGACCTGATCATCACAGGTGCACGTTAATGACCCGTGAACGAGGCCTGAGACTCACCTCCTCGTTGATGTACCAGTACAGGCAGTTGTCCTTCAGAACGAACCAGTACTTCTTCCATTTCTGAGAAAAGTAACCCTTTGCATCTCTCTTTCTCCACAACCAGCCCTCGCAGTCTCCTCTTCCGAGCGCCTTGCAGGAAACACGCCTCCGACTCAGGGAAGCCAGACCTCGCCCTGGAACAGCACAAAGTGATACAAAGTTGAGCGCATAAATCAGAAAACAGAGAGAAGAGCAGAGCATTTAGAGCAGCTCGATTTAAGCCCCATTAATCGTGGTTGTAAACAAAAAAACACCCCTAATGTTCCAGTAAATCTTGGCAAGAGTTGTGTGTCTGGATGTGACAGGACTCAGCTGCACTGCAGCAAAGTAAGAGGTGTTTCATAAAAATGTGATTTTTCCTCTGGGCGTAAAAGCCCTATATCATTTTTTTCCCTCAGCAGGCTGCTCATTAGAGATTATTGAGAATACTTGGCTCCCAGTTGAGGATGACAGGGAAACTTTATTTGTGCTTTATCAGAAAAAAAATGTCTGGCTACTTGAAAGAGGAGAGGAAATTCGATATCTACTTACTTCTCTGGCTATGGAAAGTGCAACATATAGGGCATCTCTAAAGAAAATAACCTTCCACAGAGTAAGACACAACATTACTGCTCAAACATGCAAAGAGACTCTGCAGATAGTGCACAACTTACAAAACAGAGACAACAGAGAAATCTTTAAGTGCCCTGAAATGGTGATAACTCAATTTATGTGCAGCAGCTCCCGCCCAGACTACAAACTGATACTATCACCAATTTGAGCTTATGGCTCTGGGAGAGAATAGAAAACAAAGGTTGTCTCAGCCTGGAAAAAGGAGTAATATTTCATTACCTGTTTGAGGAAAGCTGCTGCAAAAAAGTGTTTAAAGGCTCTGTGAAACTTTGATGCCGCTGTGAAACTTTGGTTTGCTCACAGTAAACAAACAAGTTTGCAGAGATGAGGTGCAGATGGAGCTAAAGCTTTCAGTGTTTCTCACGACGGCAGATGGTGAAACGAGTGAAAGGCCATTGGAAGAAAAAAAAAATCACATCCAACATGTTGATTTTTTTTTTTTTTTTGGTGAAATTGCAAAGAAGGTTTGAAGAGGGAAAAACAAGGAGAGGAGAAGGGCAATAATTTAGTTATGATACAAATGCTAAGAAGAAGTAGGTTAATGTTTGAGATTAGCATAACTACAAAGAAATGTTGGCCTTTGCAACAAGGCCCTAGAAATGCTGAGTCATGGCGTTCATCATCCAGACTAAATGTTCAGTCAGCGGCAAACAGACAGTCCAATCTGGACCCATCAATATCTGTGAAATGAGCATGACGTGTGATGAAATGCTAATTCAGTTTTCTCTGCACAACAAGGGCAGGACAAATGTTTTGTTCTGACAGCAAGATGATTTTTCTGTGGAGAAAAATAATAATCTAAAGCAGGATCAACTCCCAGCTGCTCACGTCTACAGATTAGTATAATTGGGAAGGTATTTCATAAGACAATTTCATTTCAACCAAGTAGACAGATAGAGTATATGTTCTCTAAAAAAGTGGAATTAAGCTCATTCAACATGTTACGTGAAAATGGATTCATTCATTTTTCTGTTTTTGACAACCATTTTCTTTTTTTCATAGTAGTAGTCATCGTAAAAATTAGGGATTTCTATTCTACATTAGTGTACATAGGAAATCATTTAAGTAGGGGAATAATTGACAAAATCTTTGCCATTGTTACCCACAGATGTTGTATTTGCATTTTTTTTAGGTTTGTTGAAAAGTTCAACAAACCTAAAATATACCTTACATTGTAACTGAAGTTTATTCAAACTTGAGTTCAACTTATTGATTTTTCATTATTCATACAACTTATTGATCGAAGTGTGGGATCTTACTTAGGGTAATTTAATTGAGGTAATTCATGGTGCCTTCCAATTGTTGTCGGAACACAAGTAGGAAAAAACAACACTTTAATTGGTAACTGAAAAATAATACATTTTTCACTTTAAAACTAAAGCTAATATTGTATAAGTAAATGTGTTCATACAACTTGTTAGTTGGAGTTTGATGGATGTGTAGGATCTTAATTTGGGTAATTCAACTCAGGTAATTTACGGTGCCTTCCATTTGTAGTCGGAACTCGGAATTTATGAGGTCAGGGAGCATTCCTTCAACTCTGAACTCAGATATTCAACTCAGAAACGTGGAACTTCTGTAGTAAGTGTTGTCTAATTCATACTCGGTACATTGTTAGTGTGGGCCAAATACCATGTACTAGTATTGCTAATAATCGCTATCCAATACGCTTGTGTCCATGTCGTGGAACGTGGTGAACTTGGATGTGATATCACTCCCAGCTCCAACTGCCAACATAAATGGAATGCAGCATTATTGATTAATCATCTCAACTGATTGGGGTCATTTTGGCGAATTCGTTCATGGAAATTCCTCTGGAATTCATCAACTTTGTATAAGGTCTAAAAGAATATAGCTCATATTTTTCTTTTACAATCGCAGTTTTGTTTCTTAGGAGGCAGCAGCTGCTCTGCCACTGTCACACAGTGTCCATTAGCTGTTCATCCTCACGAGAGTGAAAATGTGAGTGACCACAGATGGTGAGCAACTGGGCACGGAGGCCAAATTTCCAGCTAATGCTCAGCCGAACGTGTGGCTTTTTCTGCTTACCTTTATTCTTCTTCCTGGTCTTTGACTGCAGAGAGGACGACTGCTGGTATGTCTAAAAAAAGGAGGACAGAAGGAGGAAATGGAGAGAGCAGACTGTCAGGATGAATCAGTGGCATTTGCTTGCTGCAAAGAATCCTGGGATATAGAAGATGACAGATCTCTGGGGAGCAAATGCACAAACTCTTTCTCTCATTATCTCTTCCTCTAACTCGCTCGTGTATTTGTGGATGGAAAAGTCAACCTCGGGGACGACTGTGGCATCTCTCCTCACACCTCTAAACATAGACCAGAGGGGCAGGAAGACAGAGGGAGAGGGGGGGGTAGTGGCACCGAGCCACATCCAGGTGACGGAGGAAAAGGTGAGGAAAATAAATTCCTAAAGCCTCTGAGATTAAAGCGAAAAACTTCAGTCAGCAAAAAAGCGAAGGGCAAACATGGAACTCACTGCTCTTTATGGTGCCATCAAGTCAAAACTTGGTGTTTTCTATATTTATTTACATTTCAGCGACATTAAAAATGAGCCGAATCTATTGCTAGTAGATCCTGTCTCTGGAGTACCCACAACTGTCTTTTCACCAATCACGGATTCACTTTCATGTGAAAGAAAAATTTAAAACATCACAATTCTAAGGCAGGTTTGGAAACATCTTGTGGTAGAAGTTTGGGGCCACAAATTTCCAAGAGGTTTCCTAGAAAATTGAGCTGTGTATGCAACTCAGTGTTAAATATAATGTTGAACAGGCTTGTTATTTTCCAGATTTTAAGAGTATTTAATAAACAGCTTATTGATCAGGCAATATCAATTTAATTTACCATAATGTTGTGTAATGTGTAATTTGTTAATGACCTGTATTTTTTAGCTGTAGTGAAATGTAATTTTTTTTTGTTTCAAACAGCCAGTGAACCATTGCTAAACATTTTCTAGTAATAAATTCTTGTCAATATTTCAGTAATTTAGAGATTCTAATTTGAGGTTGTAAAATATAAATGATCTTTTCCGGAAATACGCTTGGATTTTTGGAACCAGCGCAATTAATGTATACATGTTATTTGTGTAGCTCCAAGCATCTACCAGCATGATTACATAAAACTGACACATCTCACTGTAGTTTTAAGGTCTGGGATGAATCTGATTACATGAAAAAGCAGAATATTACATAATTTAAAGCAGTGGTTCTCACACTTTTATACCAAGTACCACCTGAGAAAATACTGAGCTCTGGAAGTAACACCATTATCACCACTGTTAAAATACAGTGGTGTAAATAGGCCGATTCATCTGGCAGATTTATTCCCAATACGATAATTTGCTCTCTTATCATCCTCCTCTTACTCACATATACTTCAAACACTGGTAAAATCAATTTTAATAATTATTTTAGTCAAATTTCATCAGATCAAAAACAGTAATTCTGATTTTTGTGCACCAGTGGTGATACACATACCACAGTTTGAGAACCACGGTGTTGAGCTATTTTAGAGACATGCGTCGTACACATGCAGTGTGAACATTTGTTAACATGGGTGTCCAAATGAAAACGTAGCTGCAACGCATCCAGTTTGAAACAGTTATAAGGTTTGGACAATAAAAGCAATAAAAATGTTCCGGTATTTGACGGAAAGATCGTCTACTGCAGCTTTAATCACCACAGACATCGTCAGTGTGATTATGGAAATCATTTCATTTCATGACAAGAGAGAGAGGCTCAGTCCACCATCTGAAACATTCATCTCTTGACCCCCATGCAGGGGTCAGACGGGGCAGAAGACGAGCTCTGATGTCACTACATTACTCAATGTCGGAGTCTGGAGCCCTGGAGCTCGGCCAATCACAGCCCCACGCTCAGCAAGACAGATGATATGGGTCCGCCCACACCCGCTGACACGCCATCTGCCATCGCAGCACGGCGCACACACACACATGCAAACATGTTTCATTTGCAAAGAGATGCTGTCAAGATGTATAAGGTCACTGTCGACCACAGCGACAGTGTGGAGCGGAGAGTGGAGAGCTCAGACGGTCAGGACGGGCGGACACGTGTCATGGAAGTGACAGGAGGGCAATAACAAGTCGGCATTGGCTCTCATCGCACTTCACGACAGCAATATTTCATCACGGCTGAAAAGCTCAAACATCACGTCTCTGTGGTCCTGACTCTTAGATTCAGTCTGAAAACAAATTAGAGAAGAGTTGTGCTCCGAGGCGGAGACAGAGGAGACGTCAGAGGAGTTTTGCTACGATATTTTTGCATTTTGTCATCTCCAGATCATAGAATAATCATCTTGTTATCATGGAATAACATGATAAATTAATGAGTTACCTCGGGATAACGAGGCTAGATTTCTCAGAATAACAAGATAAATTGATGAGCTATCCTGAGTTAACAAGGCTTGTTTCCCTGTGATCACAAGATAATGTATCTGCTTATCTCCTGATAAGCAGGATCACGGAAATGCGATTGTCTGTAAAGCTTTGGCCTGAATAGGTCGGGCTATGAGAAAACCCAGGAATGAGTGTCAGGCTCAGTCACGTCAATTGAGGTGATAATCAGCTTCTTTTTAGTTAAACAGTAAGTAAAATAAGGTATTGCTTTATTGAAAATAACATTTAAAGCAGAACTATGCAGGATTTCTACCATACTTTAACAGCTTTGGAGTCTTTGTGATGGTTAAATATCTTGACTGTCCGTCAGTGGAAAACCAGCCTTGCACGATCAGGGCCTCAGAATCAGGAGGTCTCGCAAGAAACACAAATTGCTTCCTGGCACCACACACACACACAAACACACACACACCCTCTAGCCAGGTACTGACGTTCATCACAGCAGAACCGACGAAAAAGAGGTAGAGAAAACCATTGTCGGAGAAAGAGAGGAAGAGGAAACAACCGTGTGAGCCAACGAGGGGCCACACATGAGTAAAAGTGTGACAAAAATTCAAAAACACGGAAACATGGAAAATAGATGCAGATCGGCATGGACATGGGTCCACAGCTCCGTTCACAGTGGAAATAAAGAGGCAATGAATGGATGGATGTTCATGATGGTGTCGTAAAAATATGTACAAAACTGTAGTTCTGTAGAGCAAAGTTCCACTTAAATAAATAGATAAGTATAACAGTATAACAAGTAAAAAATAGGCTGAAACTGATAAGTGATTGATCTAGTGTTTCTGTTCACTAATGTTCACTAATTACAACAGGATATTGAAATCAATGAATTATGTAAATGTAAATCAGTGGTTACAGCTCAACAAGAACAAATAAAGAATCCCTGATGACCGTTAATGGTGCTGGGTGTTGCTTATGTAAATAAAGGATAAGGAAAAATTGAATTACATGATAGATGGAGGCTGGGTCTCTGGGTGGAGAATCCCTCTGATTGTTCTGCAGGACATAGTGGGAGGGGCTTTGGCTGTGGTGGCTCCGCCTCTTGGCACGCTTGGCCGTGTCGTTGGATCGTTTACCTGGACGAGTCGTGTGGGAGGAGTAGTCCTCGGATGGGTTCCTCTCGTCAGCGGCGGGCATTGCCACGTAATGCATGAGCGACGCTTCTGTGGAAATAAAGGTCTCAAATATGTCAAACTGGCGCTAACTTGCAACGCAGCTGACGACAGAGCTAGGTTGGCCATTTCAGAGCACCAAAAAGTAGAACACATGACTACACTGGCATATGATGATACAGTGATTTTGAGATACTCTATTAATTGCAAGACTAATTCACGTTATATATTAATGTACATGTGTAATAGAACAGGGGAAAAAAAGCATTTCTTCACGGTATTTGTATTTATTCACAACAAAACATCTTTCAAAAACTAATAACTGTTCACAGTTTACCGTCTTAACTTATCGCACTCACAGAAGAACTAACAGCCAGGAAAGAGAACATCAGTCAGTGCAAATTAAAAATAAATGCAACAAATAAATAAATCTGCACATCATCATCACGTAACTGTATAGTTGCTTTTGACCATTCAGAATTCAGAGATGTTTTACGCTTCCGTATTTCTCTCATGTTAGCCACAGCAGCGCCGCCTTTCCTTGTGCAGATGGAAACCTTGTTTACATTTTTAACCAATGACATGTCAGACATATCAGACATGATCAACGCGGCTTTCAGCCAGTTGTTTGTTAGACAACAGATCGCAGGGCGGAGTCGTGCTGGGTTTCAGTGCAACTCCAAAAAAGGAGGACAAATGAGACACACGGCCACCCTCGTCATAGCTAATGATGCCAATGATGACGGCGGGTGACTTGTGTTGCAGCCCAAGACTCAGTATGTATGTGTCTTTGTAGAGTCTGCGTGCATCCTACTTGCTATCTTTATGAGATCCATGTCGCACAGTTTGATTTATCATGATCTTAGAAAATTGCTAAAATTCATTTTTAATCAACTTCTTTCCAAAGGCGAGGAGGAAACCCAGGTTTCTCTAACTCTCTGCCCACCCTCCTGTCGTCCCCTGGTTGCTAGGCAGCGGCCAGAGGAGAGTGAGACTCCAAGAGGAGCTGCTGTCAGCATTGCCATGGCAACTGTGGGAGTGATTCAGGTGGAGGTCAGTGGGAATAGTTATTTTTTGTGTTTGTTTCTGCCTCTTTGTCCCCCTACCCCATTTCCTCCCCTCCTCTTCCTCTACCTGCCTCTCTTCCTCTCACATCTGTTCATCCTGTCTTTCATTCATTCTTCTTGCTTTGTGCCGACTGTCCACCTTTCTTCGCACTCCTCATCACCACTTATTTAATTTAGGTGTTAGAGAGGGAGAGAGATGGAGGCGAACTGATGATCTCACACACTGATGTGGTCATAATGGAGAGAGATGGGAACGTTTAACAGACTCTTCAGGTGGTGCACACACGCACTCACACACAGTAAAACACTCACCTCTGCGACTTTCTCTGTTGAGCTTGGCTGGGTCTTCATAGTCGCCCACCCAGTTGCACTCCACAGGCATAGAGATGGGCCTCAGCCTGCCTACACACACACACAGAGGGAAATGGAGACTCAAAATTTGAATATGTAAATTAATGTAAATGTATGAAATCGTCAGGGAAACAGACCCGAAGCGAACGAATCTCAAAAACACAAAGTCAAATCTATTTCATATTCTGCACGCAACAGGTTCTCATTTTACACATGAGCAGGTCATTTTAATACATTTTAAACTGCCTCTTGTTCAAATCCTATTTATGTTTTTCATCCGCGTCTGTTCATTGGTTTGTTTGTTAACAGGATTTCGTAAAAAAAAATAAATAAAAAAGGAAAACATATATATATATATAAACACTACGCCGCTGATTACAGCCAGTCTCGGAGGAAGGTTGAGGAACGAGTCTAAGGGAAAACACTTAATCCTTTGCTTCACTTGCAGAATAAAGAGTGGATCCAAAAAAGTGTCTTTCACGTTTTCACATTACATTATTTTTCTTTCATGTAAAAAAGACACATGTGTTTGGCCTTGGTAGATTTATGTACCATGTTTTCCTTGTTGTATTACAAACCCTTCACTTAATTCTAGACTGCATGTTTTCTACCAGTGTTTATGTTTGCATTGTCTTATTATTTATTTTAATTTTTAGGACAATAAAGGTCTCACTTTCAGTTTAGGGTGTGATACTTTCTTCTTACAGAGTTTTTTCTCCACAGAGGAGGTTATGTTGTCAGTGCTGTTCGCCCATCTGTCTGTCTATCTGTGTGTTTGTTTGCAGGATTATGCAAAACCACTTGGTGGGAGTGTGGTGTTTATGGATTAAGTGGATCTAATTAAGAGATACAAGAGGATAACGGATTTTTTAAAAAACATTTTCCTACTACATTTTCCATGAATTTCTCAAGACATAATGCAAAAATCAAACAAACCATGATATGTGTAGATTGCTAATATCTATCAACCAGCACATTCTGGAGCAAATTCCTACAACAATCCAGGTTTAAGTTGTGTTAATTGCCTGCTGAAAGAGCACTCAGTCGTCACAACCACTTGGCTTCTTCTATTTCCTCCTCTTTTTGTCAGACTTTTGCCACAAAACTCCTCCTACAGCTTGAAGAAAAACATGTAGTTGGGCCAAAAATTAGGTGTTCCGACTCCACAAAGCGTTTTGCTTAACCGTGGTGTGGAAAATAACAAAAAACTACACAATTTTACATCAACAATTCATAATAATGTTCATTCAACCTTTAAAACTCGAATATTTTCCTCAAGGTTTTAAATAGGATGGAAGTAGCAGTTAGCCACTAGGGGGCGCCTCCACTGTTTGAATGTAAGTCTATGTGGAAATAAGCTTCAACTTCAAACTTGAATTATTAACATCAGTAAACATCTTCCTGAGGAGTTAAGGTATAACTAAACCCATAAACCACTTGTATATGAGGTGTAAAGCACCATATATGTGTATGTTGTCTGCTGATCCAGGTGCAAATCTTCACAGTTTAGTGTAAAGTATTGAAATTATACATGTGGCGATAAAACCGGCGTGTCTACTGCCCTCTCTGGGTGGCGTTAGGTTCAGAAAAGGGTGTTCAGTTACCCTTTAATGTTCTCAGTCACTAGTTTTTAACTCTTCTTCAACACAACATACAATCCTACATAAAGGAAAATGGACAATAAAGGACAGAATATGTGAGTGATTGACAGCTACTCTTGTCTAACAGGTGAGGTGTGTGAATTTTCGGTGGCGCTGCAAAAATTAAAGTTTATTCTGCAACAGGAAGTCTACGTCAGTTTATTAAACATAGTGGATATAATTTACCAGCAAGGTTGTTGATTTATTTCAATGTACCCGGTACAAGGTGAAGTGAGTGCCCAGTCACCCTTGGTGCTGCCCTTGAGTTTTATTTATGTTTTTAAAGTCCTTCATTACTTTGTGTCGGTGCTGGCACTTTGATTCCTACACTCATCATGTTTTTAATGCAGCAGAATGAGTCAGAACCAGAACGTACCATATGTGGGCGTGGTGCAGTACACAGGCTCCTCCTCTTCTCGCCGGCGAGACTCCTGATCCAGGAAGGAGTTTGGTGACTCAGAGCGCTTAGCGAGGCTGACGCCGCCATGGTTACGAGATGCCTCGTTTCCAGACAAGGCTGCCGTCTCATCTCTATGGAAACAGCAGAGGCGGATTTACCAGGGAAAAACAAGATTTACATAAAAGTCAGAGCTTATCTCTGCTGTCACCTGTTCCACCTGCTGTCTGCTTGTGTGCCTGTGTGCTTTTCTTGACATTGACGCACAGATACAGTACCTGGGTGCGTACGGCTCGGCAGGAGGAGGAGGGATGTAAAGGTCCTGGAGGGCTGAGTTTTTGGTGGGTGTCCCTGAGGGTGTAGCTGAACTGCTGCTTGGACTTCTGGTTGGCTGTAGAGAGCAAACATATGTCAAATACTTCCTTTTTTTCCCGGTATCTGGGCTTCCATTGTACACTGTGTGTCCACTATACTCTCATTATTTCACTTCAAGTTCCCCTAATTATCATTTATTGACATTTAAAGCTCCAGTGTGTGATATTCAGGAGGGTCAATTTGCAGAAATTGAATATACTGCTAGGCCTTGCTTTGTTTGTTCAGCAGAAGCTCAAATGCACAAACCAGCCAGAGTGTTTAAAGATGGACTTTTAGGTTGTAAACATGAGATAACAACATCCCTTCTGGTATGTGAAAAATACTTGCATAACAAATGAGATATTAAGCTGATTTTCAAAATAAAAAAAGAGGTAAGAAAAACACATTTGCAGCATAAACAAGGTTTAAAATAAGTTAACAAACCCACAAATTTATCTGCAAATGCAAGGAATGTTTGTCTGTTTGTTCATGTCATAACTGTCCAATGGTTTCCTTGAAAGGCTTCAAATTTAGCAGGTGACTCAGGGCACCAGTGTGTGCAGTGCTGACTTTGGGGGTATTTGGATAATAAATGATATATAGCAGATATTGGTATAAATGTGACAGATTATCATTATCATTTCCTCTTACACAGTATACACCTACTTAATATCTAATTATTTCTGTTATTATTTCTCATTATTTCAATATCTGTATTTATGTTGACTGTAAAAAACATACAAAAAAATAATAAACAATAATAATAGTAATAGTTACAGTGACCATTTATACACAAAACTGGTTTTGGTCTAGTTGACACATGAGGTAGAAAACTTAATTAGTGAAACTGAAAAAAAAGAATTAAAAAATTGAATTAATCAAATCTATTAACTATTAATCTAATCGAATCTAATAAAGTTAGATAAACAAAACCTAATGAATACTATTTGAAAATCCAATCACATCAACCAACACTTAAAAACAGACACTGTCTATGAAAGACTTAATGATGAATCTTTTTCATAATTATCAAAGTCATTTTCGACCTTGCTGCCTATGAAATAGCCTCATTAGCTTTAATAGCCTCATTAGACTCCACTCGCAGAGTCAGTGTTGCAAGTTTCCAATTAAAAAAAAAGAAACTTGAGGGAAATGCTGCAGTTGCATTATCTTCCCTTGTAACTTAACTTAAATATTTATGCCACATATGTTCATAATCCTGATGTTGGTCATCTCTGGAAACCAAAAAACTTTTCACTTTAATTTCTGAAAATAATGACAATTAAATAATCAGGGATTAACATCGGAGCATCAGCAGATCACATTGATTACGTTTATGACAACAGCCTGGTCCCGGTGATGAATCTGTGGTGAGTGTGTCGACAGAGGCCACAGGAAAACTGTTGTCCTCTGTGTTTGCTCCTGACTGTGTAGATAATCAGTGTTAATGAGGGAGGCATATTTCATAATTTGCAAGAGCACAGGGGAACGTGGGAGGAGGTTGTCGTCAACGTTCCCCTTCCCGTTCATTTCAGCGGGTTTCAGCTGGCAAACAAAACCACACTGAGCCACAGCGCCCTGACCTGATTACACACTTTGGCTGCAATGATACGGGGAGCGAGAGAGAGAGAGAGAGTGATGGCCGTGGGGATTTATGTGGGCCAGTGTGGTGCTTTATAAAAGTCTATAAAAGGTAGAGTGGGTCCCACCTGCAGAGCCAGGGGTTTCCAGCGCATGTTCTTCAGCAGCGCGGGGGCAGAGCTGAGCGTGCTCTGCGGACGCTTCTTCAGGGTCAGGGACACGACGCCTTTATCGGCTCTCAGCGAGCCGACCAGGTTACGTAACTGCCAGCCCACCTGTGGGACGGGAGGAGACAAATATCCTCGCGCGGATTACAAACAATAAAGCGACATCATGAGCTATAACTATAGCACTTTGATTCAGTTTCTCCACGTCGTTATTGGCTCTCGTGGGTGTGGAGGTGGTGAAGTCTATCTATAGAGATTTAATGTGATGTAACGTCCCCTCCATTTTGAAAACAAACGGTTCTTATCATATATTCTTCATATTTAGCCACTACTTGCGCCACGCCGTGCCAACGCTCTTTGTTTGTAGGAGGTTTGTGAACAAACACAAACTGTAAACAAGAACAAAAACAGCTCCTGTGAGTTTTTCTTTGTGAATTCTTAGTCGTGGGAAGATCACTTTTCCCTCATTAAGAGCAAGAAACTCTCCGCTGGGCCGAGATCTGATCACGATGCAAGAGGAGGTGCAGGAGAGAGAGTGGGAGGATCTGAGATTATACCAACTGAATCACATGCTGCAAACATTTTCACCTTGTAAAGTCAGGGCACAATCTGCAAGACATACTGTATATAAACAGACTTAAAAAAACACAGAAATGGAAACAAGGTCCATCTCTAAGGACTGGATGATTTTAAACTTTCCAAATATGTAACACATTATTCAGGGTGAAACCATTTAAGTTTATGGAAAACCAGAATTAAGCTCAAATATTTTGTAGAACACTTAGAGTGATACCTTGAACATAAAAAATATCAGCGGCAGCTTTAAATATTTGTTCATTTGCAGAAAATAATCAATACATGTAAGTGACGATTTCACATCAAGATCTTATTTTTATATGTAAAAAATAAAATATACAGTATTATATATATATTATTCCTAATTTATTCAAATTTGAATTTACCTTCTTTATTTGAATTAAAAATTTCTTTAAAATACTCTTTGAAGTCTTTTGACTTCTGATTATGTCTTAATTTTGTTGATTTTTACAACTTGTTTTTGTTATTATTAAAGATTAAAGTAGTGAGGAAAAAAGTTGGAAAGTTCCTTTAGTATCATATTAACATGTATTTTTTTTCCTATACTGGAATGACTCAGACAAAAGTAAACAACATTAAGTCTATGAATAAACCAAAATAGTATGACCAAAAAAATGCCGTAAAGTTAAAAAATGACGCAAAAATAAGGAAGAATATAATTTACAACCAGAAAAGACAATAAGAAACTCACCACAGTTTGATGATTGACTTGAATGACTTCATCTCCTGCATGGATCTTCTTACATCGGTCAGCTGGAGACTACAGAGACAGAGACAGTTCTAGTCAACCGTGTATTGATCTGATCTTATTGATCCATGAATACAAGAGTGGGGAGGCTTCACAATAAATTGTACATAAATAAGCTATAATATGACAAAAGGAACGCCTTGCAGAGTTGTCTCTACAGAATCTGATACGCTGTTATGGATCTAAACGTTGGTTTTGCAGATATTTTGGGTGACATTTTCTGTCTGGGCATGGCGGCAAATCCTTCACTGGCAGTTTATTTATGTCACTGATTCATCACAGCTAAGTGCTCAGCTGTATATTTAGTAGGTGAACGCATGAAAAACGAGTAAGCGAAACTCTCACCCCTTCAGTAGTTCCTGTGATGACATGGAGGCCGTCGTAAGTCGACTTGATGTACATTCCCTGATGGACAGGAAAGGCCGTTAAAGGCAGAGTAAATCCACTGAGCCTCTCTGCTTCACACATTATGAATATTATAAATCAGTGGCTGAGAAACTGTGGAGTAAAAAAATATGGAGTAAGGACTGTCAACACACCGCTGCCATCGTGAGTATAACTTCTCCTAAAACACTGTAACGATATAAAACCTTTTATCAACAGTATCCTGCTGAGATGTCTTTGTCCCAAATGTGTCTAATCTACCCGCAGTGCCACTGATAGAGAAAGAGGGAGACAGAGAGCAGGGCTGTAGCTATACCAGCTCGGTGTTTGTGTAAGGTACTGTACGCCGTTGAACTGCAACTAAAATGGTGAAAACATTAACTTCTCTACATGTTTGTGATAATAAACAGAGCATTGTATGTGTGGCTGAGTGAGGACCAAAAATTGTATAAATCATATGAAGTGAGGACATTTTGGCTCGGCTTTTTCCAGGGGTTAAGACCCGCTTTTTACTGTTAGAATTAGGTTTAGGTAATGGTTCGGCACTTAGTTTTGATGGTTAAAGGTGATTACACCTTTTACATGATTTGAAGCCTATTTTTTAACACTTGGTGACTCATATTAATACATACAAATATGGCAGGATGGTTACAGTAGTAACATAATTCCCTGTGGGGTGACAAATTCTGAAGAGATATTTCTTTGATCTTAAAATAAAACATGTCATGAGTGCACATTTTAGTAAATATACTCTATATGCCAGTGTGAAAATATGTCAAATATTTCAACCAAGATAAGATCAGTGTCCATGTTTAAGTAAATTTGCACAAGAAGAAGGAATAATAAAATGATAAAACTAAAATTGTCGCACCTCAACTGATTAAAAACAACATTAAATCTAGGGCTGCAAACAGCAGTGAATGGGCCCTCACAACCCCAGGGCATGACTCGGTGTAGAGCAACCACAATGGCCATTGTGTGGCTGGAGAAAGGCCACCAAAAATTTGTCATGTCATAGTTTAGTAAATGTAGAACCCCCGGCTGAAAGCGACATGTAAATGAAATAATGTTTATTACTGAATGGGTGCTTCCTGTTGCCAGTAGGTGGCGCAAAGATAAGCTTTGCAGGTTATCATTGTGGCCAGATTGTTCCCAAAAAGAAGATGAGAAAGAACTGCGGCCCTATGCTATTCCTGCAAACATTCCTTCGGCCACCACCATGGTTGCTGCAATTTTAGTTGTACACCGGGTCTCATAAATAAAAGTTGATAGTAATTTAAACTCTTAAAAATAATTTGAAACAATAGCGAAATGCAGACAGAGCGTTACCAGGCCTTCAGAGGGTTTGATGTTGGTGAGGTGAACCAACTCGAGGTGGGCTGACTGTGAAACCAGTGGGTCCGATGACACGCACACAATGTGCTCGCACACCTCCGACAGAGTCTTACACTGCAGGACAAGAAGGAGACAAACAACGGAGGACACGTGACAATACACAAAGGTTTTATTCCAACACCTTCACAAGTGATGCTTTGTACAACGGAGAATAGGGCCATACTAAGAGGAAAAAAATGTCGTAACATTACGAGAATAAAGTCATAACATTATGAGATAAAGTCGTAATATTACGAGAATAATGTCTTAGAATAAAGTCGTAACAGTACGAGAATAAAGTCATAACATTATGAGATAAAGTCGTAATATTACGAGAATAAAGTCTTAGAATAAAGTCGTAACAGTACGAGAATAAAGTCGTAACATTATGAGAATAAAGTCGTAACATTATGAGAATAAAGTCGTAATATTATGAGAATAATGTCTTAGAATAAAGTCGTAACATTATGAGATAAAGTCGTAATATTACGAGAATAATGTCTTAGAATAAAGTCGTAACATTATGAGAATAAAGTCGTAACATTACGAGAATAAAGTCATAACATTATGAGATAAAGTTGTAATATTACGAGAATAAAGTCTTAGAATAAAGTCGTAACATTACGAGAATAAAGTCATAACATTATGAGATAAAGTTGTAACATTACGAGAATAAAGTTGGAACATTAATATTACGAGAATAGAGTCGTAATATTACGACTTTATTCTGGAAATTTCTTTTATTCTTTTTCCCTCTTAGTATGGCCCTACTACTACGTCGTAGCTTTGTAATAAAAAAAAAAAAAGACAAAATTAAAGTAACAAAGTTTCAAACACCACAATCAACATAGCTCTGGGTCATGGGCCCATTTCCATAGCATTCATTTTGACAGGTCACAGTGGGAAAATCGCATTAATGACTGCTGAGTCCCACTTATCCTCCACACTGTCACACTGTCCTGACTTACAGGAAATGAAGAGATAATCATTTATAGCCCGCGTTCTTCCTGCTAAAACACATCAAAATGGCTGCCGTGCATTACTGGTGTAGACTGTAGCATTTTAAAAGGTCAGTTCATCCAAATTAACAAATGAGAACATGTATTTTTTCACTGTACTCATGAAGTAACTACCCATGCAGATGCACCAAAGCACCTACATTAATATAAAAGTGATATTATACAATGGTAGAAATTTGTCAGCACTATTTATTTATATTATTCTATAGCAGAAGCGACTAACACACTATAACAAACAGATTTAAAGAGGATTTTATTTTGACAGGGAACCCAGGAGTGTGATATTCATTAATTTGCTTTGTTGCTCAGATTCAAAGGTCATTTTGCTGCTGACATGTTCACTTGTCATTGCAGTACTGACACAGGTGGACGTAATAACAGATGCCATGGCTCCGTTCCAGCAATTACTGCCAGCCATTGCTGTAATCAGTGATGTTATTAGTAACACCTGTGTTCCACGAGTCCACAATGTCTGCTGTGAAAAAGGTCAATTAAGCGACATCGTTCCATCGGTTCCAGTGACCCACAGCGGTTGGGGCATTTCTGTGAAAAATGTCATTTCATTTCCAGCTACGTTAATGAAATTAGGATGGAAATTAAAATCCCAGCAGGTGAATATCATAAAGACTGGACAAATTGGACCACAACTATCTGCACTATCAATCATTTTTATCAGTGGTTCTCAAAGATTTTATACCAACACAAGTACAACCTCAGAAAATATTGAGCTCTCAGAGTATCACAAACATTAAAATACAGTGGTGTAAAAAGGCCGAGCAAAGTCAGTTACAGACTTTTCTCAGATTTAATTATTTAATCCCTGTAAAATAATCTGTCCTCTCACCCTCCTCTTCTTCCTCACATATACTTCAGACACTGGTATAGTGAAATTAGATTAAGATGGAACAAGAGATAAGGTGACTCTAATTATTTTTGATTTAATTCATAAATTTTTTTTTTTTGTTTCATTTTCTACACCAAATTTCCTCAGCTCCACTCCGATCTCATACAGTAGATCACATATTTCGGATTTTCCTCTAAATACCACCAGAGGAAGCTCACGTACCATTAGTGGTACACATACCACAGTTTAAGAACCATGGATTTATATAATTTAAACTGTTATTACTGTAAAGTCTGGTCAACTCTATGGTCCTGGTCCAACAATCAAACACGAGTAAAGTCACTCACTCTTCAGTTGCACGTAAATAAAATCCTTTATCAATGCTAATAACATCAACTTTTTTTCAACACACCTCTGCTAGTTTTTGGCAATTTGGGTTATTATGGTTTGTTCCATTTACACTGGAATTCGGAACCGTGAGTGACATCACCTTTGACTTGTGCCAAAAAAACATTGACGCTTAAGCGAGCTACGCCAATTGGAAACAACATTCTGCGCAGTATTTTGCAGCGCAGCTGAATGTCCACGGAAAACAGTGGTAAAAGTATGCAAGTGTGCAAAAGCATGCAGGCTAAAAGCAAGTTAGCCTAGGTTAGCATAAAAACTGGAAATGGAGGGAATGAGCTAGCACTGCTCTAAAAACAACTCTAAACGCTCAGCAATTGTAATAAAGGTTATCAGGATCGATTCTGGATTTTTAGGGGAGTCACTGAACTTGACATGCTTGACAAAGAGGACAGTTAGTGTTACAGTGCGCTAATTTTAAAGTTATTTATATATTTGCAGCCAGATGAGTCTTTGTAATGACTGATGTCATATTTGTCGTTTTATGGCACTTTTATCGTAAATTGCCCTTTCTACTGGTTTATTTTATTATGTTTTTTTTTTTTTTTTTTACAGTTTACTGTATTTTATTGTTGAAATGTAGTGACTATGCGGCTTTAAGGCCCATAAGTGGACGGGCACAGCAATGTAACCTGGCACTGGATTATGCTATAAACATGTTCCTGTGCAAATAAAACGATATTACATTTACAAGTTCATGTATGTTGTATTCATGATTTGAATCTAATTCAACTATTTTCTTAAAACAATAATTGTTCTTTTTGATTTAATCCACCTCAATATTCACTTACTCATTCATCTTTCAGCAGGTGGCGCTGGCGCCTAATCCCAGCTGACATAGTGCAAAAGGTGCGGGACACCCTGGACAGGTCGCCAGTTCTCACATTCACACCTACGGGCAATTTACAGTGTCCAATTGGTCTAATCCCCAAATCTGCATGTTTTTGGACTGTGGGAGGAAACTGGAGAACCAGGTGAATTATTTAATCTTCTCTTTTTTTTGTTTTGGTATACTGTTTTTATGCAGCAAAACACCAAAGCAAACTATGTCACATAACAAAAATTAATTATTAAAGTACAATAACTCAAAAACATAACGTATTGAACCTGATGAAATGAGAACCTTCATAGTACTTGTATTTATGAGGGAAACTGTACAGTTACTTCCAATGTTTGCCAGAATAACAGTTACTGTTATTTGTCATGTTTTAACCATCTGTAATGTTGCATTATTAATATCTTCTCTTACATTTTTTTCTACTTCATTTACCTTTTTTTCCCTTTAAAAAAAAAAAAAAACCCAATCGCCATTTTCCCTTGTATCCAGCCTTTATGCTAAGCTCCGCCAATCGCCCCCTGGCTGTAGACAATAAATGATCCTATTAAAATGCTACTTCAAGCACCATTAATATTAAAAAAAAAAAAAAAGGCAACAGCCAGAGCTTGAGTTTCTGTGTGTGAACATGTGAGATGTGAAGGAGGGGAAAAAGAAAGGGTGATGCCCATCAACACAGAGCAAATAAGCAACATCTGGCTGAGGAAGCAGGACTCACCACATGAAGGATTTTGTTCTCGGTCTCAAACACCGTACAGTCCTGAGGGACAAGAAGAATTTAATGTAGCGCGAGCAGAACATCCTGTCTCACACACAACATCGCGTACTTCACACCGCCGGGCCCCGAGTCGCACGCCTGCACGTACACACCGCTCGTACACTCGCAGATAAAAACACACACTCAGACAAACACTTTTATCTTTTATTTATACGCACGTCAGCTGTCAAGAGGATGTAAATAGCAAAATCGTATTCAATGATGCGGCGAGAGGAGTCTGAGGCTCCTTCAGCTCGCCAACACACACACATTCTTGTACAGTATTCTAAGTGAGGACACTCATCATGTATTCCCTAACCCCTTACCCTAACCTTAAACATCACAACTCAGTACCTAACCGTAGGGCTGGACAATAAATCTATTTAATCACATTTGAGGAAGGTTAATTTTTAATGAAAACTGGTTTTCTCTTTTAGTTCCTGTGCCGACGCTTTCCTCGGTCTCCTGTAGTTGAGACAAGATCCCTGGAAGTTGGGACGTTGTTTGAAGGCAGTAGAAAGTAACTGAAAAGTTATGCTTTTGCTGTTTTTCTTCTTTATATATTACAAGGCTTGTATTTTGTTACACTCAAACCAGAAGGACATTTAGTTCAAATCCCAAAAGGGGAAAATTAAAAAAATAAAAGCATAACTTTGTTTGAAAAATTTCTTTTCGTCATTAGTTGTTCACCCAGCCCAGTCTTAACCCATAAACAGACATTTTAAGGTGTGGAAGAAAGTGAAAGAAAGTTTTTTGGTCCTCACAAAGATGCATACACAAGCACACACAC
Organism: Brachirus orientalis; assembly: GCA_016785285.1. Classification (NCBI taxonomy): domain Eukaryota; kingdom Metazoa; phylum Chordata; class Actinopteri; order Pleuronectiformes; family Soleidae; genus Brachirus; species Brachirus orientalis. Next base: position 10,610,471 of record JAFBJR010000258.1, on the reverse strand, counting down.
AAACATGTTTTTATCTCTTAGTGAGGACACATCATAAACATAATGCATTCACTTTACCCTAACCTTAACTATCAAAACTAGGGGTCAAAATGTCAATTTGGTGATTGGATATTTTAATTAAAAGGTGTTCTAAAGTGAACAGTCCCTGCCATTTTCACTTGCCAGATGCTCCTCATGGTGGCGCTGCTCAAATGAAAATTGGAAACTTAGACGGAAGTTACCTGGCTGAAGAAGAGGGAGTTTACAGCGGGATAATGGCGGAGAAAGCTACGTTAAAAGATGCTCCATCCATGTTAAATACATAGACTTTATGCACTTTGTTCTCTAGGTTGTGAATAAATAGAAAAACCCTGCACTTTTAACTTTTTTCACAGACATTTCGTACATTTTTTGCACATTGTCTTCTAATATACTGATTATCGTAAAATCGTTGTATCGCGATATTATTGGTATCGTGGACCATGTATCGCGTATCGTCAAGTCAAGTCAATTTTATTTATATAGCCCAGCATCACAAACACAATTTGCCTCGAAGGGCTTTACAGTCTGACACCCTCTACAGAGACAAGTTCAGCAGTTACAAGAGGTATCATGAGGTATCCTGTGCTCCCCAACCCTAATCACAACTAAGCACCTAACCCTTACAGAAACCTAACTCTAGCCCTAACCCTAAAACCTAAAAGGTCTCAACCCTGACAAAGCCCTTTAAGATTGTGGGGACCAGTCAAAATGTCCTCACAAAGATATAAATACATGTACACAAGCACAAAAGACAAGTGGAAAACCCCTTTGCTTTCCACTTGAACTGGAGGAGAATAAGAGCTATCAACCCTCAGAACACACACACACACACACACACAGAAAAAGAGTTGCACACACCTGCTGTACAATGGTGGTGAGCTCCAGGCAGAGCTGAATGACATTATTTCGGGTTACTGAGTAGTCTGCCACTGCAGCAAACGGAGACCTGGGAGGAGAAGATAACACACCAGTGAGTCTCGCAGTGATTCTGCCGCATTAGATAATGTACAGAGGAGAGCGACAGGAGCATTGTTAGACGGAGAGAGGGGAGGCCGAGGCACAACAGACACACAACTGACATTACATGTGCATGTGTGTGCGTTTCAGACAATGGATGCTGTTTAAGCCCCGTCCAAACCCCTTTAATCTTAGTTTTACAGTAATAGCCACGCGTTGTGTTTGTATGACATTATTTATACTTTTTTTTTGTCTTATTTTTCCTTGTTAAACTGTTTGCCTTTGTAAAGAAATTTGGCTCAGTTGCTGGATAAATAAAAATAACTTGACTTCAATTGTCCGTGTGTTGTAAATCAGACGCTGTGCATCAGTTGATCTGCTGCTCGTCAATTATTAAATTCAGTCAAGCAAATCAAATATTTGCCATTTCTTAAATATAACATACTGCTGTTTTGTTTTGTCTCACAATCATAAATGTGTTAGTTCTGTTAGTGTTGGTTAAACAAACCTCAAGTTTGTACCCTTTTTGTCTCTTTATATACTAATTAATTTCTTGAGAAAATACAGTAGTTAATCAGGGATAAAAGTGAAACTGCTATAATTGCAGACTACAAAATTTTCCAAAAGTGGGACAAACACTTTTTTGCGCATCTTGTTTTTCACTGTCAATGAGGTAATTGTCAGAAAAATAGTCAGCAATTATTACTGATAACTGATTAGTCAAAAGAAAACATCACTGTGGTTCATACAATTTTAAATGTAAGATTTTCTGACTTTGTAAACCCACTTTATTTGGTATTTGACAGTTTGAAGCGTCACCTTGAATTTGGGGACACAGAGACGGAGGCTGGTCGTGTTTTTCCAACATGCAATAAACCAATTAATCATAATATCATCGGCAGATTCATGAATAATTAAAATAACCGCTGGTTGTAATCCGCGGTCCATTAATTGTTCTGATTTATACATGTTCTTCATAATTAGAAGTACAATGAAAGGCCTGCATATGTGCACCAGCCTCAAACTGCATTCAACCTAATTAACGGCAGCAATTAATCAAAGTGATTAGTGAACCAAGTGTACTTTTTGTTTACAATGTGGTCAAACCACAGAATCGTTTCTATATATGGGGACCCACCTTTAAAGATGACAAATGGGGTGGGAATCACAATACGATATGCGATACATGGTCCACGACACCATCAATATCGCGATATGATTCTGTTATAATCAATATATTGCAAGATAATCATTTAGCGATACATCATGATATCAGTCTAACTGAAGAAAACAAAATTGCTCTATTTATATAGAGACAACATAGAGAAACATAAAGTTTATATGTATCTCTCAACGTAACTTTCTCCACCATTATTCTGCTTAATTTATAAATTACAATATCAATATTTGCCCTGACGTATCGATTGGCGTATGACCCACCCCCAATGACAAACTCCTGGGACCCAAATCACTAAATAAATCAAATTTGTGCATAATGTAGCAACTCATTTTTACAGCCATATCTACAACACCAAATAACGTGTCGAATTGGCAAACAAATAATTTATGTTTGGTAAATTAATTACAACTTATATAAACATATACACATAATTAATAAATGAAGATTAATGTTCCAAAACAAGTGAAATCAAACTATCTGCTCTGAAAATCTAAACCTTTTCAGGTACTTTATGTTCCCTGGAGGAAAAACCCCCTGTCATTGTGTTCCTTATTTAAGTGGAGACTCAGAGTGCAGCTGTCTCTGCCACAGACAGGAGAGGAAACCGCTCCAGCAGATGGATGAATGAAGCTGCATTAGTGGACCAGGTAAATAGGCCACCTTGTTGCGAGCGCTCCAATTTATACACCTCGCACTGACAACTTATCATCTAAATTCAGGTTTTTGGAAACAAACAAAGGACAATCCAGTTTAGACCTGGATGTTCTTTTTTAAACTGCTTTTAAATTCAAAATAAAAATGCACGAGGAGTGTGGTATCATCAGTTTCCAATGAAGACTGTGTCTGTTTCGTGCAATCATAACGTGTATAAACGAATGGGGCCCTGGGCGTATTTGTAACAAAAAAGCCTGTTATGTGGCAGATAATGGGTTGCTAATGACTGGACAAATACACAAAGGTTCACTGAAACCAATGCAAATAAGGCACCACTGATAAATCTGTGCAGTGAAGTCGTTACTGCAACACAATTTCAAGTTTAATGACTTAACATACATTAGGATAAGAAAAACAATAGCGATGCATAAAGATACACTTAGGCACAATTACTCTGCTCCATTGCAGAAAAGATCCAGTTTAAAATTTGGCAACAGCCTCCAGTGTGTGATTTGGGTCATCGGTATTGAGGCTGAGCGCTATATATATATTCAGGACCTAAGGCTTCACAGACTGTTTTCCCACCATTTGGCTCCAAACTCTTGAATAATGCTCAAAAAAACACCAACAAGCAGCAACACTCAAACACTGGGTCGCGACTTACCCAACACAAAAGGCAACACAGAGTCTGGTGCCTTTTATGAAATCCTTACTTTAGTGTCGGACTTTAATATAGTATAGTATAGTATAGTATAGTATAGTATAGTATAGTATAGTATAGTATAGTATAGGACGGCACAACACAGTACAAGCTAATTTAGTCCCATATAATACAGTCTAATCTGATCTGTTCTATGGCAGTACTTTAACATTGTTTAGTCTAGATTAGCCTTGTCTCATATAGTACAGTGTAGTACAGCACAGTATAACACTGTTGATTCTAGTATATCAATCTCAAAATAAAATATTATGGTCTAATCCATTTTGGTCTGGTCTAAACAATCCAGTATAGTCTGGTTTAGATTGTTCTAGCCCAGTTTAGTCTGGTCTGATGTAATACAGCACGGTTAGTACAGTTTAGTTTTTTTTTCCTAGTCTAGTCCAGTACAGTTAGTCCGTAGTACTAAATTAATCGTCAACTATTTTGACAATTTATTATTCGGTTTCAGTGTTTTAACCAATTTTTCTGATATTTCTAGCTTGTTAAATGTAGATAATTTCTGGTTTATTTGCTCCATATGAGAAAGAAAATCTTTAAAAATGAATAATTTTGGTTTGTGGACTAATAAGACATATGAGAAGATCTTTATTTCAAGGTTTAGGAAACACCGATAACTACTTTTAAAGATTTTATGACATTTTATGAATCAAACAACTAATCGATGCATCAAGAAAATAATCTGCAGATCAATTGTTGCAGCCTTATATAGTACAGTCCACTCTAGTTAAGTCTTAGGTAGCACAGTTCAGTCAAGTCTAGAACATAAACCTCAATTTAGTCTAGTCTCATCTAGTACTGTAGAAACAGTACAGTACAGTCTAATCTACTTTGGTCTGGTCTAAAAAGTGCAATACAATCTAGATTAGCTTGGTCTACAGTGAAATACAACATAGTCTAGACCAGGGCTGTCAAACTCATTTTAGTTTAGGGGTTACATTAAGCACAGTTTGATCTCAAGTGGGCCGGACCAGTAAAATAATAACATAGTAAACTATAAACAATAGGAACTCCACGTTTCCCTTTGTTTTACATTTGATGAAGTATCTTTTTACAAAACATATTATTATCAACCTGACATTTTGTGACAAAAAAAGGGACAATTTCAACAATATAATGTCTAAATTTACACATGTGCATTACAACTTACAGATCACAGTGGATCTATAAAGGCACAAAGCAATGAGTCACAGGTATTGGACCCTCTGGCGGGCCGCTTCTGGCCCGCGGGCCATATGTTTGACACCCCTGGTCTAGACAGCTTTAACTCATCTAGTGCAGTAGCCTGCAGTCTAGCCTAGAAAAGAAGCGTTCTACACTAATTCAGTCTTAATCTAGTACACAGCAGTGAAAGTCCAGTCTAGCACAGATTATTAAAGTATAATATAGTTTTCTACCAACAAAAATCCTGGTGTAAAAACTAAACAGAGATTTGAATGCACCCGTCCACCTCCTCCACATCATGTTATATGAAAAGAAATTTGAAAAAAAAAGAAATGGGTTCATGACAAAAGAAAAGGCCTGACAGGAGATGACGCACACAACCGACACTTTCATCGTCCTCTTTACCAAAATATCAGCACTTACATTTTGAGTGACTCCTCACTGGGTGTCATGCATTCAGTTAATACAACATAATCCCATCCAACACACCTTCTATTCTCTATGGTCATGTCATTAATTCATGGGCAGATGCTTTCATATGTAGAAATGTGAGATGAATTGGACTTTTTTTTATCTCCGCCACAGAGAAGGAGAAAAGTCAAATCTTACAGGAAAAGAGATCAGTGTCATATCAGCAGGAGATGAAAGTTGAACTTGCTCTGTGCTAATTGGTCTTTGTTAGAAGGGAATTATCTTTCGTGTATCAATACAATACATATTCTGGTCTGATTTGCATGGAAATTGTGACCTTTTCTCCATCGTTAGAGTCTATAATGGAATCTCCCATTGTGCCGCTCATATTTCTACAATATATTCAGCTTATTTAACTCACTCATTTGTTATTCCTGAGCTGATTAAATCAATTGTTAGATGACCTTTCATTGAAAAATAAAACATGCTGGGATCACAAGGTTGAGAACAATGGAAGGTTCTATTAATGTGGAGGATTATTAGGTAATATAATCTTGAGTTATATAGAGTTTATAATCGTTTGATATGTCTTAAGACTGATTTTAAAAATGCGGGAGACCACAGACGCAGCGAACTGTAACCAATTTAATCCTGAGAAAGCACAGACTAGACAATCCAGTCAAGACAGGATCACACACTTGGTGTTTAATCCAACAATTTCAGGGAGGGGATTCCAGGGGTTTGGGATTTCACAGAAACTAATGTGATTTAACATGACTTTAGAATGTAAACAGACGTGGAGGCGGACCGTCGGCCTGAGAAGACGGAATCAACTTGGCTTGGAAAGGTTACAGTTTGGAACAAAAGTACGCACCATCAGTTTCCCAGTCAACTCACTCTCATTGGTTGCATCCAATGACATTAAAATGACGTGTTAACTCCTCATTCTACAGGATAGTTTGGCCGTATAATCTGATAATCTGCGCTCACGACTGTTGGAAGATCTGGCCAATTATCCTCTAGTGTGGAATGGGGCATTATGAATAGTTTCCCAAAGGACAGTTTGGGCAAGTGTTTTAATGATTTTAATGGGAAGCTTTTGAAGATTAATTGTATTTGTAACATTTCTAAAGTTGTGATGTTGTTATTCACATTTTCATAAATGTTGAAACCCATGGAAGTTCATATCTATATTATGTTACCACTACCCACACAGTAACTGACGATTATTAGCTAGCTAACTGTGTTTTTGAGCGGTAAGGAGGGGTCGCAAATTGTCAAACCTGCATAATGAGACCAATAACCGACTTTAGCCTTTGAACGACAACCGCGTCATGTTCAAAACTTTCAATGGCGTAAACATGAGTTCACGAGTCCCATTTAAAGTCCGGGACACAGTCGGCCATCAGGCGTGCGGCACCACCGTGTGGCCAGAAGCCACACCAGTGACTTTACAGCCAATTTAGCATGTTGTTAGCCTCAGCAAGAGGTTAAAGTTCTCATATATATCAACCTTTTTCCATCACTTCCTTATGTAGGTTTGATGTTTGGATCCACAACAACTTTGACATGAAATCACAATGCTTTCAAGAGCCTGTTCGATGACTAACCAGGATATCAGAACTCCGAATATCCACTGCTGCCACAAGGTACTACATCCGGATACGTAATGAAAGTAGTTTCATTTATATGCTGGTTGCTTTTCTTCTATAGACGATGCAGCAGAAATGTGTCACCTGAGGCAGGGTCACAATCGGCTGTCGCTCCCAGTCATCAGCTGACCGTCATGGTGGTGTGTAATGGAGCTTAAAGGTTTGTGATATTCAGGATTTTAAAAAATAAGCGTTGCAGAGAGAGCATGGAGCGGCAGATCTGCAAAGTCTGTCCCTCCTTCAATGCCGCTTATCCATTTACAGTTGCGTCACGGTGTGGGCGACCCTCCCGTTCATTTGCATAAGTGTGTGGGAGACACGTCTCTATCCATTTAAATGTGAGCGAGTGAGTAAGTGTGTGTGTCTACTAGGCCCGAGGACAGATGTGGGGGCTTGGCATTTGACGAACCGATGTCAGAGACCTTTGGTTCTGTGTCTGATCCGAGCGTCGAGATGCTGGAGATTGTGTCGAGTCATGAATAAATGAAGTGACACAGAGAGGGGATAGAGAGAGAGACAGGGATGAAACATGGTGTTAAAAAAAAAAAAAGAAAAACACAATATTTATTTGAAGATGTCAACAACCAGCATCTGCAGGAGACAACGCAGGAGTTTGTATGTCCTGCAGGTTTCAGCTTTAATAGTAAACAAGGGTAAATAGAGTAGAAAACCTCAGTTCTTACAGCTGCTGAATCAAAGACTTCAACATCAGGTTGTAGATTTATGACTCTACTTAATCCATATGATTACATCTGTTAGAACAGCAACTGACAGTTATTTGAATTTGTTCATTTCTTATGATTAGCTGATGACCGGCAGGCAAAATGTCACAAAATACAGAGCATGCATTATGAGTTCCTTAATTAAATAATAAAATATTAATATGATATAGTATAATGATAAAATTTTATTCTCTCTATGCAACAACCCCAAACCTGAATATAATACAATTATAGAACCTGAAAATGTTAACTTTTGAGAACCAGTGGAATTACTTTTATAAATCAATCTATCTTTTTTTACATTTCTGTTTGTCTGTCTTTTTTACATGTAAAGTTTCATCTCAGTGTCTTTCCTCATCTCAGTTTTGGTCTCACAGGATCTTTTGCAGGTTTTATTTTTTGCCTCAGGGCAGTTTGGTGTAAATAAACAACCACACTGCTTATTTGTATTCCTACTGTTTCCCTCGCTGCTCACACTGACTTCTGTTGTATGAACACTACCGTATAGACTCACTGTTGTTAGTGTTTTGGGTTTTTCACCATTGTAGGACAAAAGTCTGATGTGACCTGGCTAAAAACCAAATTTAAAAAATTAAATAATCAATAATTGGATGGTTTTAGTTGGTTGGTTGGTTTAATATAATTGAATTATGGAGAAATTAATCTTCAAGCACAAGTCAGCCTTTGCCTCTCCTTGGATACCAAACTAAATGCAAGATTGGACACACTACCTGTCCAGCCAGGCGAGCAGGCTCTTGGCGGCAGTGATGAGGTCAACCACAGAGGTCAGCAGATCGTTGGGTAAACGCCGCGAGGATCTGCTCTCGGATTGGCTGCTTCGGCGGCGGCCGGAAATGAAGTTCTGCAGGTTTTTGGCTGAAGCGCCGAGTTTGTGAGCCAAAGTCCTGACGCTCTCGGTCTCCAGACCCGAGTTCTGAACACACATAGACATAAAGAGACGAGGTGAAACTTCACATAATGAAGCAGCATAAATAAATAAATATTCTTATTTGTTGTCAACATGTTTGCCAAGATGTCTGGTGCATATTAATGCTTTTATAATATCTATTTAAAGAAAAGGACGCAGTGGAAAATAACTAAGGTACTTTGAGAAAATCCAAAAAAATAAATATTCTACATTTTAGACTCAGATTTTCATGAGAAAGCTGTGGTTGGTATTCAAAGTGTGCAAAACAATGCAAGAGTGGAGAGTGTTCTCCAATAATTTTTCATTTAACTCAAGTAATTTTGTGTATAGTTTGTTAATTTTATCAAATCATCCATCTGCCATCAGCTGCGACATATACTTTCCCACTTAAACCTCTTCTCTGCCTGTATATAAATGTCACACAGTGACTCACTGAGGCGCCTTAAACTACTTTTGCCCAAACTGATATTTTTCAACCAATTAATTGTTTTCATGTCTCTGGAGGACAGTTTTGTAAATTATGAACCTACTTTCTATAACACCGTTAAAATGACTGTGTCAATGAGAAACTTCATGCGCTCAATATTAAGTATGAATTTAGATATGAAGATTTTTAATGACCCTAATTTGCGTTATTTAAAAAAAAAGTGTTGGTGTTTGTCTTCATGAACTTGTTCTGATGAGGATTTAATGCAGGCATGTCAAACTCATTTTAGTTCAGGGGGCCACATACAAACATTTCCCTTTGTTTTGCATTTAATGAAGTATCTTTTTACTAAACATATTATGAACAACCTGAACTTTCTTGAGGAAAAATAAGTGTAATATTATATAAGTTTACTATTTACACATGTGCATTAAAACACAGATCACAGTGGATCTACAAAGGCACTAAACAATTTGCCACATGTATCTGGAACTGAAAAATATAGTAGTTCACATACTAATTAGATTCTAATCATGTGAAACTTTCACAAATTCATTATGTGGGCCGGATTGGACCCTCTGGCGGGCCGGTTCTGGCCCACGGGCCACATGTTTGACACCCCTGATTTAATGCATCAGGTTCACATGGTGACATTTGTAATACATCTACCAAATAATCCTACCAAGTCCAAAGAATGAGGTGGGTTTATTTATTTATAGTGTCATAAAATAAAGGAAAAAAAGCATTTTACAATTTATCTTCATTTAATTTGAACAAAACTGAATTAAATTAGTGTTTCAGAGAAGCAAAGCCTGCCTCAGGTCATCTGTTGCCTCTGTCCAAACACATTAAGCTCCATTGTGTAAGAATTAATGACGTCTAATGGTGAAAGGGCAGATTGTTCTCCATTCACTCTTTCTCAAGGATGACAGGAAACTATGGTGGCCTTTGTAGACAAAAATGGGATGCTACCCTTATTTATTTGCAAAGAAAGCTTTCACTTCAAAACGCAAGCTCTAAGTAGACCTACAGCACATTTAAAGGGATTGCTCTTTTACATACTTATTCTTATGGATACATTAGGGATGGGAATCTCCGATATGATCATGATATTTAAGTCACAATGTGATATTATGATATTTAAGTCACAATACGATATGATCACAATATTTAAGTCACAATGTGATATTATGATATTTAAGTCACAATGTGATATTATGATATTTAAGTCACAATGTGATATTATGATATTTAAGTCACAATGTGATATTATGATATTTAAGTCACAATGTGATATTATGATATTTAAGTCACAATGTGATATTATGATATTTAAGTCACAATGTGATATTATGATATTTAAGTCACAATGTGATATTATGATATTTAAGTCACAATGTGATATTATGATATTTAAGTCACAATGTGATATTATGATATTTAAGTCACAATGTGATATTATGATATTTAAGTCACAATGTGATATTATGATATTTAAGTCACAATGTGATATTATGATATTTAAGTCACAATGTGATATTATGATATTTAAGTCACAATGTGATATTATGATATTTAAGTCACAATGTGATATTATGATATTTAAGTCACAATGTGATATTATGATATTTAAGTCACAATGTGATATTATGATATTTAAGTCACAATGTGATATTATGATATTTAAGTCACAATGTGATATTATGATATTTAAGTCACAATGTGATATTATGATATTTAAGTCACAATGTGATATTATGATATTTAAGTCACAATGTGATATTATGATATTTAAGTCACAATGTGATATTATGATATTTAAGTCACAATGTGATATTATGATATTTAAGTCACAATGTGATATTATGATATTTAAGTCACAATACGATATGATCACAATATTTAAGTCACAATGTGATTTTATGATATTTAAGGCACAATGTGATATTATAATATTTAAGTCACAATGTGATTTTATGATATTTAAGTCACAATACGATATGATCATGATATTTAAGTCACAATGTGATATTATGATATTTAAGTCACAATGTGATATTATAATATTTAAGTCACAATGTGATTTTATGATATTTAAGGCACAATACGATCTGATCATGATATTTAAGTCACATTACGATATGATCACGATATTTAAGTCACAATGTGATATTATGATATTTAAGTCACAATACAATATGATCACGATATTTAAGTCACAATGTGATATTATGATATTTAAGTCACAATGTGATATTATGATATTTAAGTCACAATGTGATTTTATGATATTTAAGGCACAATACGATATGATCATGATATTTAAGTCACATTACGATATGATCATGATATTTAAGTCACAATGTGATATTATGATATTTAAGTCACAATGTGATATTATAATATTTAAGTCACAATGTGATTTTATGATATTTAAGGCACAATACGATCTGATCATGATATTTAAGTCACATTACGATATGATCACGATATTTAAGTCACAATGTGATATTATGATATTTAAGGCACAATACGATATGATCACGATATTTAAGTCACAATGTGATATTATGATATTTAAGGCACAATACGATATGATCACGATATTTAAGTCACAATGTGATATTATGATATTTAAGGCACAATACGATATGATCACGATATTTAAGTCACAATGTGATATTATGATATTTAAGGCACAATACGATATGATCACGATATTTAAGTCACAATGTGATATTATGATATTTAAGGCACAATACGATATGATCACGATATTTAAGTCACAATGTGATATTATGATATTTAAGGCACAATACGATATGATCACGATATTTAAGTCACAATGTGATATTATGATATTTAAGGCACAATACGATATGATCACGATATTTAAGTCACAATGTGATATTATGATATTTAAGGCACAATACGATATGATCACCATATTTAAGTCACAATGTGATATTATGATATTTAAGGCACAATACGATATGATCACGATATTTAAGTCATAATGTGATATTATGATATTTAAGTCACAATACGATATGATCATGATATTGAAGTCACAGTACGATATTAAAACGATATTGAAAAATACTGAGTATTTGCAAAATCATCTGTTGCGAAAAACGCACAAAACAGCACTTGGCACCATCTAGCGGACTGAAATCAACTGCTTTTTTTATGCTAATCCATAAAAAAAGTTTAATGTTTATTTGTAACATTACTAAAAAAATGATGTGCTATTGTGATATCACAATATCAATTTTATTTTTCCAACAAACTCTCCTAAATGTTATCCACTGGACCTGGAACAACTTTGGGATGAGATTCAACTCGGGCTGAAACAGTGAATTAATCAATATTAATCCATAGTAATCCATTAATTGAGTAATTGTCAACAGATTATGAATATAATAACTTGCAGCCCAACAATCTACTTTGTCTAGAAATTTCACCTACTACAGCTTCAAAATGACAGGGTGTATTATTTCCACTACTCAACAGTTTACTTTTGCAAATATCTACGATTCATGCTTCTTCCTTGATGGTTTGAAAGGGATTTAATGGGACAAACTGTGAAAGTTGGACTATATTTCACATAATTTGGACGCCACCATCTTGCAATCTATTACTTTCTGCACTCAAGCAGAATGGTATACATTAAAGCTGCAGTTGTTCAGAAGAAAAAGGTTAATGAGACTGCAGCTCTGCACCAAAACAACAAGACAAACACACAAACTCACCAGAGCACAGAGCAGGTCCACGGCCTCCAGAATGAGCTCCTGGTGTCCGATGCGAGAAACGCCCAGCTCCTCCAGCTCAGCGTGGCTGATCCTCAGCAGCCTCTCCCCGCACACACCTCCGTGCTCAAACACACACACGTACTGCTGCAAGCAGTCGTCCAGACCTGGAGCGAACGCAGAGATTATCAAGATTACCCCAGTCACAACAAGGGAAATGAGATTAAGGACAAACGGAGGGGGGATTCTTCACACTGACATTTACAGAGCAACATGTTTTATTGAACACTAGTGTTAGGGTTATATGCGATACATGATCGACAATACCAATAATATCACAATACAACAATTCTGTGATAGTCATTATATTGCAAGACAATATTTTGGAGAAAAATCGCGATATCTGTCGAACTGAAGAAAACAAAATGTCTCTGAAAAGTTAAAAGTGCAGAATTTCTCTATTTATTAACAACATAGAGAACCAAGTGTATAAAGTCTATGTATTGAACGTAGATGTGGCATCTCTTAAAGTAGCTTATTCAAACATTATCCCACAACACGGCTACTAATTAAGACTCTACGTTTGTTCTGCATAACCTACATACATCAAGCAATGCAGGGCATTAAACAGTAGGTGGCGTCGTAATAAACTAGGGAGACATTTGCCTAAATATCAACTGAACTTCTTTCTTGCACAAAATTCAAGCGCTTTTAATGATCCACGTCTTTCAAGAATTTCAAGGAACCATGAGAGCCCTGTATTACACAGACGAGACTGCTGAGAAAGATTTATTTGTTATTATTATATGGTTTTACGTGTGTTTGTGTGACTTTATTTACATTATTTATCATAAAGTTTTTGATTAAATTGTGAAATATAAAGCCTCACTTACATTTCTTTTTTCATTCACAATTAAAAATACCTCAGGAATCCAATCATTTGCTACATATGATATTTCTTACTCCCTAATATCTGCCTGCAACCTTCTCTATTGATCAAGCTCTATTGATGTGTGTACAATCAATGTACAAAGTACAATTAAATGTACAATTGCAGCGCGTACAATCAATCTTAGGTTTTCTCACTTTCATGGCCATAAGGGATTATTAAATTTCAAAATGCTTTGCTTGTGAGATGCTGTTATAATGTGGCTACACTGACAGTCGATGGTGCTTATAATCTGATTATAATCACATCTGTTTTCATGAGAGAACAAATGGGGATGATGGAAATTACCGTCCTATTGCAGTGGAGGCCGCGACACCATCACTCACAGCTCAGACGCTCTTCAAATCATTCATCTGCGGGATCAATGCCCGAGCATTGAAATCACAGGTTTCAGAGGGTTCATAATAACCAGCTTTCACTTCGACACTTTTCACCAACACTTTCCCTTCTTCTCGATCTGCCTATAGGACCAACACAACCTCTCTTTTGAAGACAAACCCCACCTGCTTCTGGTTCCGCTTCATCTCGGATTATACAACAGCTGCTGTGTCACGTTCCACAGCCACTTCAGCTCATTTCACAGACTCAGACTCAGAGGTATTTTAGGGCATTTATCGTTTTTGTTTCTAAATGAACAGGAACAAAACAGAGAAGAAAAGGGTGATTCTGAGACCAAATGGTGAGAGTTTATAGAAGGAAAAGAAAAGAACTACAGAAACTTCCCTCTGTCACGGTAATAAATGATGATATCATTTGCAAAGAAATCACTGAAACTGAAAAATTTGGGTTTGTGGATAAAAGAAGACGTTCGAGAACATCATCATTTGTAAACACATATATTTTACGGACCAAATAAAAAAAAGTGATTTATTGAGAAACTAATCGTTAGTTGTAGCTCTAGTAATTCTATAAGTAATTCCCAAGTGTGAAGCATGGAATATAGACATTTTCTGGCCACTTACTTTCAAATACAGATCCACTAAATGTAAGTATTTGCTGTAGTACATTTGCACTTTAAGCACTATCATAAAAAAAAGTTGGGGGAAAGTTGAGGGACGTGCAGCAGATGCAACAATGTCTGGAAATTAGGTGTGTAACCCTAATATGCAACAGCAAGAACAATTTTGCAACAAACGATTGTGCATTTCCATCAAAACTGAGATATTGTTCATGAAAAATCTGAGAGAAATCATCCAAAATAAGCATAAATTACATTGTCTAATCAATCTTTCCGGAACTTTGTGTCTTTTGTCGTAACACCTAAACGGAAAAGTAAAGTAAAACACACTTCAGATTCTAAACATTCAATTGTTCTGTAAACAAACATCCATTAGATTCAAACTATTGTCAAATGAGTTCACGAGACGCTCTCTCTGACTCTCTCTCTGTCTGACTAGCAGCGTTGAGATCTTGTGTCCCCCGGCGACATAACCGTGCCGCACACAGGAAGTGATACATTTTATGCCAAGACAAACGAGGGCAACAGCAAGTGAAGAGAGACGACTGCAAACCGGTTGGAATACGACTGAAAACACAAATGAAAAGTTTCAAAAGTGAATTCTACTGCTCAAAAAACCTGCTTGTTCAACACTTTGACAGGAAAGTATTGATTGACAGAACCTTCAAATAAGTGTTTTTGTTCTTTTCACAAAGACCAACAGCAGGCAACATTATAACAACAACAACAACAAAAAAAAAATGACCAAAAATTACACACTGCAGCTTTAATTAGCTGTAAACACTGTCTGCTTTTTTATCCTGGAAAACAACCACTCGTGCATCCTGACCCATGACGCCGTCTGTGCACCTGAGACCAAAACTCCCACATAGAAAAAGGGCAATACAAGAGGTTTTTATTATAGTTCTCGAAAACAAAGTGGTCTCAGATGAGCACCGTTGTCGATAGGAACGACCCAAAACAAACTCTTGTACCTGGAACAAAGGAGGTAAAGGATGGACAATCAGGCAGCCAACCAGGTACGACTTCACACTCTGTTTGATTGTGTAACGACTGTGTTGTGAGCATGTGTGGGACGATTTCTCTACAACCGCGAGTGCATGGGTGTGTGGGTGAGTGGGTGTGGGTGTGGGTGCTGTGTGTGTGTGTGTTTGTCTGGCAGCAGTGGGTTTGCTGAGTCAAAGGAAAGCAGATGAAGACAGAGCAGCTGAGCTGCAGCCCCTGGCTCCCAAAACAATGAATGTATCCAGCTTCGAACCTCTTAACAAACAGCCAAGTGGCAAACACACACTCATACACACAGCGCTGAGGAATGAGCATTGATTTCCCCTGATCCCAGTCCCTGCTTTATAATACACTCATCTATCATAGCCCCACTATCAGGATAGTGGGGGAAAAGCAGGATGTGAAACAAACACAGAAAGAGAAGGAGGAGAAAATAAAAGAGGGGGAGAAGAAAACTCATCAGCCAGCTGCTAAATTGCATGCAAACGATTTCACGCACACACATTCCATCTCCCATCAGCGACGGGCAAACAGCATTTGCCAGATTCTCGGGGAGTTGCCCTCCCACCGTCTGAAGTTTCTAACTGAGGCACATACCATTTCTAAAAATGCCACATGTGGAGTTAAAAAAAAACTTGAAATCATAAAACGTATTTTCATTTTGCGAAAACGTAGATCGGCAAAGCTTTTATGGTCTCAACATGACGTGACATCAGTCTCGTCTGTTCAACATTATCGCCATCTCTTCACTTTGCAAACAAAAAAAGAAGACAAATTGATTATTATCTAAAACCGCCAACAACTTCAAGACAGCGTGAAATCTCTGCTCACAGCCTCCGATGACGAGCAGAGGAAGACATGACAAGAATATTAATTTAGAAATAAGCCTCTCATTTTGTGATTTATTCTGGTTTTTAAGTCACATAAAGGTCAAACTTTCTATATGGAGACCCACTTTTTAAAATGGGTAACAATATAAATTGTGAGAGGAACACATTTTGTGCACGTTGTAGCGACTAAATTAGTGAATATTGATTAATCTGTAACAATGAATATCATTTTGAATTGGTAAACAAATACTTTCCAGGACATGTTTGGATGTTGACTCGCAAATATACACATAAAGGGGACATACGTTGTAAAAAGGTCAGGAAATAGACATGAGCCGATACAACAGTCGTCTCGATATTGGTCCGATACGGGTCTAAATGACTGGATTGGATAACGGACAGATAAAAATGTAAAATCCGACACCCAATCAAAAAAATCCTACATATTGCATGTTTCACAATGCATGGACTGTAAAAATGTCAATTAGCGATTTACTTCTTCTTTAAGGGATTCTTTAAAATAGCTTTAAATGGATAGAGCAGAAATGTGTCGTTAACCACTTTGTACTCTTAAATGACTGTATTGGACTGATATTGGTCTTGGTAGATACTTGAGTTTGTGATACTGGTATCGTATTGGTATCGTGCCGTTCCTAAAATTTGTTTGGGGACCCAAAAAAATCTCAGACGACCCATCTCTTGGTCCCGACCCAGTCTTTGGGAACCACTGAACTAGAGCTTTACTAAAGTAACAAGCTGCAAAGAGGGACTGGTTGTCCCATTTTGTTTGTTCGGTTACAGAACCTTCTCAAATACACTTAGATGCATGTACAGTATCTACTAAATGAAGTGAAAACAATTTTGATAATCAACTAATTGGTTTGAGTGAGCGTTTTGTTTGTAATTTCGGCTACTGAAACGTAAATATGTTTTTATTTCTTTGCTCCTCCATGACAGTAAACTGAGTGGGTATGGTTTGTGAATGAAAAACATATGAGGACATTTACTGTCATTCATGTATTAAAACAATCATAAGCTGCCGTTGACAGTTATGTGAGTGTGCACTGTGCAAAAAACGGGCGATGCAGGATTTTTCTATGGTTTTTGCCATTTTCGCTCCGGGAACGGCGTCTCACCACTTCTGCCTGCGAACGACGAGACTTGTGTTTTAATGAGAGTTATTAGCGGCTGATGGCTGATAGACTGATGAGGCTGATTAAAACAATGTTGGCTCTCACATGGTTAAGTGTTACTACTGCAGGGAGAAGCAGAGAGAGAGATGCACTGTGCTGCTAAAGTTCACTGATTATCAGCGGCGCTTATCACTGGCACAGAGAGAGGAAGAGAGCGTTAATGCTCTGAAAGGCCTGAAGACTGAGGAGTCAAATCACAAGTGACATGAGCGACTGTGCACGCACACACACACACACACATGCTCTGGTTTCCATGACTTCAGATGACATTGCTTTGACTTCCATTAATTTCCTGGAGACTTACTCTAACCTTAACCATAATTACTAGTGCCCTAACCCTAACCCTAACCCTGACAATACAAACTTAACCCAACTTTAAAACAAACATGTCTTCACCTTAAAATGTCATAATTTATGTTATGGGGACTTGATTTTTGTCCCCATAAGGGAGACAAGTCCCCCCATGATGTAAACAGATTTAGGTCCCCACAGCATAAGAAACACCAGGTACTGATACAGAGCTACAGTTCATTTGTACACACAGTATAAGGACAGACATAAAAGATTTAGTCAACGACTGCTTTGTTTTTCGTCTTGACCTTAAAAAGCCCCGCTAAAAGATATAACAACAACATCCTCTAATACATTTAGAGGTTTCACCATTTACTTTAAGCTGTTAACTGTTTCAACTCTACGCTTTTAGCTGGTAGTTTTAAATCATCATTTGTTTTTAGCTTCATGTTTTTTAGCTTAAGGTTTAGCATTAGCTTAATGTTTTTTTCAGCTTAAGCTTTAGCTCAGAATTTTAAGATTCATCAACCTTATTTCAACCATAATGACTTTTACCTTTTTTATGTCAACTTACAGTATAAATTTCTACTTTTAGCTAGCAATTTTAGTCATTTAGCAACGGTGTTTATCTTACCTTTTTTTTTGCTTTAACTATAAAAAAATTTGACAACATTTTGGGGATCTAATGGTTATCTAATATCTAATGGTTAGATTTTTTTCAGATATAAGTTTCAAGCTTTTAATTACTATGATTTCTACCATTTTCTGATGATCGTTTGATCTTTTGCATTTTAAAGGTCAATCAATTTATTGATTACTATAAGTTAAAACTATACTTTAATCTAATAACTTTAGCCATTTATTGATTGCTTTTATTTTTATTTTTCAGCCAATTATTGGTCACCAATTTAATAGATTTGACCAATTTTAGCAACATTTTAGGATTTACCAATTACTTTAAGTTTCAACCATTTATTTATATAACTTTGCAGTATTGTTTTCATTATTTTATTAATTACTTTTAAAGGTTGTTTAAACCATTTATCCATTTCATCCTGGGTTAAGTAAACACCTCTCTCACAAATGTTCCCAACACCTGCTGAGGTGTTATAGTAGCTCAATATGTGTTTTCTGGCTGTTAATATTTTAACAATAATTTCCAGTTTTTCTTTTCTCTGTTGTTGTTATTGTGCCGTGTGTGTTTAGTGACTGAAGAAATGCCACAGGTGAAAATCGATCCATATTAATTTGTTCATTCAGCCGATGAAAAACATAAAAATGAACATTTTTGCATAAACAAAATATATCACTGTAAATGTCCGTTAATCTGCACAATGATGCAGTGATATGTACAGTTTATGTGCACATGTGAGAGGATTTGTGTGTTTGACTGGTTCAGAAAACGTGTGATTCATAGCTGACTCATGCATTTAACTCCCACAGAGGCACACTTTTCATAACAGCGGGCTATCCAAACTCCCACAAACACTCACTCACTCACTCCCTCACACAAACACACAGATCTAATAAATTTCGTGGTGACTTCTGAGATGTTCAAGAGTCCTATAAAAGATCTGTCCCTCCCTGTCACATTATGTGTCATCTGTTCCAAACAATCTGAAGCTGTGGTGACAATAAAAGTCAGGCGAGCGTTCGCTGTGTCCCTAGGATTTGTTTATGGTGGATTTCGGAAGCCTGACAGCAATTAGATGCATGTTTGTGAGCAAAAGGCAGACAGTTGCCTGTCAGAATGCTGATTTTTGTCTGGGAATAAACACTACCATTCTATTAATTCATATTCCCCTGCATTTAAAACAACAAATTCATTTATTTTTCTTCCATCTTTTGAAAATGATGTTCCCACACAACTATTCTAAATTACAAATCAGGAGGGTCATACAGTATTTACTGAAATTATGTGGAAATATAGAAACCATTTCCTGGTTATGAATGTGGTTATATTTGCTAAACACACACTTTGTCACATAATAATGATTACGATATACTCATAACACCGGATCAATCAGCAATAAATCTTATTGTCAAGCCATGGGTCTACTGCTATAATCTGGGAAAAAATTGTGCCTTAATAATGCAATTCAATTCAAGAGCCTAGTTTAGTTATGTGGCGAAATGATATGACAGGTAAAGTAATTGAGATAAAAATATAAAACAAGCTAATATCATGCATGAAAAGTAGAAGATAGTTAGTAAATTGGTTAGACAGGCTGCTTTTGACCTGTAAAATGGGTTCAAAAGCAGCAATGGGTAAAATTAAGGAGGGTTTATTGGCAGAAATGGACTACTACTACTACTAGTACTACTACTACTACTACTACTACTACTACTACTACTACTACTACTAGTGCTGCAACTATTGATTATTTTCATAATGAATCAATCTGGCCAATATTCTCCCAATTATTCGAGTAATCATTTCGTCCATAAAATGTCTTTTTTTTTTTCAAACCTGGAAATGATGCCGTTCTCAAATGTCTTTTCCTATTATTTTTGTTATATGGAGCAAAGAAACCACAAAATATTCAACATTGTTTTCGGCTTCTTAAATATTAAATAACAGATTCTCTAACCGCTAAATCGATTATCAAAATTTAGTAATCCATTATTTGAATAATCGTTGTAGCCCTACAACCAACAATGTCAAAGGAAGACTTGGCAGAGAGAATTGTAAAAGCGTTCACATCCTTTCTGGTACGTACTTCTTTGACGCACTTTGAAAATGGAGGCGTGAGAGGACGAGTCCTTTATTTGTTGTTCTCTGCCGCTCCAGCATTAGTTGCCTCTACGCCTTTCACACAGTGCCCTAAAATATGCACCAGATGGCTTTATCATGCTTAAAAGGCAAAAAGCTTGGTGTCAGTCGATGATCAATGCAGACACAAAGAAACAGCATTGTCACGCTACCTCCAAATGTTAGCATTGTCTGTTAGGGGTAACGCGCGGGTTCCACACTGTTGAAATGTCGCCAATAAAATTGCATAGATCTGTCTCCATTAGGGAAGACTCTGCAAACTCCTTGAGTGTGGCGGCAGTTCATAACTCAACATAGCAGTAAATTGATGGCTTGGAAAAAATAAAAAATAAATCAGCAAGTTGCAAATGCCCTGATCAGGAGCTGCACTCATCACACCAGTGTGACTTCCATACGCCTGTCTGGCCTCTGAGTGACTGAGACACTTCAGAAACCTAATTTCCCCAAAAATGCCTTTGCTCAGCGCACACAGATGAGCTGACACACAGTGAGGCAAACTGCCCGACAAATGTTTCAAGTAGGGCTGCTGCAAGTAATCAACAACAATTGATGACATTCATCTAAAAAAATGGAAACGGCAATTGATTACAGGACATGCTGTGTTATAATTACGAGATAGTAAGTTATAATTAGGATCATTGGACAGATAAAAATGTACAATCTGAAGGATCCAAAAATCCTATATATTTCATACAAAATTAAAATAAGCAACAGCATTTATATCTGTTACACAGTTAGAGAGGGATGCATCTGAAAGAGCTTCAAAAAGCTATTCATAGTTTTCATAGTTTTAAAGGCCTGTATTGGAATTTGCAGCTCCTCAGGTTTGTGATATCGCTATCGGTAAATGAAATACTTTCTCATATTTTTTATTTTTCAAGTGGCAGAAACAGGCTTCCATAGAAAATAAAGTTTGGAAAATATGGGGGCATTTCATCATAAACAAACCAATAAAACAAGTTAAAAGTTAATGTAAAATACTAGCATTGATTGGAAATTGTAAACTTCCAGTAAAATAGCAAGTGCCTCCAGCCTAGCCGAGTCTGAACTGTAATAAGAGGTGCCGTGCTAACAAGCTTATTTGCTAAGCTACGTTAGCATAGTTTGGTGCTACATTAGCTTAGCAAATAACAAACAGTCAATGCCTCTTTGTTGTACAGAAAACTACTTTAAATGTCAATGGTGGAGAACATTTCTACTCTGTGACAAACTTTGACTAGCATGAACGAGTGAGTTGAAGCGCACATCTAAACACTTTAACAACTGCTTTAGCATACTCAGTTCTATATCAATAATATCAATACACTATCTGAGATATACTATACTATCAACTCGTGATCAATAATAGACCTTTCAGTTTAGCTTTTTTTTTATCTTATAGTAGAAGTTGACCACCAAAAGTCCGTATAAAATAATTTTTAATTTATTGGGCAGCCATAGCCAATTCAGATTTATGCAAGAGATAAAACTTTGCCTGCGATTCCAGTGTGAACAGAAGGCATGGCAGAAAAATTCCCACCACTCCCATGTACAGTAACTGCTCATATTACCATTGAAGTGTGCCACTCCCATATTGTTTGAGTCTCAGTTGTGCCAATGTGACATGGTCACCAAGTCAACAATGGTCTGACCTTGTGGCCCCTGAATGTCTGTGGTGTATGTGATCTGTATATGTTATGATACACACACACACACACACACACAGTATCAAAATACAGTATATCACGTTTCCCTCTGTCGCCACTGACACACCCCTGAGACCCAGAGTGAACCCAATACCACCCCAAGGCACGTCACATGTCCATGTGTATATGTGTGCATATACTGCATGTTAGTGTGTGTGTGTGTGTGTGTGTGCGTACAATTGTCCGAGGACCCGGGTGAAGCCTTCTGTTCAGAGCCGGTATGTGTGTGTGTCTGTCAGCTGTTCTGCACAGACGGTCTGAGATGCACAACTCGCCATCCACCCACACCCACACACACAGGAGCACATATAAACACATGACATATGCACATGACCAGCCAATAACCAATGCAGCATTTAGGGTCTGAGTAAATGACCCACACTAACTCATACATTTGCATTTTGTCAAAGCACGTGAGTCAGTATCGACCCGATTTTTGTGCATCAAGCAGATTATTCATATTATAGTTACTGTTACTTATTTGTCTGTGTTGATTTTATATGCGACACTGTTTGATGGGACAGACGTGAATCAGAGTGATGACGCATCTTGGCGCGAGTTTGTGAAAAATGTCACTGACTGTGCTGACGAGGGCGCTATCAAAAGACCAAAAAGTCTCATTTCATTCATTCCACCACTTTATCCTCCACATGAGGGTTGCGGGACACTGGAGACAACACCAGCTGACACAGGACGAAAGATGCACAAGTATTCCAGAAGCCGGAATACTTGGGGAAAACCCAAGAATATGCAAACAGCACACCTGTCAAACTGGGATGCAAACTGATGACCTTCGTGCTAGCAACTGAACCGTCACGTAGAATTAAGTCACATTTAAAAGTCAAAAACAATAATATATATATATATATATATATATATATATATTAAACATATACAGAAAACTTTGTTCAAAAAGTGGACGTAGAAGAAAGAACAATAAATATACAGCCACCAGGGGGCGACTACACTGGTTGCAGAAACAAGTCTGTTTGAATGGAAGTCTATGTGGAAATGGAGTTCATTTTCCTCAGAAGTTTATGGAGTTAATCACAATCAAATTTGTAAATGATGTTCCTACTTAGAGGAAAATAGATGATAAAGCACAGCGTATATGAGTGGACATCAGTGTGACTGACAGATAATATTGTCCACACAGGTGACGTCTATGAACAACCAATTATCCAAATGTGCAAAACCTTAAAATGGTGTTGGCCAAATCATTAAATCTCTGGATTTATTTCAGCCTGTGCAACCAGTTCAATATCTTTCTCTAGTATCTTCAGATTTTGTTTTAAACAAGAAAACGTGAAGGTTTTCTTATTTTTCATACTTAATAAACATATACTCTCCCTTCAAAACTGTGAAAAAGCAGAGCTTTTCAAAGAACTTGGGTCTTTTTCCATATGATTCACAAAAACAATAAGCTACATCTTTAATATGATATAAATATATATAATTTGGCATACTGTTATACTGTAGTGGATAAAGAAATGAGCAATGTTGCTGATGTCTATGTGGACACGTCAGGTCCAAAAGAGGGAAAGCAAGGTCAGAAGACTATAAAAGCAAAGAAAAAGTGAATTACAGACAAAGATGTTTTGAGGAGAGTGTGACAGCTGATGTGAGAACTAAATGAAGAGACAATCTACATTTGTGCCAAAGTTTTTGCATTAAAGATCAAATCAGCATCAACACGAATATTTCTGTGAATCTATGATACATGAAGTAACACTTTATTATTTTATGGTAAGAAAAGTACAAATACCCACAGAAAACATAGTGAAAATGCAACGTTAATTCCCTGTCATGGCTTAAAGAGACACTAAATGGTGAGAATTAGGTTAAGATTCACATCATATTTCTACTTTTAAAGCCAAAATGTGTGTAGAGGGGAAAAAGAAGTCTACAGCTGTTTTTTTTTAACGGCTGCTGTAAATCCAAGCTGACCTCAGACTCCATTTTCCAAAAAATAAAGACCTTTTTACAACCACCGTTTAGCTTTGGAGAGAATGAAAGTTTCACACTAAAAATCTTTAAGACAACGCCCACGTTTTGTTTTAGTAGCTTTGACGCTCTCAGCGTCTCTTCCAGTTCAAGAAACGTCATGAGCTGAGAACTGGGAGGAAGGTTTACGATACGACGCCATTATTTACCGCCACCGAAAACCAAGAATTACAACCTCAGTATGAGCCCAAACTGCTTTTATGAACTAGACGGACGCCTCTCAGTGACCTTCACGTAGCTGCCACTTCTGCCAGCTGGACATAGAGTACATTAATTGTTTAATGGAAGTTTGCGGTATCGACATGGCAGCTGAAAGTAGGCTGTTAATTCAAACTAAATTAGTCGAGATAATAAATCTCCTGAATAGGCTGCTCTTTACTGTGAGACATGTCTCCATGGCAGGTAATTTTAGAGGGAAAGCCTGCTGATATTAGTGTCTCATAATGAGAAACACGCAGGATATTAGTGTATGACCATGTAAGGGACATGACATAAATAAATAAATATGTTTTATGGAAAGTCAGTAAAGGTTTTTTGATTGGTGCATCATAGCATACACTACCAATATATCAGCAAGAGCCACTCCTGACTTCTGAAGGCTATTAAAAGCATTCTATATTTCATTTATAATTAATAATATATATACTTCATTTGAAATTAAACACTCAATCACTAAATTGCTGCACACTCACTAATCATAGTATGACACAGTAGGAGTCTTATGGGGTGACATCATGACTGGTTGCCACCAAGCAGTTGACAACACATTTATGCTAATGCATTTAGCACGTAACCATAACCACTAATTTCAAAAATATGACGCATCACCTGTAAAACAAATATTCTGCTCTTTATTCTGAATTTAGAAATCTGCCTGAAATTGGGGGAATGTTCAAACTGGAAGTTTAGACTCCTGTTTAAGTTCAAACTCTACAGCCCTAAAGCGTTACAGACTATTTGAAGTAATTACTGTGTTGTCCAGCAGAGGGTGCTGTCAGTGCAGCTTGGCCACTTCGAATACCCTCATGGCTCATCAGAAAAATAATACATAGACGTGATGTTGTTTTGCTGCGAACACGCAAGTATGTTCAACTGCAGCCACAAACACTTAGGAAAACACACCCACAGAAGGACACACCCCCTAAAACCACGCCTACTTTATGTGGATTGCCTCACAAAAGAGATTGCATCTAAAAAATCCATCCTTGTGAGGCAGCTGAGGACGGAAAACTACTCTAAATGTAGTAAATGCACTTCATATGTACATATGAAGTGCATTACAATGCATACAACCAGAGAAAATGAGACAAGAATGAAGAAAACCAGGGCGACTGAGGAAAGAAAATAAAAGTTCTCATACAGTGAAAGGACCAAACAGTCTCCAAACATAAGAGGAGGAAGACAACGATGACAAAGATGGCATCAGCGAATGCAAGTGCAAAAGAGAGGTGGGACTATGACATCATCGTTTTCCTAAAGTACCATTTGTTGTCTACATGAAAACAAAATGGTGGCGTTTTCCTACTTTGGCGTCCGTTCTCAAAACACTGGTTCTCTGACAATAAAACACCAATATGATTAGGACTGCAATGACTATTTGATTGATTGATACTACTCTCTCTTAATTGATTATTAAATTAATCATCAACAATTTAGATAATCGATTACGGATTCTTCAGCTACTTAAATGTGAATATTGTCTGGTTTCCTTGCTCCATAGAACAAAGAAATCATTAAAACTGAATCATTTTTGGTTTGTGAAGAAAATGGTACATTTGAGAACATCATCATTTTCAGGTTTGGTAAACACCGATCAACATTTTTTAACATTTTCTGATATTTTATGGACCAAACAAGTAATGGACAGATGAATCGATTATAAAAGTATAATATTAAAAAAACACTAAACTGGTTTTCGTGTGGACAGACAATTCTTTCTACGGCCCTGCACTCAACAGCAGTGAACTTTGGCTGCTTTTCCTGCTGCCACTTCCACATTACATCATCACCCACTGATCATCAGGTGCTTGGATGATGTGCGCGCACGCACACACTTGCGCGCGCCTCCTACGCAGCACAGCATCTGTCTCCTCCTCATTAATGTCACGTTCACTCAGGTGTGTAATTTGACGTACATTGGTGTGTGCGCGCGTGCGTGTGTACCTTTCATCCAGTCCACCACCTGGCTCGTGCTCCATTTGCTCACCGGCTCCATCACCAGCGCCATCGAGGAAACTTTGCGCTGACTCTCCGCTGCGCGCAAGCGGCGAACGCTCCGTCAGTCACACACACACACACCTCCTCCCTCCTCCCTCCTCCTCCTCCTCCTCCTCCTCCTCCCTCTGCACCCAGGTGATTTTTTTATGACACTATCCCGGTCCTGTTGTGGTGCCGCGCCAGGCTCAGCCCGGTGACGCGTCCCGTTAACGCAGCGCAGCACTCAGTGCGGGACAGCAGCGGAATCCGCTACATTCCCCTGCTCGATCCGGTCTGACATGTGTCGCCTCTCTCTCTCTCTCTTCTCCCACCTTCCTGTAGAGAGGAGTGTGTGTGTGTGTGAGTGCATGTGTGTGAAAGAGAGAGAGTGTGTGTGTAGGTGTCTGCGCAGCCGTGTCCGTTCCCCACAGCAGCAGCAGCAGCAGCAGCAGCAGCAGTGTAGGACAATGTAGAGAAGTCACACTGGACTGCATCCCTCTCTCTCTCTCTCTCTCTGGATATGATTAAACCGTGCACGCGCTCTATGGGTGGCTCCACGCGCACAGTACAGTGTCACTGTGTTTCCCCCTGTGGAGAGAAGATAAAAATCAGGCAGATGTGAAATAATGTGGGAAACAAATACATGTGTGACTGTCACAGGGAGGCAGATGGAGATGAATGAATGAATGAATAAATGAATGAATGAATGAATGAATGTTTATTTCTGACTGCTCTTATTCTGAAACTTTTTACACATCTGGGGACATGAAGACACGGAGCACCCACACTTTCTGTCATGTGAGGAAACTCCCGAGACTCGCTCTCATTATTCTGCCCTCACTGTATCTGTTTCAAAATCACATTTGTTCACATCGATGGAAATCGTCCTACAGTCCTGATCCTGATGAAGTGTTTGGACGCTTTGGTTCGATACATTTCAAAAAGCATACACAAGCATAAAGGGTCAGGTCTCAATTTTATCTCTCATTATTTTTTCTCAGTTTTTCCCATTTTTCCTACACTGTTTCTTCCATATTTTGCACGTCATTGCTATAGTTAATTTTTTTCACCCATTCTTAAAGCCGTAATGCGTAAATAAGGACTGTTTGATACAAACCAAATAAGTTCACACAATTTTGATTAAGCCTACCTTGGTGTACCAGTGCTTGGATCTTGTGTTGCCCGGCAACATTCCCAGGTTGTACATGGAAGGTTCCTACAGACGTAGGCAATGGAAACATTGCGCTAGTAAAGCGAGACAGCTGGAAAAAGGTTGGAGTTTTAACTGAAAACACAAAGAATTCAATTCTAATGTCAAAAAAAAACACCCATTTGTAAGATGCGTTATTTTAGCATCCCATCTATCACCTCAAAATATAGTAAAACGTCAAATTTACGCTGGAGGAATTGTGGGGCTGTGGGTGACTTCACTCAATCTTATCCAAAGATTGTAAATATTTGGAAATGTGCGCAAAAGGAGATAAGAACAGCTTTGGGTTTTGAACTACATCTTGATCTACCCTGAACATATTGGGGATATCACCTGAGGATCTAATAGACAGAGACTGTAAATACTTGATCAGAGTCTTCCTCTTGATAGCAAAGACAGTTATTACATCCACCACAACCCCTTAAAATCCTGTAAATATGCGATGTACGAAAATAGACCTTTATCCTTTATCATTTAGAGGGGTTTATTAGCAAGATTTGGCTGGATCTGGCTAACTATTTAGCTTACTGTCTAGACACTTTAACTGCCGAGCTAAGATTTGAATCTACTACCCACAACAATGTTCCATCAAGTAAATTGGCACTGGAATTTGATTAATGCTGATTTTGAATATTGTTTTCTATTTGTACAGTTTAAGTGCCTGGTTGCCTGTGGAAGACTTTTTTGGAGATCAACATTGGAATTTGGCTAATTATTTAGCTTACTTTCTAGCTAGCTGACTATTTAACTGCCGAGCTAAGATTTGAATCTACTACCCACAACTATGTTCCATCATGTTTCTACGGAAACACAAACTGACAAACTAACCAGAGCATGCGTTTTGTGTTACACTGTACTTGTTGCAATCTGCAGTCTCACCATCAGATGTCACTAATTCTTATGATTGCTCTAACAGCTACTGAATGACTTCCTGGGTTTTTAAGACAAATTGCAGGAGTCTAAAATAGTCAAAATATTCTTGGCCAGATGTTTGTACATGGTGGTCATGTCAATATGAATTAACAGGTGACCAAAACCTAACAATCAGGCTGTGAAAAGACAGACAACAAGTGGCAAAAGAGTGGACAGACTGAAGAGCTCCAGTCGCGCGGATGACAGAAAATCTTTATCACACTGAAGGAAAACCCTCTCTTTGATAGTGAGCAGGTCAAGCATGCTCTCCAAGATGTAGGCGTAAAATGTTTCCTCATCAGTTATCAGGAGACGACGTCGTGACCAGAGCCTGCACAAAATTACAGCTGCGACTTGGTGCTTCAGTGTAATATGCATTTGTTTATTTTGCATCAAATGAGCCGTATTTGACGTATTTGTATTTAATTTATGTTTCCTGTTTATAAGTCTTGACTATTTCTCAGAGAGAATGTTGTGCTTTTAGCAGCCACTTAATTTGCACACTTTGAATTAATTAAAAATGATCCAGCTTTATACACAATTCAAGCTAAAACCACTTGCCCACTTATCAATTGCTCAAAATATGAATGATTAGAATGATAAGTAAACAAAACAATTTCTAATTGGAAAATACCCAGATAAATCAATAATTAATGAACTGAGCATATTACAAAACATATTACAGCATATTACATATTACAAAAAATTGACACTGGCATTTGATTGATTATATTCTTTTCTATTTTTACAGTTTAAGTGTCTGGTTGCCTATGGAAGAACTTCCTTTTTTTGGGATCAACAGTGGGATCTGGCTAACTATTTAGCTTACTATCTAGCTAGCTGACAATTTAACTACCCAGCTAACTATGCAGTGAGCTACATTACAGCACCTAACTGGTTCTCTTTGTTAAACAGTCCCACACTTTTAATAGAGTATCTGGTTTTAATTAACTTAACTATTTAGCTTAGTACCTAGCCAACAAGCTGACTATGTAGCTCGCTAACTCTCTAGCCAACTCTGTAGCTGGTTACCTAGCTACAACCTACGGCCTGCTAAAGTTCCCTTTTAAACCAATAAATGCTGCATTTCATTAACATCAGTATGAAAGAAAACTGCTTTGGAATAATGTGTTCACTTATTAAATATGCTGCATAAAAAGTTCATTTGAACATGATGACATCTCGTACTCAAGTGCACTGGTACTGTGATGTGTTCACTGACTCTCAGGGCTGAAGTGCATTTAATTGCTGACGTTTTCAGTGGAGTGCTTTTTACCACTACATGGGATTACTTTACATTATACGGGGGGGGGGGGGGGGGGGATTAGCGTGACATAGTGGGTGAATAATTGATATTCGGCGAACAAAAGAATTGAAATGTAATTTCATCAAAATGTCAATAACATACACTATTTTCTCATATAAAATTTAATTACTTGTTTTTTCTCCATAGTCTTAGAACTGTGACGAGAGAAATGTCACAGGGATCTAGGAAGCAAGAAAAAAATTTTTTTTGTAATTTTTTAGTTTTTTTGTTATTTAGCCGCAGAAAACACACTGACCCTCCATTTTTTCATGTTCCTGTCACTACTTTATTTATTACTAAGTTATTACACCAACATGGTGGGATATTCCCTGTCATTTTTTATTATTATCATCAACTTTATTGTCTGCTGATATTCTTTTATCAGTCAATGAAGCTCACTAATACATTTTAATACTTATTTATTCGCATGGGGGGGGGTCAAGTTATTTGACAAACTGTGGTAATTAATTTGCAATTGCAAAAAATTGTTTGTTTTAATCAAATTATCAAGTATTTATTGTGTTTTGTTAGTACAGGAGTGTTAAAGTAGAACGTATTCACTCAGCTGTAAGAAAAGGAAGAGACAAGAAGTAATGGAGATAAAATCAGATCAGTTTTTCTCTTGATTTGAGTCATGGCTGCATCATTTCCTCTGTAGGTGGATGTATATACAGCATGGACACACACACATATATATATATATATAGGATAGACTACAGAGGCTGTGATGTATGGACACAGTCAGGATGGTAAGAGATTCCATTCCCAACTGAGACATCTGCTGGTGACAAGTGAAGCTGCTGTAAAGTGTGTATTACCAGGAACTCGGTTGGGACTCACAGAAGAGGTTAAGGGTAACCAAACAAACTTAACTCAGTCTTTCAGGTAAGATTTATGTGTATGTTTTAAATACATTAATGCATTAAATTACATTGTGATAAAGTCCATCTCTTGGAAATGTCTGGTTTACCAGTTTAAAAGACCATTTTGGTGTTGTTATGTAATTATTTATTACTTTTTAAAGATGACAAATATTGTGATCTACAAGAGCAAAAATTTTGGACTATATTTACTGTTGAATAAGTAAACCAGTCATTGCCAAAAGACATTTTACTGCCACGACACTTTGATTAACTTTTATGAATTATGTATTAAGTATTATGTGAATTGTTATTTATTTTATCGAGTTATTTATGTGATCTGAATATAATTTTTAAGCAATGCCTGCAAAGGAACTACTGACTTAAATTAATGGCTTCTGCTAACTCCTGCACTTATACTATACATGTGTTTTGGCAAAATAAATAAATCTCAATCACTAGATGACCCCGTCTCTGAAAAGCAAAAATTCCCCATACTTCAAAAGTTTAGGGCCTTTTAATAATTCTTCATATCTTCTGAGGGCCACATCCATTTTTGCACATTAGCTAGAGGGTACCACAACACCAACATAAACAGATAACACAATGGAAAATATTTTAATAAATAACTGTAATATTTGTTTAAATAAAAAATAAAAATGATATTAAATGTTGCAGATATGGCTGTAGATTAGTAGCTACATTATGAACAAATTTGCTCTTGTCATGATTTATACAGTAATTAGGGTCAGGATAGTTTGTTATTGTTAAAAAGTGGGTCTCCATAGAGTTGGCTGTGGAAATGCTGCTGTGGAGAGTGAGTCAGAGAAGCAGAACCTTGAGTTCTGCTGGAACCAAGGGCTTCAGATTTAGTGTGATGAATTCAGGGTTGTCTTCTTTGTTGGATTAAGTTTGTGGACTCTTGGACACTGTACATAGTGGAGTATATACAATAATATTAAACAAAAACTAATGTCAGTGTGTTAGATATGCAGGTAGCTGCTGATGAGATTATCATAAGGAAACTGAAAATTCGAGCCAAATGCAGAAATTTTAATGAAATTAATTTCATTAACCTACTATTGTTTATTTATATGAAACCTTTGAATTAAGAGCAAAGGAAATATAACGGATGATCTGAGGTGACTCAACAATTCACAGATCATTACTCATTTAAAGAAGCAATGGTTAATAATTTGTTCAAAAAGGAAGTGAATCGTTGAGTAGAAGAGGGGCGTTGGTGAGTGTGAGGAGAACACAATAAATTCACATGCCGATAAACTGATGTATATCCTTGTCATTTATCTTTGATACTAGTACAATTACAAAATTCTTGATGAAGCATTTTCAGAAACAACGTTAATTCCCTGGATTGCGATGTGAATCTACCACTTCTGTAACTGTGTGAGCACTTTTTATTGGTATTTTCAGGCCCCACTTCAACCACATCCCACATTATTATTGCAGTGTTGAGGTCATGCTTCCTCCTTGTGCCACCACCAGCCTTGTCATTGAAGACTCGCGTCGTGCTACATACTGCGAGAGTCATAATATGCCAAAGTATGACTGTTTGTATTTGTTTATATTTAAAAGTCACACACTACAACAACCAGGGGTCTCCAACTCAAATGACATGGGGACCAATGAGCATTCAGTTTGGTCAAGAAAATAAATTAAAGTCTAAAGAAATAAATACATTTTTAGGGTGATATGACTTCAATGTCACAATATTCCAACATGACAACCCAAAAACAATTATCATGATCTTATTTAATGGAATTTCAAATTAAAAGGGCTTATTTTGAAATGAAAAAAAAAACATATTTATGATGCAAAATAAATGTACATTAACAAAAATGGTGAAAAGTTTGAAAAGTATCATGCCTCAGGACATGAAGACTAACAAAGCGAGGAAGTGAACCCAGAAACTTTCAGTTGAAAGACAACTTTGTCTTCCACTGATCCACTGCTGCAGATAGATAGATAGATAGATAGATAGATAGATAGATAGATAGATAGATAGATAGATTAGATAGATAGATAGATAGATAGATAGATAGATAGATAGATAGATAGATAGATAGATAGATAGATAGATAGATAGATAGATAGATAGATATTCTTTATTAAAGAGGAAGTAGGGAAATAAACAACTTCCTGTAACTTCCTTAGGATGAGTAACAGTGAGAAAGAAATCACACAAACCTTCAGTTTAGAGCTGACTGACAACACTTTCTAGACAGAGCATGATGCTGATGATGGATCCTCAAGACCCAAACCAATATAATTAATGTGTAACATAAAGTTTAAAGTACAGAATTGATTGTTTCACTGCTGGACAGTCATATGTTTGAGTAAATGGTTTTTACATTAACAAACTCCACCCTATTATCATCTTTCACTTCCTCAGTTGAGCCATAAAAAATGAAAAGCTGACAGGCAGAGAAAAGTTGCCACAGCATGAAAGCTTTTCTCATGAACACTTAATAGTAGACTATTAAGACTAGTTTTACTATTTTGAATTGACAAACCTATTTTTTTCAACAAGGACAGATAGATTCTGGAACATAATCAGCCCTTTGTGTGATATGGTAAGTAATAAAAATCTTTACTTTTATTTTGTTGAATTTGTAACAGTTCCTTACTGGTTGGACTTCATTGATTTTTGTATAACAGAGATTTTAAACATGGGCCCTGGACTGAAAAAAGATGGAACAACAAAAACAGGAGGAGGAAAACTTTTGAGACCCGTCAGTGTTTTCTGCCTGCTGAGTATCAGCTGTTTGCTTCATCCTGTCACAGGATATGCGCTGAAGACCTGTCGAATCAGTTATGACATTGCCATATGTGCCAAGATGAAACTCAAGGCTGCTCCTCGAGATATTCCACCAACTGTGAAAGCCTTAAACTTGAGTGCCAATCAACTTTCAAAAGTCCACTTTTCAGAGTTCAGAAACCTGCCAGTCCTGACACAGTTGGATCTCAATCGCAACAAGATTGCGCTGATAGACAAAGGAGCCTTTGCTAACCTGACTTCCCTAAATAAGTTGAACCTAAACAATAATAAACTTGTTGAACTCGTAGAGGATGTTTTTGACGGTCTGAGCAACGTCACTGAGCTCAGAATTAATAGTAATCACATCGAATCTGTGGCATCCACCTCTTTTAGGTCAATGAAAAGCTTAGTTTTTCTGGACATTTCTCACAACAAACTGCAGGACATCATGAAGGTTAATTTAATATTACAGCAGCTGCCACATCTACATGTACTGAATATTAAAAGTAATGATTTAACCACTTTTCACTCATGGGAACTGACCAACAGATCACTAGAACTTAAATCCCTTGACTTGTCCCAGAATTCGATTGCCGATTTTCGAATCACTGCGGATGTTTTTCCAAATCTCACCTGGTTTAATATCGGCGGTTTTCCTAAAAAGCAAAGGATGATATGGGATGTGTGTAACACGACTGTCTTTAGTCAAGTTTCTACTCTCGATATCTCCGGGCTTGAAATGGCTTTCGGCGACATGAAATTATTACTCGGAACCGTTAACGCCTCACTCACCTCTCTGAGGATGAATGCCATGAAAGATGATCTCAGAGCGCTAATCAACATTTCATGCACCATCCCAACCATGTCCACACTACAGCTCCGCAGGAACAAACTCAGATTCGTCACCTCAAATTTGATTAAGCTGTGCTTTCATTTAACCGAGTTAGATTTGGCAGAGAACAAGATA
Organism: Brachirus orientalis; assembly: GCA_016785285.1. Lineage (NCBI taxonomy): Eukaryota > Metazoa > Chordata > Actinopteri > Pleuronectiformes > Soleidae > Brachirus > Brachirus orientalis. The sequence goes on along the minus strand of JAFBJR010000258.1, from coordinate 10,575,973 downwards.
CAAATCATCAGTGATGATGCTTTCAAATCGCTGCAAAATTTGAGGATCTTGAACCTCAGTCACAACAGGCTATTATCTGTTCCTGCAGCCATAAGGAATCCGAGTCTTATAAAGCTCAAATAACATTTCCAAACTTGGATGTGAAGATTTTGTCAATCAGACAAGGCTCCAACGGCTCTACCTTTATCACAATTCAATATTGGCTCTAAAAGAATGCGTTTTTAAGGATTTAATACGACTTCAGCTTTTGAAGTTACAGAATAACCACATGACCCATTTAAATGGTGCTTTCAGAAAATACTTGCCAAATCTCAGACAACTGCTTTTAAATGAAAATCAACTTACTTCACTTAAACATGGGGAATTTGAGGGCTTACAGTCCCTAAAGAACTTGTCTCTACATGATAACAAATTAGATACACTTGAAAATGGATGTTTTACTGGTTTGACCAATCTTACCTTTTTGGGATTACAGAATAATTGTATTAAAGAAAAGGAAATAAACAAAGGTTGTTTCAATGATATGAAAAATTTAAGAAGACTGGATTTAAGACAGAATCACATTAGATATGAAAATACCTCAGCCTTGCCTCATGCACCATTTTCTCAACTGTCCCGTCTGGAAATGTTAGCTATTCCTTTACAGCGCAGAAGGGGAAAGTCACGACTGCCTTGTAACTTCCTGCAAGGTCTGACAAATCTATTGGTTTTCAGTGCCAGGAATATTCAGCTTTTATCTTTGGATAAAGACATGTTTAATCACACACCACAACTGCAAGAACTTGACATTAGCTCAAATGAACTTATGGATCTCTCTCCAGATTTGTTCTTCCCAATTCAGAACCTGAAAAGACTTTATATTTCCAGGACAAGTCTTGGTTCTCTGTTTTATCTTACACAGGCCAAACTTACCAAGCTGGTGTTCCTGCAGGCGAGGAGTAATCAGTATTCAGTTATCAGCGAGGAAATAATTAAGTCCCTTCCAGCTCTTGTTTATTTAGATTTTCAAGGCAACAGCTTCACCTGTGACTGTGATAACGCCTGGTTTATCAACTGGGCAAAAACCACCAACAAAACACAGGTTTTTGATGCTTATAACTTTAAGTGCAACTATCCTGTGAACCTTAAAGACACCAACCTCTTTGACCTTGATATCCGGCAATGCTCAGTGGACACCGAGTTCATCCTCTTCATCTCCGCCTCATGTACAGTCCTCCTGTTCATGGTGGTGTCCTTCACCTACCATTTCCTGAGGGACCACCTGGTCTATACGTACTACCTTTTCTTGTCTTTGGTCTTTGATAAAAAACACAAAAACAAACAAGCTCCCAATCAGTATGATGCCTTCATCTCCTACAACACCCATGATGAACCCTGGGTCATCAGAGAGCTGCTGCCCAAACTGGAGGGAGAACAGGGCTGGAGATTGTGTCTGCACCATCGAGACTTTGAACCAGGTAAGACTACACGTATCAGCCACTTCATGAGGTACAACTATTTAACCCAAATATCTAATTAGCCAGTCACATGGCCACAACTCACTGCAATTAGATATGTAAACATGGTAAAGACGACCTGCTGAAGTTCAGACCGAGCACCAGAATGAGGAAGAAAGGTGATTTAAGTGACGTTGAACATGGTGTGGTGCCAGTAGAGCTGGTCTGATTATTTTATTTAACTGCTGACACACAACTGTCTCTAGAGTTTAGAAAGAATAAGCCAAAAATTAAAGAAAATATCCAAAAATATCCAATGAGTAGCAGTTCTGTGGGTGAAAAAAAAAGTCTTGTTGATGGCAGAGGTCAGAGAAGAACAGACGGACTGGTATGAAATGAAAGCGAAGCAACAGCAACTAAAATAGGGCTGCAATTAATGATTGTTAATCATTGATTAATCAGGTGATACTTTTGTTTGTCTTGTTTGTTCTACAAAATGTTGAGAAACATTGTTTGTGTGCTTCCCAAACCTCAAAATAAGGATGTTCTCAAAGGTCTTATTTTGTCCACAAACCAATTTAAGGAGTAAGGAAACCAGAAAATATTAACAATTAAGGGGCTAAAAACTCAGATAGAACTGAGTTTAGAGATAGAACTCAAACCTATCAAAGAAATTTTCAAAATAGTTGATTCACTTATGTATTCATCAATTAACAATCCATCAAAAGCCAAAAATCAAATAACCAAGGAATGCAAAAGACCTACACTGAACACACAGCAGCAGAAGGCCACACCAGATACTCCTTCATCAAGTGTCCCGTGTACCCAATAAAGTGGTCAGAAAGTGTAAATGGTAGAGAGAGAAAATTGGCATTTTTGCCCAATATGCTTGAAACATTTTTTTCAAGAAAAAGAGATGCATCTCACCTATGCTTTTTTGCATTATGTTTCTCATTTTATACTTTAATTGCTACATTTCAATCCAAAAGACCTCATGAGGAGAAAGGTGATAATTATGTTTTCTTACTAACAGCTTGATTGATAACATTTTATTGTGCTTATCCTCAGGCAAACCCATAATAGAAAATATCACCGATGCTATTTATGGAAGCAGGAAAACCATCTGTGTGATTAGTCGCAGGTACCTTAAGAGTGAGTGGTGCTCCAAGGAGATCCAGCTGGCCAGGTAACATGACAGGCAACTGTTGGATGCAAAGCCTGTGTGATACATTAAGAATATGCTCAGTATCTGTACAGATACATTGTGTTAATATCTCAACACATATGTGTGTTTACCAAAACTTACGCTAAGGTGTGATAGTCTTTGAATGCTACATAAAAACATTTTAAACTTGGAAAACCTGGACAAAAATGAATTAAAGGTTGTTGTTTTTTTCTTCAGGTTTTGATATCCATAAGATGTGTACTTAAAATTCATTTCAGGCCTCAGACCTTCTAAATCCAGAAAGCCAGGCCAGTCATACATAAAATATATTAAATACAGCTTGGTAAATCTCACCATCAAAAGCAAATATTGATTAGCAATTAGCACAGCAGGTTTAAATTCACTTTTAAAACACTCCTGCTGTATTCTGGTTTGAAGGAGACCTCCACCAAGCAGTGATAGAATCCTTCAAAAAAATTCCACCACCAAAATGTTTGTCCCATTACACACCTTTCCTGAACATGTCATCAAAATCCATCCATAACCTTCTGAGTTATTTTGCTAACAGATAGACAAACCAAAAAAAAGGCGAAAACATAACCTCCTTGGCGGAGGAAATTAGGACAGAGACACCATGAAGGACTTCCTGTTAGCTCACACGAGACTGGGTTTCAGCAGTGGGAGGAGGGCTGATTTGGAAAATCTGGGGACATCTGGTGGATATGTTGGGAAATGCAATTAAGGGGAAATTTCCACAGAACTATATATGAGTTTGAGGAAATGTGGCTGAAGGCAAAAGTACCATGACCAAAATAGTGATTTTTGATTTAACTGTTTAAACTCTTACAAGGTTTGTTTTGCTTGGTTTCATTACACTTTTTATTTTTATTATTTGCTTGATAATTTTTTGATCAAATGGTCTAGGACAGTGGTTCTCCAACTTTTATACCAAGTACCACCTGAAAAAATATTGATCTCTCAAACTAACACCATTATCACCAGCATTAAAATGCAGTGGTGTAAAAAGGTCAAGCAAAGCCAGCTACAGTCTTTTTCACAGGAGGCAGATTTATTCCCAATAAGATAATCTGCTCTCTCATCATCCTCCTCTTCCTCACGTAAACTTCAGACACTGGTACAATGAAATAAGATCAAGATGAAGCGAGAGATAACGTGGCTCTAATTATTATTATTTTTTGCTACTTTTATAATTTTCTACACACTCTGGTCAAAATTCCTCGGCTCTACTCTACAAATGCCCTGGTTTATATAGTAGAACAGTATTTCTGATTTTCCTCCAAGTACCACTGGTGGTACACGTATCACAGTTTGAGAACCAAGGCTTTAGAAAAAAAGGAAAAAGGAATTGAATTTCGAGTGTACAGAAAATTCAGACAGAACATCATGAACTCACATTTACCTTAACATAATGTGCTTGTGTGAGTTGTGAGAACACATTTTTGTGGCAACTTCAAGTTGGGGAAAAATGGTAGAAAACTTTTTCCATACTACTAAATGAACTTAGCATCCTTGCTAGCTAGCTAGCTTTCATGTCTTTACTTTTGTAAAAGAATTAGGTCATCATGATGGACATTGTGAGATGTAAAAGCAGCAGCATCCAAATGGACTAATGATACTGACGACAAGATAAATACATCCGTAAGCCCCATTTTGAAGTTCTCCTCCATCTTTGTTTCTATACCTGCTAGCTTCCGGCTGTTCCATGAGCGGAAGGACGTGTTGATCCTGGTCTTCCTGGAGGACATTCCCACCTCCCAACTGTCTCCGTACTACAACACGAGGAAGCTGCTGAAGAAGCAGACGTACCTGAGCTGGCCTCGAGCCGCCGAACACCCCGAGCTCTTCTGGGAGAAACTGGGAAAAGCTCTGAAGACCAAAGAGGACAATTTCCACCTCAATGTAGTGGAGAGACAGTGGTAAAAACAGGAAAAACTCTGTGTATGTAAGGTTCACAGGTTTATATAGGTGACTTTTATTTTGTTCTTGTATGACATATTACGACCCTGATTACACATATTTATTAAACCATTATCTTACCATAAAATTGCATTTTTCAACACAAAATGCAGAGATTTGACGACATTTGTACGTGTCCTTCTTGTCACTCGTGCACACAGCTCATACTACTAACAGACTGAAGAGAAAGTCAAATGCACGACTGGACATTTCATAACCTTCCAGCGACACTGCCTCACATTTGTACACCACTGGTGCGCCGAAGGCAGCCACGTCCAAAGTGCAACCTGGGGCCAAATTCAGACCGGTCCTGGGGACTGAATTTTATGTAGAACTCTATATGGAGCTCCAAACATTGTTGTTCAATTAATTTCATTTTTTTTACCACTGAGATGGGCATTTTGTTTACAGCACTGAATGTCATTTCCTCTAAGGACACCCTTTGGGACACCATCATGTAGGGGAAGTAGGGACCTTTATAACCTGCAATAACAAAAGCCTTGTGTTACCATATCAAACAACAGGTTTCCCGGGCAAAAGATGTAGTTTTGTTTGAAGTTCATTGGAGTTAAGAGAGGACTAACAACCATTGTCCAATGCCTACCCAACATCCTTTGCCCTCTGTTCAACTATTTGTGAATAAGAATGTTAGCATAGATAGATAGATAGATAGATAGATAGATAGATAGATAGATAGATAGATAGATAGATAGATAGATAGATAGATAGATAGATAGATAGCACTAAAAATAAAAACAGCTTAAAGTGAAATGTTGTTAGCTTGTGGTTGGCTGTTGGGTTAGCTTTAGCATCAGCCCCAGTAGCATACAGTGAGGCAGTTCTGGGGGGGGGGTCGCAGATCTATAGAGCTATATCACAGTATCACTATAAATATCATACAGTGAATACTATCATAATATTGCAAAAAATTACCTTAAAAATGTTACATTGTTACCGCAAATAATTCAATAAAAATGGGTCGTCATATTGTTAAACTTTACGGAGATTATTTGTTTCTGCCATCGTCAGGTGGCAAAAAAAACTAATTTGAGCAACGAAATAAATTAATGTCATGTTGGTTGTTTCAGATTGTCAGTACATGTTACATGTATTGTATATTTTGTATATTTACCAAAAGGATATACAGAATCTGGTGGTTTAATTTAATTAATTTAACAGTTTTTTGGCCGTATACTGTATGTATCAATCTATCAATGTACCATGCAAGTATTTTAAGATACCTGCAATGTACTCAAATTGCTTCACAAATATGAGTAAAAGAGTAAAAATAAAAATAAAATAGCAGGCATAAAATAACAATCAATAAAATCAGAAAATGTACAGTTAGTAACAGTGTGTCACAGGTCAGCAATTGGATCGAAATCAGTATCTACAATACAGGACAGTATGTCTCATGTCAATGAAGTTTTCAAAGGAAATGAGGACAAACACAACTTCCTATGAAGAACTGACCTACATCTGACCTCAAGTACTTTGGTTCTCCCCATAAATGTATTTATGTATTTAAATATGACCAAAGTAGTAACAAAAATCTAGTAGAAAGAAACTGTCAATTCAGAGTTTTGAAAATACTGAAGGAAATGTATATTGTAAAAACAACAGTAAACAGTATAAAAAAATAAATAAATAAATAAAAAAAACACCAGCCCACCCTACAATCACTATCACTTCCTTATAAAAGAGAAAGATCACGACTGGCAGAGGAAACAGCAAGACACTGATCATACACTCTGGACTGCAAGTGGACAGATATTGTTTCAATAGGAAAGATAAGATTGATTTGCTCTTCTTCGTGTCACAGTAAGTATCAAAATGTTTTATTTTTTATGTGTTAATGTTAAAAATATGACAAGCCTGGCCTTAGATAGATGGCCTTTTTTGTCTATTACCTTAGCCAAATCACTTATTAATACATTGTCTTTGCATGTTATTGCTTCTAATGGCTTCTCATTGTCTGTTTTGTTGAATTTCCAGCACTTGTTTCTATCTCTATTCACTAACTGGAGTAAACAGAGACTGTGGAATTCTTCATTTGTCATTGCGCAACAGAGATTTTAAAAATGGGTCCTGGATTGAGAAAGAATGAATCATCAGGAGGAGGAAAATGTTTTCGACTTAACTTGATTTACTGCCTGCTGAGTATCAGTTCTTTGCTTCTTCCCATTGCAGGATTTACATTAAAAACTTGCCTGATGAGTTGCGACATTGCCATATGTGACAAAATGAAACTCAGGGCTGTTCCTCGAGATGTTCCCCCAACTGTGAAAGGCTTTAACTTGTCTTCAAACAGAATTCCAAAAATTCAAGTCTCAGATTTCACATATCTACCACATCTGACACAGTTGGACCTCAATCTCAATGAGATTTCACTGATAGAAAAACACTCATTTGTCAAACTGTCTTCCCTCAAAACGTTAATACTAAGTAATAATAAACTTGTTGAACTTGGAGAGGATCTTTTTGATGGTCTGGGCAACCTCACTGAGCTCAGAATTGTTAGTAATCGCATCAAAGCTGTGGCATCAACCTCTTTTAGGTCGACGAAAAGCTTAAAACTATTGGACATTTCCAACAACAAACTGCATCACATCTCAAAGGTTCATTGCATATTACAGCACCTGCCACATCTAAGTGAACTGTTCATTAAAGACAATGATTTGAATGCTTTTCAGTCATGGAAACTGACAAACAGATCACTCGAACTTAAATCCCTTGACATTTCCCAGAATCCAATTGCAGAATTTCAAATCACCGCTGATATTTTTCCAAATCTCACCTGGTTTAATATCAGCAGCTTTTCCTCAAAGCATCATCTGATATGGGACGTGCGAAACAGGACTTACTTAAGTCGTGTTTCCACTCTTGATATCAGCGGGCTTCAAATGGCCTTTGCTGACATGACAACTTTGCTAGAGACCGTAAATGCGTCACTCACATCTCTGACGATGAATTCCATGAAAGATGGTATTAAAGCACGAATCGACATTTCTTGTACCGTCCCGACGATGTCCACACTGCACCTCCGCAGGAACAAACTCAGATCTGTCACTTCAAAATGGTTTAAGTTGTGCTACAATGTAACTGAGTTAGACTTGGCAGAAAACAAGATACGCAACATTTGTGACAAAGCCTTCAAATCTCTTCACAGACTAAAGATCTTGAGTTTAAGTCACAACAAGCTTTCATCTGTACCAGGTGCTACAAAGAATATACCAAGTCTTGTCAAGTTGGATCTCAGCTCTAATCATATTAGCAAATTAGGATGTGATGACTTTGCCAGTCAAGCAAAACTTGAATGGCTCTCCCTTGATGACAATTCAGTATCGACTCTAAAAGAATGCATTTTCAAGGACTTAGTAAGACTGCAGGTTTTAAAATTACAAAATAACCGCATGACCCATTTAAATGGTGCTTTCAGAAATGATTTGCCAAATCTTAGACAACTGTTTCTGAATGGAAATGAGCTCACGTCATTTAAACGCGGTGAATTTAGCGGCTTACGGTCCCTCCAGAACTTGTCGCTACAGGGAAACAAAATAGATACACTTGAAAACGGATGTTTCATCGGTTTGACCAATCTTACCGATTTGCTCTTGCAGAACAATCACATCCGAAGACTTGAAATAAACAAAGGTTGTTTCAATGATCTTGTCAATTTAAAGAGATTGAATTTGAGGCACAATCACATTAAATATGAAAATAGCTCAGCGTTGACTCAAGCACCATTTTCTCAACTGTCCCATTTGGAGACGTTAGCGCTTCCGTCTCAGCGCTGCAGGCTGAAAACTCACTTGCCACGTAACTTCCTCCAAGGTTTGAGAAATCTGTTAGTTTTCGACATCAAGAACGTCAAACTTGTATCCTTGCACAGAGACACGTTTAAGTACACGCCTCGGCTGCAGCAACTAGACATCGACTCAAATGACCTCGTGCATCTCAGTCCAAATTTGTTTTCACCGATTCAAAACCTTAAAAGTCTTTACATTTCCAGAACCAGTCTTCCGTCTCTAGATTTTCTTATACATGCCAACCTTACCAAGCTTGAGTTTTTGCAGGCGAGACAGAACAACTATTCAGTCATCCTTGAGGAGATAATCAAGTCTGTACCAGCTCTAGTTTATGCTGATTTTCAGTGGAACAGCTTCACCTGTGACTGTAATAACGCCTGGTTCCTACAATGGGCAAAAAACAACAACCAAACGCAAGTTTTTGACGCCTACAGCTTTGAGTGCAACTACCCTGCACACCTTAAAGGCATGAAACTGATGGACCTTGACATCTCATCCTGCTCAGTGGACATTGAATTCATCCTCTTTATCTCCACCTCATGTACAACCCTCCTGTTCGTGGTGGTGTCCTTCACCTACCATTTCCTGAGGTGGCACCTGGTCTACGCCTACTACCTGTTCTTGGCTTTGCTCTTTGACTCAAAACCAAAGAACAAACAAGCTGGCGCACAGTTTGATGCCTTCATCTCCTACAACACCCACGATGAACCCTGGGTCGTCAGAGAGCTGCTGCCCAAACTGGAGAGAGAACAGGGCTGGAGATTGTGTCTGCACCATCGAGACTTTGAACCAGGTAAGAAAGCTCTTTACACTGCAACTACACTATATGGACAAAAGTATTTGGCCACACCTTTTCGTAAGTACTAAATTAAGGTGTTGCTTTGGGTTTGGCCCCTTTATCCCCAATGAGGGACAATCTTAACACTTCAGCATACCAAGACACTTTGGACAATGCAGTGCTTCTAGCTTTGTGGCAACAGTTTGAGGAAGGTCCTTTTCTATTCCAACATGACTGTGTCCCAGTGGACAAACTGGGACTATAAAGACATGGTTTGATGAGTTTGATTAGAAGAAGTTGACTGGATACAGGCCTGGCATATATACTAGAGTGTTTACAGTTGATCTTCTTTGGAGGTTTTGTGTCCATGAAGACATTTTTTTGAGACAAGGAAATGTGGCATTTTATTTAATTAGTGAATTAAGAGAATAATAATTAGCCAGGTATAAATATCTTACATCCATGGTTCTCAAACTGTGATATATGTCCCAAAAGGGGTACGTAAGCGTCGTCCGGTGGTTTATAGAGGAAACTCAGAAATCCTGTTCTACTCTATATACCAGGGTATGTGATCGGAATTTTGACCATGTTAAATGAACCAAAATAACATGATACTGTAATAATAAATTAAATAATTACAATTAGAGTCAACTTATCTCCCACTCCATCTTAATCTAATTTCAATATACTAGTATCTGAGGTATATGTGAGGAAGAGGAAGGTGATGAGAGAGCAGATTATCTTATTGGGAATAAATCGGCCTCGTGTAAAACGTCTGTAGCTGACTTTGCTTGACCTTTTTGCACCACTGTGTTTTAGTGCTGGTGATACTGATGTTAGTTTGAGAGATCCATATTTTCTCAGATGGTATATGTTGTGGTAATAATCTTGAGAACCACTATACTTTATTACAATTTACAGTAGTGTATCAGTCACACTGTCAATGGATTCACCACAGTTATCAAGTGGCTTTCCGGTCAGTAGAGGGTGCTGTTTGTCCACATACCAAACTGCAGCCTGACTCTGCAAAGAACCTTCATAATTGTTGTTTTTTTTCCCTCAGGTAAAGCCATCATAGAAAACATCACAGATGCTATTTATAGAAGCAGGAAAACACTGTGTGTGGTCAGTCGCAGATACCTGGAGAGTGACTGGTGCTCCAGAGAAATCCAGGTGGCCAGGTAATCCAGGTGTCCTCTGTAAGCTTTCTTTTTAAAACCATGTGCCGTCCACAACCTCTCACCATCTGTGATGCTGTCGTCCAGCTTCCGTCTGTTTGACGAGCAGAAGGACGTGCTGATCCTGGTCTTCCTGGAGGAGATTCCCATGTCTGAGGTGTCTCCTTACCACCGCATGAGGAAGCTTCTGAAGAAGCAGACCTACCTGAGCTGGCCTCGAGCAGGAGAGCACCGTGAGCTCTTCTGGGAGAAACTGAGACGAGCTCTGACGATTGGGGACGATGACGGTGGGGACAATCTCCTCAACAATGTGGGGGACAGACAACATTAATGTGAAATACTGTCCTCTCTTTTTACAAGTTCAAACCCTCGGTGGCCGCTGGTTGGAACCTTTTGTTTGTCTTTGAAGAAATTGGTCGAAATCATTCACTTTTACTTTTTTAATGCACATTGTTCTGATATTTACTATAATGTAAGCCATTGAATAGTCTTATATAGCTGTTTAAGTTAAAAGAATCAAAGTCAATTTTACCCAGTTACAGGTGAAGATGTATTAAGTATATTTTTTATTCATCTGAAATTCCATTTTCTTTCCTTAATTGTTTTGTTGCTGCATATTTCCTTTCCCAAAATCCTTATCTTGATTTCTTGCATTTTACCATTTAAATTTTTCCCATTTTCCAATTTTGAATTTTATTCAGTTTGTTATTGTATTTTTAAATTTATGTTCCCCATAGATGTAATTAAAATCACTCGCCAGTTATTTCTTTTTAAAATAGCATGTGTTTATTTCATGTTGTGAAATAAACATGCACATTTTGTTTGTTGAACAGTGAACATTTGCTTTTAATAAATCCATACACAAGTTCCAATAAATGCATATTTAAAAAACAAAAGAAAAGAAAATAAAAACAATACATTGTAGCTATAGCCACTACACTTCCCTGTTTATAAAACAGAACAATTCAGTAAAATAACACCAAATCATGCATATTATATCATATATCTAGGGTTAGATTATGGTTTTTTTTGCTGGAATGAGTAGGTTAAAGTTATATTCAGCTGACATTTGTTGGTTGTAGTGAGTTTACGCTGGTGTTTTCTCAACGGTGATCTGAGCAGTTTTCCTCCTCTTGTCACTGCAGGGAAAAAAAATGAAATTAAAAATAGTTCAGTAGGTTGTTGAGGACAAAAGTAAGTACAGTACAGGAAATGAAATGGAATGTCGATACTCACTCCACACACTTCATTGCTTTCTGGGTCCAGCTCTTTAAAGGGTCAGCGCACACAAACCTCCCTGGAACGTGGAAGCTGTGGTAAATGGGAAAATCAAAGTTCACCTCAGGTTTCACTCCTGACTTTTCCCATTCCAGAGTCTCAGTACGTGTGTGTTTTTGAGTCATGCTTTAACTGGAGGGAAAACACAGCGAAGGAACTGCTGCATAGTTTGCACATACTTTTCATGTTTTCTCGCATGTGGCACTCGAGCCGTTAATAACTGCAGGTGTAGCCAGAAGGAAGTTATTGTAAGGTGATTACATGAATCATCACCGACAACTGTGTAATATTATGCAATTTTGTGCCCTTTACAACCTACAAAACTGTTTCTGAGTTAAAGTAACTTATGGAGTTTTACAATGTAGTTAAATCTGAGATTCTTTTGGGTTTTTTTTGTGTGAATGAATGAGTTATTGTTAACATTAACCAGCAGCTCCAGAATTTATATGATTTCTTAACCAGTTAAAGTCTTTTATATATATATATATATATATATATATATATATATATATATATTCCAACAAAAGATTCACAGAAGTGCAAATTTACAAGTTTTTATCACATTGAATTTTGGCATTTTTGTAATTTGAAATTATAACGTTCTATCAGAGAATAAAGACACATTTAGTGACATTAACATGTTCTCTAAGACAATGTGATGGGCATCTTTCACTCAGTGTAAGCTCTGCACTTGCACAAATAGATATTCTGTTAAATTCTGTAATTAATTAATTCATGTGTGATATGATTGGCTTATGTTACCATTTAACCCATTGTTCACTTGTTCCCCGCGGATCGGTTTCACTTTTGCCACAATAGTGCCACATGTTTCAGGATTCATCACGTATGACGCGAGACTGGACCTTTTTACTTACATGATGGCATTGATGTCGCAGGACGTGTTGATGGTCTGGATGGTGTATCCCTGCAGCCGTTTGCATGGCAAGTGGCGCTTGGTGTACCTCAAGCAGCAACTTACTAAAAGAAAAATAATAATAATACAAAATAAATGCATTTTTGATTCAAAAAAAAAAAATCAACATTTTTGAAGTCTTTAATACCTGCAGATAGAAAATGTATCTCAATGTTTCCCAAACTTTCTATTTGGGGCAATATAAATCACAACAAAAGCAAATTGTGGGAAGAATTTAGGGGCAAAAATCCCACCTGTGACCCATGTATGGGTCCCCACCTAGTGTTTGGGAGTCACTGCCTTAATGTATTAAAAAAAAACCATTAGAAACTGAAGCACTCACCTGACTGCGTGCTGCAGATGAAGGTGCTGAGGATGACGATGGTGCACAGAGCTGCCATGACACGCACGTTGCTGCTCGCCATGCTCCGCTGACTTGCTTTGCTGCTCTGAGTTGTGAAGTTGTGACAGTGTGAGGAGGCCAGAGGCGTTTGTGTGAGAGTGTGACCGAGGCAGCAGTGAGTGTGGCCCTTATGTAGGACGCACCGGGGACTTTCCCCTCGTTCTTCAGGATTGTGCAAAGCTCTGTGTGATTGGCAAAGCGGTGGCAGCGAGCCAGGAAACAGAGAAAAGGAACAACTGGCACCTGAGCAGCTTTAATCCTCAGGTGGGCGTAAATGCCAAAGCACGTTACTGATCTGTGTCAGGCAAACGTGACAATTTGAGACGTAGCTGAATATTTGAGGTGTGGATTTAGCTGTTTATGACATGTATAACTTTCATTTGTTTTCCCCCGGCTATGTCTTAATTCATATCTCTTTTTTTATGTGATATAACAACGTGAATATCCTCTGACTATTTATCACCTAAAATCAAGACTTGGATTTGAAATAAAACTTTTATTCCAGTTTGAAAAATAAATAAACTAATAAATTAAAAAGTCAGGGTCATTAAATTTCAAGAAAAACATATAGTTAAAAAATAATACCTGGTTTAATTAGTTGATATTTAATGACAAGATTTGTCAATTTTATTAAAAGAAATCTGATTTTTATTACCCGATTTGATTTCTTTTATATGAGCCACTGTGTTTAGGATTTTTTTTTTTTTTTTGTCTGTAAATCCAGAATTGATCCAGTTTTTTTATTTTGTTATGTTCAGATATGATGAAAACTACCAAACATGTGAGAAGCGATTTGATTTTGAAGACCCAGTGTCTAAGAATTAGTCACATCTAATGGCGAGATGCAACAAACAGGTGATTCACACGTTCACCACTACCTTTCCAAATCAGTAAACAATGGCCTTTTTGTCTCATCAAAGTAAAACAAGTGCTAATAAGGGCAAGGCCCTTCCATAAAGTACATATTGAAGGCTGTTTATTTAAACCGAGGTTGAGCAAAGTGTCTTTAAACTGGAAGGTTGTGGGTTTGATTCTGATTGATCCGTTGCTCCTGATCGTGTGAGTCAATGGATGTGAATGGGTGAATAGCACAACTGTACCGTAAAACTGCTAGAAAAGTGCTTTATCAATGCTGACAACTGAAATTTATTTTTCTTTCATATTCTATTTATTATTATTTTTATTAAAACTTGCTGTTTTTTTTTTTTTTTTTAAAAAAAAAGGTCCAACTGCAATGGATCGGACTTGACTGAGTTGATGATTTCCATTCAAATAAAGAAACTTCCCGCACTCAGACCTTACAAGTTATTTGATAATGTCTTTTCAGCAACACAGAACATGATTAAACACAGAGCAGATTACATCTGCACATTCAAAGGCCAAAGAATGTGGTTGTTTATGTGGTGACTAGTGACTGACTCATTTCAGTATGTCAATCCAAAGTGAGATAAGAGCAGAGATAAGTTTCACCTTAGAAACACATATTTGAGATAGTGACACCAATGAGAGAGAGAGAATATCAATGGGTGCCTTTGTTTGGCAGAACGTCTCTCGGGTTTGTCACTGGCAGCAATTATTACTGTTACGGTGCAGCATGAGGTGGAACTCTAACATGTGAAGTCAAGTGGTTTCATCCAACATTAAGCAAGATCTGCAGTTTCACACTAAAGTGGACGCACAACCTCCTTTTTCTACATTCGTACACCTCACGCGTGTCCGTACGCGTCTGGCATTAAGTTTGTTGTGATAATCATGTCATACTTTCTATTGTAGCTGTAAATGCCCTTCACTGGCCTTGACCGAACTGCAGTCGGTCATAAAAGAAGCCGTGCCTTGTGTGTCAACTCTGGGATGGCTCACGCATCATAGTTTGTAATTTGTCTGTTTGTTTTTTTTGTTTTTGTTTTTTTTGCAATTGCAAAAACCAAAAAAAAAAAATATATTTTAAAAAACAAAAAAAAAAAAAAAAAAAAAAAAAAAACTGTGAAAATGAGACTAGATAAAAAACTCAGTTAATATGACATGAAATCTTGAAGACTGAGCAATAAATGTTGTATGAAACCATGGGAATAAAATACCTCAATATTTCAGCAAAAACCATGTGATCATGGTTTTCTACTGACTCAAGAATCAAATAACTTTATTTCTGTGTTTTAATTTCTGTGATTATTTCTGACAGAGTTTTTTTTTTTCCTTATGATCTACAGTTAAGAGCCACTGTTTCAGGCAAATTCAGCCTTTCCTTCCATGGCCAGTGGTGCAGGAATTATATGCAATCTGAAAATCAAACTTATCCCTCTGAATGACTTTGAATTGAATAAATGAAATAGTTACTGCTACCATTAATTATTGCAGCCTTGTGCTTTGTTTTACTGTCCATAATATGTGTATTTATTGTTTCTTGTTGTTAATGTGGTTGTACAGGCCCGGTCTTACTTCAATCAATCAATCATTCAATCTTTATTTGTATGCCGCTTTTCATACATAAAGTAGCGCAAAGTGCCACACAGAGTTTAAAAACAGCAACAGAGATTGAAACAGCAAGGAAAACCAGGAAAAGGAAGCCACAGATATGCGTAGAGACAAACACTAATACATACACATACATACATGCAGACACACAGACCCACCCACACATACATTAGCTGTCACTAAACAGACATGGCCTGGCAGCGAGAGCTGCGGCGCAGGAGAAGATACCTTTGGGGGCCGGCCACACTGACAGAGATTTTAAAATTAAAGTTTTGTTTTGTTTATTTGCCTCTTGCAACCACTGCTGTGTTTTGTACCTGCTTTGGTACCTGACCAGGGAGTTGGACCAAATCAGTGAACTAAAGAGAGGAACTAAATTGGAGCATGTGACTCTATTAAACATGTACTGTTTAATACTATGTGTTTTAGTCGGGGTTAAAAAGCCCTGACCTGGCAGAATATCGAGGTTGAAATCTATACACTACACAGTTCTAGCACGGCTCAGTTCATCATGGCTCGATTCTACTCAGTTTGGTATCAGGTACGACGGCACGGGTGGGATCGTTACAGCGCGGCTGCACGAAACTGATGTGGCGTTGTTTTATACGCGACATAAACACAAATTAGTGACGGTCAAAGGAGTTCTTTTCTTTGTACTAAATCATTAGAATCAGTTTTCTAAACAGATGAGTTCACTGAATGGTTCAGTACTTCCTGCACGACCGGAACACAGACTCCGTCTGACACAGTCACTGAACTGAAATACGGCTGAACGGGTGGAGATTCGTCTCACCATCTCCGTCTTTCAGCAGTGCTGTCGCTAAATACGCCAGACTCCTCTGTTAAATATGGAGATTTTACAAATGTCCTTGTTAAATGTTGCAGATTAACGCATGTTTTCAGGATTTTCAAGTCTTTTTAACTGATCTACAGTTCGGCATCGTTCGCTTTGATCCCTGTGTCGGACGTCGCGCTCATGACTCTTCCAGTGACGAAGACGTCACATTTAGTATCGACTCAGCTCGCTTGGAACTTTGCCAGATCAGGTACTAAAAAAAGTACCAGGTACTATCGCTAGTGTAATGGTGGAGCGCCATAAGACAAAATGGCCCCGATTTTTCAAACAAACATATGCTAGAATAGTGGTGGGGCTGAATTTCCACTGCATGAGGCAAATGACCCAATTCTGGTCTAAAAAAGACAGGGCTGAATGATGTAACTACACATGTACACTATCTACAATCATAAGAATTTCTAAATTTCATAATTTCATAGCAAAACCACTTCTGTTTCACTCTATCAACCGCTTTCAGGTCAGTCCGTCCTGTGCTCTGTGTCCCCAAGTGTTAACCGGTGTAAATACGGATTACAGAAATGGGTGACTTTATGAAAGACAACGTAAACAGGTCCTCAGAAATAAAACTGATACGGGCAGTGGAGCCTAAACCTCAGCCTAAACCATCTAGGAATAGTTCGGTGTGGTGCAGTACAGTACAGCCAGGTACCAGGTAAATGGGGTATAGACCTTTACCATTCCAAACTGAACCATACCATGATAGAAACACAACATTAGGCATATTTTTTTGGTGCTTTACAGAGTATAACACTTGTTTGTGTATAGAGTATTTTAGCCTTGCTGGAGGAACTGAGCCAGGAATAACAAGATCAAATAAAAACACATCAATCTTGCCAAAAGTCATTCCATATGCATGAACACAGACAAAATTCTCAAAAAATGAAGAATTTTTTATTATACAGCGATACATAATTGCAGCCTTCGTGTGATGTTTTAATTTCATGGATGTCAACGTTCATATGTGTAATCATTTAAGACTAAGAATTATTTGGAAAAACATTCAGGCCCGACTGTTTCACCTGAGTGTTGAAGGGTTAATGACGTGCAGCCGTTTAACCTGAGCTACAAATAGAAATCACAAATTCACAAATGTGCGGGCGAGTGAACATGTTTATACCCGGCGGCGCGACCTACGCTGCGATGCCACATATCCATTATGCCTCTATTTGGATGACGGACTGTTCAAAATTTTAGGGTACATACACAGTCAAATGTTTATGTGCTGTATGTATAATTCTGACGTGTGCCATTATTAGGTTCAACTTGTAATAATTGTGGACAAATTGATTTTATGTTATGTGGTATATGGATGTGATATTTCAATTTCCCAGCTTGGGATTAATAAAGTATCAATCAATCAATCAATCAATACTAGTGAGGTGTGAGCCAACATTTCCTTGTTAATGATGCAACTGCAGATTTTAATGGATTTAGAGGTTTTCTACAGTGCTGCAAATGGTTGATTTTATAAGGGTGTTTCCAATTATGTCCAAATCTGGGATATTTTAATCCAGGTGTATTTGACCTTTTGTTCCAAGTAGATTTAAATGGAATTATTGACATATTTAATGGATGGATTAAGGTAAATCAAGTATGACTAGTGACAACGTGCAAACTTCCACAGCTGATGAACCTGATAGTGTTACAATAGTACAAAAAAGGTGATTGATTGATTGATTGATTGATTGATTGATTGATTGATTGATTGATTGATTGATTGATTGATTGATTGATTGATTGATTGATTGATTGGAAGGAGAGTGATTCATTATTATATTCATTCATTATATTCATTTGAGGGGTAGTGAAAAAAGGTAACTGGTTTGTATTTACCACTCAAAGCTCTACAATTTAGCCAATCCCCCATTCAATCATACATTCATATGCTGCTACCACAGCCGTCAGGAGAAACTTGGGGTTTTAAGCTCAAGTGTGTAAGGTGAAATTATTTCAACTTCACCGATTACATTTAACATTTAAAATGAACCTTCAATGTCATGAGTCCAAATGTAGTATCTTGCAATTTTATGTGTGTTTTTATCGTACTTTTAAGGTTCACATGTTATTTTACAGGTTAAATTATAGTATATTTGATCCATTTTATATTTATTTTTGTTATAATTACTTCTCCTGGATTAACCATTTGCCATTCTTTCAATGAGAATATGAAGTAACATTTTAAGGTAACTCGGGCTTGATTTTTGTTTAATGTATAACCCCAATTCCAGAAAAATTGGGATGCTGTGTAAAATGTATGCTCCTCCAATAGTTTTTGATTTGTGCCTTTTGTTGTCTCTGTTCCAACTCTTCTGAGATGTGTTGCTGCCGTCAAATTAAAAATGAACTAATATTTTTCATGAAATGGTAAAATGTCTCAGTTTCAACATCTGACATGTTGTTCTACTGAGCATAAAATATGGGTTTACGAGATTTGCAAATCATTTCTGCTTTTATTTTAGGATGCGTTTTAGTGTTCTCATCTTTCTTGGAACTGGGGTTGTGTCATGTGGCCTCGCATGTGTCACTCACCCACTGACACACTCATTGTACCACCATCCTGATATGACGTCACTGTTACTGAAGTCAAGGTTTAAACACTTGAGTCAGCATTCAATAAAAACTGACTCATCCTAATGGCCAAAGCTCATTTTCTTAAGTGCTTTGTGGCTGTTTATGTTTCACACCTGCTCTAATCTCCGTCCATTTTGTTTAAATGTTGCATCATAAAAAAATCAGGGCAGTTAATATCATCAGCCAAGTGTGTTTTTTTTTTTAGTTTAACATGCTATTTTACAGGTCAGATTACAGTATTTATTTTCAATTTAATCCTTTTAAGCCATTAGCCATTAAATATCTGCAATTATTTTTAAAAAACTGTTCAACCCATTGTCACAATAAGAATATTCAGTGATATTTTAAACTAAATCAAGCCAGATTTGTGTTTTACATGCGTGACCTGACGTGACTAATATCAAACTCCCTGTAAAAACTTTCCAGCCTGACATGACGTCACTGTTAAAGAAGTCAAGGTTTATGCAGAATTAGTTTAAAAGTGGCTCATATTAATGGACAAGGCTCATGTTCTCAAGTGCTTTATATGTGTTTCTTATGTTGCACAGGTGCTGTAAGCTGCCCATTGTGTTTGACTGTTGCATCACCAACGAGGAAACAGCAAGGTTGACCTGTCGGGACAGTCCCACTTTTTTCTGTTACTGTTTTTAGCTCCTCAAGACCGCGGGACAAAAATAGATTTCAACCTCGATATTGACCTCATTCACACCATGATGTAAGGCTGATGGTTTTTCCCAGATTGATTGCAGCCTCATTTATGACATCACTGTTTTACTTTTACTTTTTTTTGGTCCTAAATCAATTTAGCTTCAACCCCTGTTGTTTTTAAATGTGCTGTAAAAAATAAAATTAAATTAAATTCATTTTGTTACATTGGTTTTGTTGGTGTCGTGTTTATGACTTATCTTTTACTTGAAGGTCCAGTGTGTGAGACTTGGGTACAATCATTTCAATTGATCAGCAACTGAATATGAAACTCATAGATCCTGTGTGGGTCTCCACTACAGAAGCTGCCGTGTTGGACAACCATGTTTTTAATGGACAAAAAAAACAGTTTTTAAAGATAACTGAAGGCTATCATCAAGCTCCAGACGTCATGTGACTTTGTTTCATGTTTCCATATTGGAAAGAAAAGCCATTTCAAAAATTAGCGGGTCCAAATTCACTGGGAGATGTAAAAAAAATGAAAAATAATAATAAAAAAAACATTTTCTCACTGCTCTGTTAAAGCAGCCATGAACAGGTTACTTAGTAAATAACATCAGGTGCAAAGGCTGTTGTTGAATCTGAAACAGAATAAAGGTCACTTTGTTGTTTATGTTCAGCAGGACGTGTCTGGCAGAGTGATATTTAATCATTACCAGTCCTCATCAAATATCAGTTTAATCACTCACCGGGAATCCTGGAGGTAAATTTGCACAAACACAACATAAGAAAGCGAACCAAAGATGCAGAAATTACCTGTTATGTAACGTAACCAAATACAACACATGTGTATCTGTAAAAAAAGGTACTGTAGGCCCTCCCTCTGAGATTCGTATTCCTGGAAGTGAATCCCATGAGTATCTACAACAATGCTCAGCCCCAGCATCTGACTTCACATCCAGCCTTGTCCTCCTTCAACAAGAGGCTGGTCGTCCCTGGAGAAATGAGGCTTCTATCACTTATAACGCTGGGTCTCGTTTGGCTGGCCATCATTTGTGCGAGTACGCACACTGTGGCTCAGGCAGCAGGTAAGTCATTGTTTGCAGAGTTTAAAATAGCTACACAATGGATTCTCCCACCCTATGTATTGTGTTTCTTAAGAAAATGATCTAAACTGACCAATTATTTTATTTGATTTAGTTCATCTTTTTGGTCTTTTCTGGGCAGAAATGCATTAAGTATCAAATCCAATATATTTATAAAGCACTTTTAAAAAACAACACAGTTGACCAAAGCAGGGTGGATTAAAGACAGTCTGTATTTTCATTGTATCTGTACAATGACAATAAATGCTTCCTCTCCTATTCTATGCAAACACTTAAAGCAATAAGACACGGATAAGCAAAATAACAGCAACATCTGGTGCCGTACTGAATGTCAAGGCATGTTTTAACAAAGAGATTTAAAAACAGGCACTAAGTATGTTACGTATGTTTGTGAGCTTTATAATTGCTTTAAAATAAAATTGTTTGGTTACTGTGACCTTACAGTGAGCCAGATAAGCTAAGTTTACCTAAGCTAAGACATGATAAGATAAGCTAGGCCATGGTTATCTAAGGTAAAATAAGCTAAGCTAAGACATGATAAGATAAGCTAGACCATGGTTATCTAAGAGGTAAAATAAGCTAAGCTAAGACATGATAAGATAAGCTAGACCATGGTTATCTAAGGTAAAATAAGCTAAGCTAAGACATGATAAGATAAGCTAAACTATGGATAGCTAAGGTAAGATAAGCTAAGCTAAGACATGATAAGATTTAGACCATGGTTATCTAAGGTAAAATAAGCTAAGCTAAGACATGATAAGATAAGCTAAACTATGGTTAGCTAAGGTAAGATAAGCTAAGATAAGAAAGTCCCACGACAGGGAAATTTAAATAGATGTAGTTACGCAAGGGTCTTGCTTTATGGAGGTCGCTATCTCGCGCCACATTTTTTCTATGGCAGCCTGAATGGACAAACCAGCCGGAGTGTCTGTTTTCTGTTTACAATGCAAATAAAAAGCAACAGCATTTTTGTTCATGAGAACTAGTATGCTACAACTCTAAGGTGCATGAAAATGTGAGGGGTGAGAGGTGTCGTCCTCATTTTGTTATAATAAGATGTCTTATTTTTACTCACTGGAACTAAAAAATGAAATTGCGTCTTCCAATTTTGGTAGATTTTGTTGACTTGTCTCAGATGTACAATATCTATGAGCGTCAAAACTGTCAAAGCACAAAAGACTCATGTGATGCAGTTAAAATACACAGCAGTTCATACAAGATTCGAACTTCAACAAATCTGTTAATAAAAAGTCGACTTTCTGGTAATCTTGCGTCCCAATCCCATGTAAGAGTTTACTTAGTTTTTCAAATGAGGGAACCTAACCACAACCTTGAGAATGTTACCTCAAGTATGTGAGGCTTAATATCGGATGACTCTTCTACCTGTGTGCACGTGTTTGCATTCTTTGCAGGGCGTCGTGGTTGCTGCACGGCCTATGCCAGATTTCGTGTGGTGAGTTTCATCTTTAAAAAAGGAGGGACGGTGCAGTGCCTGAAGCAGGACATGAATGAAGTGTGCAACATTAGTGCAGTGTAAGATAACCTCACCTGCTTTTGTGTTCTGTCCTTTTTATGCAATATGATGATAATAAAGTAAATGCTTGAACTTGGATTTCTTTACTTTTCTATGGTGACGCACTTTCCAGTTTCTGATTTCCCATCATCACCTCCAGTTTTTACTAGACTTTTTCATGAAGGTCCAAAACACAGCTGATCTGATTTTTTTCACAGCTGATCTGACTTGTTTCTTTTCTGTATTTCTTCAAGTATAGTAAAGTGGAAAGGACGACGCGTATGTGTGGACCCAACACTTCCCAAGACTAAAAAACTTCTCGCAGTTTTCTGGTAAACATGGACACTCACACACACAGCTAATGAAAAAAAACCATAACAAAACTTTCCATTTTGATGTAAAATCCCTTATTGTTGGAGTTTTGTTAGAAATAGAAGTTTTGGATTAGATTCAAGGTTTAATGCTAAATTAGTCAGAATCAGAATCAGGTTTATTGGCAAGTAATTTGCATTACAAGGAATTTGTCTTGATTTGACAGTGCCTACATAAATATAAACATGAACACAGAAGCAGACCTAAACATATGGCATTCAAAACTTAAAAACTATATAAAGAAGAAAAATTATATACATAAAAATAAAAGTCAATGTATTTATGACCAGTGCAGGTGGTAGTGTGCAAGTTAAAGTGTCCAGTGAAGGGAGGTGTGCTTTGAGGGATGTACATTAATATAACGTATGAGTTCCGGATGTCGTTAATATAATGAATTGAGTTACAAATATAACGAATTGAGTTACAAGTGTAAGTCCCAGAGGTTTCAAAGAATCCAACACTCAAGAGTCAAAATCCAAATCTGGAAATGTGTCTTGGTAGAGAACTGAGGTAGGTGAAATGGATAATTGTTGTAGTCTATTGCAAAACAGTGAGTAGATATTGATAATGACCACTTTCAATTACCAAATATTGCCAGAACAGACAAAAGTAGAGCATTGTGGAGGGTGATCAATCCTTTTTTCTAAAAAACTTTTAGAACTTCCTGCTGGAAACATTTTTAAGAATATTTGGGGAAAATATTCTAACAATGTTGACACTAAACATTTTAAGGTCATGAGTAAACATTTTTGGAAGAATTTGTGAGAACGATATCCAAGAACTCTCTTAGAATTCAAGAATGTTCTTCAGAACATTGGGGCAAAATGTTCTTGCAATGTTGACACAAAACACTGTAAAAAATAATTTCACCAAACAATTGTTTTTTAAAAACATGCTAAGAACTTCTTCTTGCAAAGAACGATCTGGAGAACAGGGCAAAATGTGTTAGCAGTGATGTCAAAAAACAATGTCGGTGGGTTAATACCAATTTCAAGGTCATTTTAGGAGAGCATTTTGGGAACATAAAGCAAAGATTCTTGGAAACAGAAGAAGAAACAGAAGAAATAATTTTTGTCTGGGGTGGTTGACATTTCTACTACAAGAGGTGACAGTAAGACTCACACGTGGTAGAACTGGTCCTTATAAACTGCAGAGTCTTTGATTTGAAGATGGAGTTCAGGTGTGAAAAAGGTATTAGTGGGAATGAGGGAGCCACGCCCATCCAGCAGCACATGCAGTTTCTAAGTTCAGGCAACAAATGGGGACAAAAAAACAGCAAGACAAAGCAAGAATTTTCTTTTAAATGAAATAAAAGTACCAGAGTACAAGTTCAAACAGGCTTACACATTTCAACAAAACATATTTTGTATTGCCTGTTGTTCCTTCTCTCAACCTGTTTCTCACAAATGAAAATTGTTGTCATCATCCCAAAACTTACTGGGTCTCTGTGAAGTAACGTGGACTCACATGTTTTTGCATTTCCATCCAACAGCAACAGAAAACCCCAAAGTGGAGTCAGACGCACAGGACGCCCACACAGGAAGAAGACTAAGATATGACCATTCTGTTCTCAAACTGAAGAAAAGCATCTATGGCTTTGTCACTCAACAAAATAAGGACTTATTTTTGTTTGAAAGTAAAATAAATGAACCTGCAGTATGCTACCCCTTTACTATACACTGCCATCTAAAGTTGAAATTGTGTTAAATATAAATCCTTTTCTTTTGGCATGTTTCT
The DNA here is from genome assembly GCA_016785285.1 of Brachirus orientalis. Lineage (NCBI taxonomy): Eukaryota > Metazoa > Chordata > Actinopteri > Pleuronectiformes > Soleidae > Brachirus > Brachirus orientalis. The sequence continues at coordinate 10,551,764 of JAFBJR010000258.1, read as the reverse complement.
ATGCAGACACATGGTCATTTAAGGGCACACAACAAGATTACAGGCAAAATATTGGCTAAATTTGATACATGTAAATGTATTTTTCTTCACTCTTTCTGTCTTTTATACAAAATTTCTAAAAATGATGAATAAATGTTTGTTAGGCTATCTTCCTGGAGTATGTGGAATAGGTGTTCTTAGATACATTGGTCTTTTTGTTTATTTATGTCTGTTTTAAGGACCATAACTCAATAAGTAAAGGAAAAATTTTGATTAAGTATTTATTAGGATGTAGTTTTTGGCCTAAATGAGAAATTAATCAGTTTTGGTGATCTGGACACCGATCTGGATTCAGGACTTTTTATTTTATGGGGAGCATATTACACTGAAAGGAACAATACACTCTTTGAGCAGTTTCTCTTGTTAAGAAAATTAACTTGTCTGTTGATGTGTGATGTCACTTGACTTATCTGTTAAAAGAATTCCTTCTTTCAGTGAAACAGAACAAACATGTTTTGGGGTGAGGCCTTTGGATTAAACTGATGCAACAGAAACTTCTGCTAATACACAGGAAACGTACTTCAACACACAAGAGCATGAGAAACCCTTAACTAATTCAACTTAAAAATGAATGAAAAACTTTTTAGTTGGTGCTTCTTCAAAGAGAGCTAGCTCTTGAATTTGTGGCCTGTTGTTAGCATTGCTAGCATGGTAACAGTCTTAGCAAATTATCAATAAAACATTTCTCTTTCATATTAGTATACCGACATGAATGAGGCAATATTTATTCAAGAACTAAATGCAAACTTAACGCTTGGGGTATCACATTAGCATGATTATTATAGCTTTAGCTAAGTTTCTGTATGGAGTTGTGAAGAATCTTTCTTTTACATACATTAAAATAACCAATGACAACTTGGTTTTAAATGTAAACACAGCACTGGCATGAGTATTTTTACCTTTAAGCAGGGGTCTCAAGGAAATCAAATTCAAAGAGAGCTAGCTCTTGAATTTGTGGCCTGTTGTTAGCATTGCTGGCATGGTAGCAGTCTTAGCAAATTATCAATAAAACATTTCTCTTTCATATTAGTATACCGACATGAATGAGGCAATATTTATTCAAGAACTAAATGCAAACTTAATGCTTGGGGTATCACATTAGCATGATTATTATAGCTTTAGCTAAGTTTCTGTATAAAGTTGTGAAGAATCTTTCTTTTACATACATTAAAATAACCAATGACAACTTGGTTTTAAATGTAAACACAGCACTGGCATGAGTATTTTTACCTTTAAACAGGGGTCTCAAGGTGATTTCCTTGAGACCCCATCTGTGGAGACAATGACACAACTTTTTCCTAAATTAAATATTTACTGTACATTTATATAGTTTTAAATAATGTTTATATTTTCTCTCTTTATGGTCTGTTTTTAATCATCTATGTTGATAATAATAAAAAAATAAAATTCCTAGTGATATTTCCTCCTTTTTATGACAGTTCTTTGTATTTTTTTAAGATCGTTGTCTGTGAAAATCCCGTTAGATCGTCAATTTCTGAAATAATCAAACCAGCTTAACTGGTTTCAACAACCATGTCACACTGAAACTCACTTGAATCACATTTCTTCCTTCTTCTCACGCTTGGTTTGATCTTCAATGAGGCGTCTTGACCATGTCTACATACCTGAATTCATTGAATTGCTTCCAAGAGATTGTCGGATTTGCACTTACAAGCAGCCAAACAGATGTGCCTCATAAAGTGGCACGTTAGTGAATTATTGAGTTAAAGAGGAACCAAATATGCAAAAGCAAAAAGCAAGTTAAGAGTTTAAGCTGGAACGCAGAATTCCTCCACCATGTATTCGGAAGTAACAACCTGATTCTGATTCTGAAGGCCAAAACAGTTGAAACAAGGTGAGAGTTTCTGGGAGGCGAATGTCATTTGCATCATAGGATGGGCAGATTTAAGGAATTAATGTAGAAAAGGCTCAGGCACTCAGCAGTTTACTGTGGATTATAGATAATCTGACAAATTAAATTTATTTGTATAGCGCCAAATCACTTCATTGATTATCTCAAGGCTCTGTACATAGCAAGGCTGAAACCTTTACAATATTACAAAGAGAAAAGAAACACAACAGTTCACAAAATGAGCAAACACTAGGGGGCAGTGGAGAGAAAAAAAAACTCCCTTTTAACAGGAAGAAATCTCGGACAGAACCAGACTCAGAGCAGCAGAGATTATTAATAAAAAAACTGTACTGATGAACTTTTAATCAAAACATAATAATAACAATACCACTGTTAGTGATAATAATAATAGCATTGAAAACTGGATCTGGATCCTGCAGCCTGCAAGATGAGGAGAGAGAGGACAAGAAGGAAAGGCACAGACTTGGGAGAGACAAAAAATAAGGTTAATGACATATAATTAAGTCACATTCATACCCTGAGTGTGAGAGAGTGAGTGTGAGAGAGTGAGTGTGAGTGCACCACAGGAAATCCCCCAGAAGTCTAGGTCTATAGCAGCATAACTAAAAGATTGTTCAGGTTTCCCTGAGCCAGCTCTAACAAAAAGGAAGGCTTTATCAGAAAGGAAAGGTTTTAAGTTTAACTTTAAATACAGAGTGTCCGCCTCCCGAACCAAAACTGGGAGCTGGTTCCACAGGAGAGGAGCCTCCCATTCTACTCTTATGGACTCTGGGAACCACAAGTACAGTGGTTCCAAAGTACAGTTCAAAGAACAGAAGGTGAGAGAGGTTTATACAGGATAAACTGGCAGTTTTGAGTTTTTTGTTTCTGTCTTTTGATTTTTGGTGTGAGAATCAATGACGGTATCTTTAAAAAAAAAAAAAAAAAAAGGTCAGAAAAGGTCAACAACATTTACAAGTGAAAAAAATTAAAAAAGGTCAACAATATTTACAAGTGACAAGCGACAAAGGCACCTATGTAGGTGTGCGTATGCAAATGTGGTGTAGGAAAATGACATACGTGGAAAGAAAATGTAAATCGATGTTAAGTCCGTGGAAGTGGTTAAACACAAACACTTCAGTGACTGGTGACAACATGTTCCTTTATTTCCAGGTTTATCGCAGCTGAAAGTAACCAGGAAACAGATACATACAGACATACAGTACCTACATACATACAGCAGTTGTAATAAAAAACACGGGTACACACAAACAAAGACAATAAGAGGGAATTCATGTATAATAATAAATAATATGCAGACAAAAAGGCAGCGATCGGCTTACAGACATGGTAGTGTGCATTTTTCCATAAATCATCTGTGGCTTTTCTTTTTTTTTAACTTCACGCTGGAGACAGATGAGGGCTAAAGACACGAGTGTGCACAGTTTTGGAATAATAAGTGATTAAATTTTGGTGTTAGGTAAATATTATCTGCAATATCTGTAATTTTGCAATAGACCATTGACAGAAACTTTTTAAATAATTTCTGCATTGATGTTCTGGTATAAGTCATGCACATATTCAACTGCACTAGTAAAATCAAAGGAGAGAGAAGATGGAAGTGTAAATACTGTATATGTTGGCAAAATTAGGATTGTTAATGTTAGACGAGACAGGTTCACATTTCTTGACAAAATTAAAACAATTTGCAACTTTTTTGTGGTGAAGTAAAAATATTTGCGACAAGTTTTTAAAGATGCCAAATCTCAACATCAGCTGCGGTATCAAGAAGAAATTTTGTGATGTAGAGACACATTTCTGTAACACCTACTATCATCTAAAACTCTATTTTATGCATGTTATTTAAAACTAATTTGTTTGGGGACCCAAACTCTCCTGTGGGTCCCGACCCAGTGTTTGAGGGTCACCACTGTACAAAATAAGGCCATAATATGTAATTTTGCTAAAAAAAAAAATTTGGGGCCTATTAAAACATGGAGCAAATATGAATGGAAGTATGTTGGTGTATTTATGTTACATTAGTTTTTTTCAAATGGTTTTGTCTTTGGATATTTTTTTTTTTTGCACATTTTTTTGACAAAAGAGAATATTTAGTGAATTCTTGGTTTGTTTAGTTGCATTTCTCGAGGTTAATAAACACGTGAGTGCACATAAAGATAGGTGAAGTAGTGCTGGCACTAAAGCGCTTTGGTCTGGTCAAGTCAGACTCTGTGTGGAGAAGCACAGACGAGCAAAGGCTCAGCGAGTCGATGTGTAAACAACACAACGGAGGCAGGAAGATGAGAAGGCAGAGAATGTGAAAGAGAGACTGGTGGTGTGTGTGTGTGTGTCTATATCTGTGTTTCTGCAGAACAGAGTCTGTCGCCCATGTGTCCCGTCATGCATCGTCTCCCGAGCGTCCATCATTGGTCAGCCTCTCTCGCTCTCGGTGCCTCTGGATGGCTCGCCAAATGCGGCACAAGACTCCGCCCCTGAGGTCAGAAGTTTGATGAATTAAACAACTTCATCATCTCTTCGTGGCATTTAATAGGACTTAAAATTGTGAAGAAAAAACAGGAACAGGTAAAAACAAAAGTCATGATGTCAGTATTTGCCTGAGATACAACGATGGCATTCAGCATGGAAAGTCCAGAGGAAACCTGCACCACAAGAATTTGCCTGGTTATCATCAGTGTTTTCTTTCCAGTATCTGTCATCAAACTTGCTGATTTAACATTTTAAGTTTTTCCCTTGACAGCCCTGAAGCTGTGAACCATGGAACGTGACTTTTAAACTTTTTTTATTTGGCAAACTTTGCATAAAAATCTGCTTCTGCAAAAATAAAAAAAAGGACAGGTACATGCTGAGTTAGCAGTGAGAATAACCTGACACCAATTAAAGCTGCAACTTAAAATCCAGGGGACCATTTAAAGCTGTGGTAAGCAGAATTACTAGAAAGAAGAGTTGATTGTTGAGTCTTGTCTCCAGGCAAGGACATTTTTGTCCTTAGCTCCTTCTACCTGATAACCATGAACAGACAAATGAGCTTTGGATTTGACAGAAGACCCAATCTCTAAAAAGAGCAAGACTTGTGAAACTATTATTTTCATAACGGTTTAATTTGTCGATTACTTTTTCGCATAATCAATTTGATGTTTGGTCCATAAAATGTCCAGAAAATGTTGATTGTTGTTTCCCAAACCTAGGAATGATAATGTTCAAACAAAAATTATTCAGTTTTAATGATTTCAGAACTTGTTATATTATTAAAAAAGCACTCAGGTACATAACATTGATTGTCAAAACAGTTGCAGATTATCTTATTGTTAAATTGAATGTTGCCACTGAAATTAGCTTAAGGTCATGTAATAACATTTGCAGGTTCCCTAACATGTACGACCTGTTACGCAAAGAATACAAGGACATACAGTTTATATGTCAGTAAATTCCTGGCAACAAATCACAGCAAATGGAATGGAATCAGAGCTCAGACGGGGAGCGTTCCTTTTAGAATGAAGGAAACGTAGCGTACGAAGAAATGCATAGCTACTGTATGTGGACTGCATGTGGTATGTGGAAGGTACAGTATGCAAGTGTTTTTATTAGAACGTGGTAAATTCATATTTTTTTGTGTTTAAGGAGTACCTACCGTATACGGAGACAGCGAAGGTCGTCTTTGCTAATGTCAGTGAGGAGGTCAGTCAGTGTGTATTCTTCCAGCACAAACTAAGACAGAAACAGGATCAAGTCTAAGTCAACAGTTAACTAATTCAAAGAGCTTAAAGTCCAAGTGAAAAATCTCCCCACAGTATTTAAAATTCTGCAAAATTCTCCTCTGGGACTCTGTTGCATGTCTACTGCAGGCACCAAAGTCCACAAATGTTGCTGTTTGTCAGTGTTTGTACAGAATTTAAATGTGAACGCACAGGAATTAAGCTTCGTGTTGAACAAACATGTAAAGGAGTGACGTTAACCTTCCTTGTTCTGTCCTGTCCTGTCCTCCTAATGCACTGCCACACACACATTCTGATCTACTCACTTAACTGGGGACCAGAGTCTGCAAACGTCAGTATTTACCGTAAATTCTGCACTATAGCGCACACCTGACTATAAGCCGCACCACCCAAATTTCATAAAATTTAAGAAAAAATACACATGTAAGCCGCTTCTGACTATAAGCCACAGGTGGCCACGCTGAAACATGAGATCTTTATGGTACACAGAAAAACTATTTTAAATGTTTAATTACTAAACACGGCAGTAACACATGTTAAGTTTTGTAATTTGATGGCGCCCATACTCTCTGTGTTACAGTAGACTTACGGTACGTACAAGACTGACGTCACCACGTTCCTTGTGAGCGCATTTTACAGTTTAATAAATATACCAAGGGGCAAAATATAGAAGTCGAGTATGTTCTACTTACTTTCCCAACGCAGTAGAAGACTACACACTGCAATAAATAACCTCCCCCTCAACAACACAGCTGTACTACGGCAGTAAAATGAGATAACCATCTGTAATATGGCAGTTCTCCTCTGCGCATTACAGTATCTCTTCAACCTGTCTGTCTTGTTCTTGCGCTGCTTGGTGGTTGTAAATATCCATTCAGATTCAGAAAACTTTATTTATCCTGGTTGGGCAATTGAGGAAATCACAAAAATCCATAAATAAGCCACTTCACTCTATAAGCCGCAGGAGTCAAAGCGTGGGAAAAAAAGGAGCGGCTTATAGAGCGGTATACAAAAGAAAAACTGAAAACCAATGGTTTAACAAACATGTAGAGAAGCGACATTTTCACACTTTTACTCACAGTTTATTATCGTACTGTACACAAACACAGAACTGGTTTAGCTCTCTGTCTCCCTCTTTCTCTGTTAGTGGTACTGCAGCCTCACAGTAGGAGTCTGCTTTTCTTCTTTTTCACTACTTCATTTCTATTCTTCTTTAGGGAGTTTAAATAAAGTGTCATTTTCGGGACAAAGACATCACTCATGTAGACGCAGGTGCAGTTTCTGACAAATGCAGGGGGAAACTGTTGATAAGGTGCACTGACAGTTTTTAAATCATTACAGCGGTTGAGGAGGAATTATGCTGACTACGACACCCGGGCCATATTTTTAGACAATCCTAAAAAAAATCCTGAACAGAAGACTGGAGAGAGGCTGATTTCAGGGCGTGAAGAGGAGAAACAACAAAACAGCGACTCCACCTTGTCTACAGTATCTGCGTCGGCTCCCTGCTCCTTCAGCCAGTTGACGAGCTGCTCGTCCGGCTCGTGGTCAGCTGGGATGTGGAAAATGGATGGAGGTGCAATGTCTGCGAGAACAACAACCAAAAACTAGAGTTAGAAACACAAACACAGACTTTGACGGATCAGTGGGTCGATGAGCGCGTTTACCTGGCGGCCTGTGTCTGACTCTGATAAGCTCCAGGTCGTGCGTCCTCTGCTGCAGCGTGGTCTTCAGGACCTGCTGGTACTCCTTCTCCTTCTGCAGCAGCTCCTCCAGCAGCCTACAGACAACAGTGACTGTTATATATAACTTGTGGGTATTGAAAATGTGAATAAAAAATAAAAAAAACAAACAAAAAAAACCCTTCTTTTCTTTTTTAAATTTCACTATTTATTGAGAAAAGAACAATATAAACTTGCGTATCCTCAACACCTTTGCTTCGGTGGTGGGTTTTGTGAGTTTTAGCCTTGGAGCTAATAAAAAGGTGACATGCCAACATGTTTGTTTTCCACTTTGGGTGTGTGTGTGTGTGTGTGTGTGGCTGCAGGAGCACATTCTGTCTCCTTTTAGAATTTCATCATCATGTTTTTTTCTTCACACATCGTGAGACAGCCTCAAGCTATTTTCTGTGCGTGTTATTATCTGCGGGAATGTTTGTGTTGAAACCAAAGCAATTGTTTTCCATTTGTGCTCCATGTCTATTTAAAGGTACGTTATGTAAGAAATGTGTTGAATCATAGAATGACCGTTATACGTCACTCCTTCCATCTCTGATGACACATTGTCGTCGTTTTATCTTGAAGAGGACATTCACGAGAAAATCAAATTTCTGATGTTTTTTGGTGTGTCCCCGTGTCCTTCCCATATTTAAACATCACTAAAGTGTCACAATAGACACTTCAGCCACTTCTGGGAAAGAAGGGCTTCTCTGTTTACCTGCACTTTAGCAAGCAGTTTTGAAAAGTCCAGTTTAGTCACGCAACTAGCACATTTGCCGCGCGACGAACCCTCCGCCAACAGCTGAAGAAGAAGAAGCACCGCGGAGCAGTCAGTCAACTGGTAGCTGGCCAATCACAAGAGACTGAGTGTTCTGGGGGGCGGGCATTAGCTCAGAAACAAAGCGCCTGTTCAGAGGCTGGCAGAGAGCAGCAATAAACTGGCTTAATCTGAAGAGACCATGAGGTTTTGACCATAAATTATTATAAGTAGACATCAGTAATCTCAATTTTTGGTTCAAAAACACCATTCTATGTGACCTTTAATATAATATATTATATACATATAGTTCCTTTAAACCTGATACCACAAAGTTATTGAGTTAATTGCTCAGAAACCATTGAATTTATTTTAAATGACCACACTTGCAGTACCTTTGTTACCCAACAGGAGGAGGAGAGAAACACTGATGTACATGTTTGTACTGTTTGTTTCTGTTGTCTTTATCTTTATCTAACAAGAAAGGAGCTCATTTTATCATAATTTTTATTTATTTGAAAGCTTGAGATGTGGCCAAAAAAACATTTGACCACCATTTTGTAAACAACTCATGAAAACGTGTAGGTGCACACACGTCACAGAGTACTTTCCAGACGTGGTTCTGTACCTGTTTGTCTCATGCTTGAGCCGCCCCAGCTGAGCCCCCAGTTGATGATTCGAGCGCTGCTGCTCGTGGGAGTGGGCGGGGTTTGGCGTGCAGAGGGTGGCGGAGTGGGCAGGGTCAGTGGTCAACCCCAGTTCCTCTGCTTGAGATGCTAAAACGGGAACAAACTCTGCTTCCTCTTCGTCCACCTCGTCTTCTTTCTCTGCCCCCTCACATTCTGACGCCGGGCCAAAGTGAGTCTTTAGCTCTGTCAAGTTTAAAGATCAGCTTAACATTGGTTACATCTAAGGATGAACAAGTCGTTGCTTTCAAATCGAAATCGCAATATGAAACAACGCAAAGAGCAAATCACAAAAATGTTTGGGTTTTTTTTTTTACTGTTCTGTATTCTATGCCATTTGAATAAAAGGTAATACTGGAAACATTTCATATCTTTAATTTCTCATCCTTGAATTTTACTATTAGAGTTACTATTCTGGTGGTAATGCCCCATCATGTTTTACATCTATAAGACAGTGATACTAAAATAAAACCACTGCAAATCAAACCACAATCCCAATTTCTGTCAAAAAAAATCTACTTACTAAAATATACTTTTTGAAGTTAAAGTTGTAATCCACAGCTTTAGGGCTGCAACAAATATTTGATTAATCAATTATTAACTTATTAACTTATATTAACTTATCACTAAATTTAACTAAACTATTTTGATAATTGATTAATCGGTGTGAATGGTTTTTAAAATAAGTTTTCTCATTTTTCAGCTTCTTACATTTGAATTTAAATTTTCTTTTCCTTTTTTTTTGCTCCATATAACAAAGAAATCATTTTGGTTTGTGAACAAAACAAGACATTCAAGACATTCATTTTCAGGTTTGAGAAACACTGACACTGACTGACATTTTCTGACATTTTTCTGACCAGACAAGTACTCAATTAATGGAGAAAATAATAGACAGAATAATTTATTATGAAAATAATCGCTAGTTGCAGCCCTAAACTGCTTGCATTTGTTTTGATACAATATTTAGTTCTGATGTAAAGCATGGCCAAAAACTTTATCATAATAAAAACAGTTTTAAATTAAACAAAATTTCTAATTATTGATAAAATGTGATACATACATTATATATATATATATATATATATATACATATATATATATATATATATATATATATATATATATAGTATGTGTACAACCCCTGGCAAAAATTATGGAATCACCAGTCTCGATGATGTTCGGATGTTCATTCATAACACCTGCATCAGTCTGCAGTAAATCAGGAGCGATCACACCTTGGAGAGTTGTTGCACCCACTTGGTGCAACTGACATGAATCATGGCTCCAACAGAAGAGATGTCAGTTGAAACAAAAGAGAGGATTATCAAACTTCTTAAAGAAGGTAAATCATCATGCAGTGTTGCAAAAGACGTTGTTCACAGTCAGCTGTGTCTAAAATCTGGACCAAGTACAAACAACATGGGAAGGTTGTTAAAGACAAGCACACTGGTAGACCAAGGGAGACATCAAAGCGTCAAGACAGCAAACTCAAAGCATTATGTCTTGAAAACAGAAAATGCACAGCAAAACAAATGAGGAACAAATGGGAGGAAACTGGAGTCAACATCTGTGACCGAACTGTAAGAAACCGCTTAAAGGAAATGGGATTTACATACAGGAAAGCTAAACGAAAGGCATCATTGACACCTAAACAGAAAAAAACAAGATTAAAATGGGCTAAGAAAAAACAATCATGGACTGTGGATGACTGGATGAAAGTCATATTCAGTGAATCTGCATTGGGCAAGTGATGACGCTGGAACTTTTGTTTGGTGCTGTGCCAATGAGATTTATGAAGACGACTGCCTGAACAAAACATGCAAATTTCCACAGTCGTCGATGATATGGGGCTGCATGTCAGGTAAAGGCACTGGGGAGATGGCTGTCATTGCATCTTCAATAAATGCACAAGTTTACATCGAAATTTTGGACACTTTTCTTATCCCGTCAATTGAAAGGGTGTTTGGGAAAATCATTTTTCAGGATGACAATGCATCTTGCCATAGAGCAAAGACTGTGAATGCATTCCTTGAAAAAAGACACATAAGGTCAATGTCATGGCCTGCAAATAATCCAACTGAAAATCTGTGGTGGAAGTTGAAGAAAGTGGTCCATGACAAGGCTCCAACCTGCAAAGCTGATCTGGCAAAAGCAGTCAGAGAAAGTTGGAGCCAGATTGATGAAAAGTCCTGTTTGTCACTTATTAAGTCCATGTCTCTGAGACTGTGAGCTGTTATAAAAGCCAGAGGTGGTGCAACAAAGTACAAGTGGTGTGTTGAAGTATTCTTTTGTTGTTGTTTTTCATGATTCCATAATTTTCTTGGTCTAAAAAAGTAACTGTTACTGACTAACACATCTTTTTTTCTTGGTTTCTTTTAGTGTTTCTTAAAGCCAGAAAGTTGCCATTTGAAATGACTTTAGTTTTGTGTCATGTCTGTGATCTGCTTTTTTTTCTACAAAATTAAACAACTGAATGAACATCCTCTGAAACTGGTGATTTCATAATTTTTGCCAGGGGTTGTGTATATATATATATATATACACACACACACACACACACACACACATATATATATATATCTGGTTTATGTCCTCCTGCAGCTCAATAACAATAGAGTGTAAGATGCCCATGTGTCCACTAGATAGCGTCAGAAGCTCAGGCAGTGTGAGCGCAGTACAAACCTGGAATGAGGATAGTGATGGCTGCCTGCACAGCTCTGCGGATGATGTTGTCCATTGCAAACATCCAGTGAGGTTTAATGTGATGATTCCTCAGGACTTTATTCACCTGAGAGCCACAACAGACAAGAATTTATTTTGACTTTAATACCTGAATTTACATACTTTCCTGTAATACTGTGGAATCATTTGCTCTTTGTGTTATAGTTTGCAAAATCCTCAATTATTTCCTTATTGACAAAATCAAATCAGAAAATCTGTATTTTCTACACCTTGGACCTTTTGGTGGATTTTCATGAAAATTAAAGTATATTTGTACTTTTTAATTGATCTTTAGGGGAAAGAAAATCATTTTAAATTTAGTAACATTAACTGACAAGTTTGTAGGATTTAGGGGAATCTGGGTTGAATATATCATTTTCAAAGTTGTGTTTTTTAAGCATGGAGTGGATGACATTCATTTTGCAATATACAACCTCACCACTAGGTATCACACAAGTCACACAGTAATTCTTTAGCAAACAATTTGCATTATATGGGGTTTAAAAAGTGTCATCTATAATTAATGGCACACTGCAAAACAAAATAATCACAATAAATAAAATAATTTATAGACAGATTTGCTTATTGATTTTTTTTTATCAATTTATTACTTTATAAGTTAATGAGATTTTTTTTAAAGGTCCTTTTTTACTATATTTGCTTATATCACCTGTTTCTTTATTAGTGAATGTCTCATTTCGGATTGCAGCTGTTTTGTAATTTGACATTAATAATAATAAAAGCAAACGTTCTTGTTAACAGTACATATGCTTGTCTGAGATGTTATGAATGAATCCAGCCGTATATGCGTGTGCATCTGAGAGTGTATGTGCCCTGACCGAATCCTGGAAGCCGAAGAGAACCAATTGGATCTGGTTGATGGAGGTGGAGTCGAAATCCAGGTCCAGCTTGAGTTTAGAGATGGTGGCGGCCATAACGCGTCTCTCTGGAGAATGGATAAAATCTCGGAGGATGCAGATGATCTGCTTGATGTGGTCAAGAGAAAGCAGGAGCTCCTCACTACCCTGTGTGCACAAATACACACATTCATTTATAATGCACATTATTATTTGTGAATAGACAACCTTTATTTAGATTATGGTTAGTTTCTCATCTTAAACCTTACCCAAACTAACCTAAACCTTAATCTAACCTAACTCAGTAGATGGCTAACAAGCTAGTTAGCTAGCTCAATAGCTAGCTAACTAGCTATCTAACTTATTGATAGCTTACTAGATAGCTAGCTATTTATTAAGCTGGCTAACTAGCTCGTTAGCTAGCTTATTATAACTCACTAGCTAGCTAAGCTTAATAGATGGATAGCCAACTGGCAATCTTAAACAATAGCTAACTGGCTAGCTAAAAAGATAGATACACACAACATCTGACTGAGAGCACATTCATTAAAAACACAATAATTCCTAAAATGAAGATTATTAAAAAATGTTTTACTTTACCTGTAACTACTATCTTTTACATTGTGTAAAAGTTATGGTTTTAATTATCTTGGGGATAAGGTTTGGAAGCCGTGTTAAAACACGAGGAATGGGAAAACACTCTAAAGTGTCCTCAGAAAAGGTAGTAGTGCAAGTACTGACACACACGTGTGTGTTCTTGTACATACAGTACCTCTTTGAGAGGGCCAAGTAAAATGTATAAAATAAAAGTGTGGACATTCTGTGAAAGTGAGGACAATTTGGCTGATCTTTACATTCTGCTACACCTCAAAAGGACTGTTTATGGGTAAGAATTGGGTTTTAGCATTGGAATAAGATTCAGGTTAGGGTTGGTTTAAGACTTGACACTTGGACACTTACTCTAACCCTAACCCTAAAATTAACCTTAACCTAAGCCTAACCTCAGTCTAACTTTACAACATGTTTTCAACTTAAAATGTAGTAATTTACATGATGGGAATTTGATTTGTCATTTGATTTGTCCCCATAATGTGACTGTGTAAACAGTTTTAGGTCCCCACAACATAAGGAATACCAGGTACACACACACCTGGATGTGGTTCTCCTTGAGGTTGGAAATGACCTTCTCCTGGTCCTCATTGAGGACCTTGAACAGAATGGCACGTCTCTCGCTGTCCTTCTTCAGCATGAACAGTCCGCTGTCCCTGTCCTCTGGAGAGGGTGGGGCACTGCGGTCCTCGGACACCGAACCGTCGTCTGGCACACTGTCTCACACACACGCAGGGTGATTTTACGTTAATATAAAACAGGAGACAAGATTTACAACGGTATGATGCAGCCTTTGGTTTATTTACAGATGCAAGCCTCGCCTGGCTACGGTGTGTGCCCAGGAAAATGCAGAGGCAGCTTGAGTCAGCGCAAAGTCATGCACATATGCACACACACACACACACACACACGTGTGTGTGTATGAGCAGGTGTGTGTGTGTGTGTGTGTGCTCAGTCGCCAGCTGAATCTCATAAAATGATCAGACCTCATTATGTCGGTGTGTTAAAAGGCAGTGGAGCACACTGTGAGCACAATAAGGCCACCTGCTAGACAAACTAGCACACACATTTAAATTCATTCACAATTTTCTACATAGGCTTTGCTGCACCCGCAGGATTTTCCTGGCAATCAGGCATCGTTTTATAACGGCAAGGGGGAAAAGTAATCTGCGGCTTTCTCATCAATGAGCATTTCACTTTTACTTGACGCTTTTCTGACGCAATCCAAACTGAATCCACCAGGTGCAAAGCTGTATGTGCTGTTTTTTTTTTTTTGTTTTTTTTCTGCTGAGCACAGCGGCTTGGGTCAGAGGGTTCAGAGCAACCTGTCATTACGAGGACTAATTAGTATAACTAAATACAAGCTGCCTGACTGTTTAAACACACCCAGGAATGTCCGTTTGTATGGAAATGAGTCTCAACCAATTACCTCCCGAGCTCCTGACATGCACGTTAACTTGTGTCATATAATTCTGCTCACTCAGAAATACACAATATTCCACTTCTCTAGGGGTCGCCACAGCCGACAATCAGCATATTTGATTTGGCACAAGGAGAGTTTTACGCTGGATACCGTCGTTCCTGACACAAACCCTCCCATTAATCCGGGCTTGGGGCCGGCACTAAGAGTAAAGGGTGGAGGGCAAAAAATTGTTTATTTGGTGTGGTGATATGATACTGCTTTTGAGACACCAGTTATCAATATTTTTTACCTTATACTTTTTTAACTGATGATACAAATAAACATTAAATCAATTGGCACTTCAGTCCACTAGACGGTGCCAAATGCTCGAGCTCACTAGCGATGTTTTGTGGGCACGTCATATTGTTACTCAGTATTTTTGCAATATCTTGATAATATCATATCGTGGTATCTCTGGCGATTCCCACCCCTACTGGAGTTTTTTTTTTTTTTCAAAGAGAGTGCTTCCTAAAACGCAGTTTCCGTGTGGTAAAAATACAGATACATAATTTCATAATTATATTGTATGTATATTTTTATGCTGATTCTGTTTTTGTTTTGTATATGCATTTTCATTGTATTATTTTTCTTTTTTACTGTTAATTCTATTCAGTGAACCTTTTGATACTGTATGGAATGTACTTAATATTTTAACTCACTGATTCATCTTCAATAACTGTTGGTTGCTTTATTGTGAAACCTTTTCATGCTGTGGAGCAGAACAAGAGACTCATTATCTAATGAGCTGATTGATTCATTTTAATAATCAATAACTAGTCGATTATCAAGATAGTTATTAGTTGCAGCTCTGATGACAACTACAGCCAGTCCGAAGACCTGAAATAAAATTGGCAAAAAACAAACATTGTGGGTTTTGTTGCCTTTTTTAAGAATAAAATCTGTGCACTAAGCAAGTCGTAGCTCTCCTTTTGTCAGATCATTTTAAAAACATTGTTATTCACATTATTTCCTGTGCTACTTCCTGCGTTGACCAAATGTCACTTTTGTGGAATGACCTCCAGACTCACGAATGAACTCCAGACTCACGATACCTGGCCGTAATTAAATGCGCACACATACAGCGTAACTCACCTCAGATAGTTGGAGTTGGGTGGTTTGAGCAGGTTCTCAGCGCCGGAGCTTTTCTTCTTGTTGAAGAAAACGTCGTGTTTGGAGTCGCAGTCTGGGCTGACGGAGCCGTGATCGCTGCTGCTGCTCCCGGTGGCCTCACACTGCAACTGCACTGGCAGGGAAACATTTTGGATATAGTCTGCACAAAAAACACACACACATACACTCATATAGAAGAAAATAAAACATGAGCAACTGACAATTCGAATCTGAACGTATGCTTCTCTTTAACCTGAGGGTTTGAAGGCGATCTTGCTCTTCTTGCCCTTTGTGTTGTGCCTGACAAACGTGTCTCTGAGCAGATCGGAGGCCGTGGCTCTCTTGTGAGGGTCAGGCTCAAAGCAGCGCAGGATGAACGACTTGGCCTCCAGCGACAAAGACTCAGGGATCTCGGGGTGGATCTTAAACATACCCACCTTTGAACACAGAGATGCAGAAAACTATCATTTAAAATACTTCAATTTAATGCCTTTACTTAAGATTAAAGTAGGGGTTAGTAGGTATGGTAAAGCAAGAAGCAATAATTCCCTGCCATCAAATAGTTTAATTCATCCAACAGAGTTTCAAGGACTCCAAGCAAAACAACTGGAATTGAACTAAATTCTATGATAACTATTCATAATTTATGCAACTGGCCCTTTCATCAAAATCCAACCCCCCAAAACACAGGAAGCTGCTTTCTGTAGTGGAACTGGGCATTTTGGTTGCACTCCTTCTGCTGCTTTTCTTTGACTCATTAACTTGCTAAAATCTTGCTATCATTTCACCTTCAGTTGTGTTTGCCTCTCCAGCTTGGAGTTAATAAAAATTATTTAAAGAGGACATTCACTGGAAAATCAAATTTCTGATGTGTTTTGGTGTCCTTCCCGTATCTAAAGATCACTAAAGTGTCACAATAAACACTTCAGCCACTTCTGAGAAAGAAGGGCTTCTCTGTTTACCTGCGCTCAAACAAGCGGTTTTAGCCGAGTTTAGTTACGTAACTAGTACATTTGCCGTGCATCGAACCCTCTCATAACAGCTACTCCCGGTCATGGGCGTCAACATTCAACCTGAAGAAGAAGAAGCACCGCGGAGCAGTCAGTCAGCTGGTAGCTGGCCAATCACAAGAGACTCAGTGTTCTGGGGGGCGGGCATTAGCTCTGAAACAGAGTGCCTGTTCGGATGCTGGCAGAGAGCAGCAATAAACTGGCTTAATATGAAGAGACTATGAGGTTTTTAAGCATAAATATTATTTAATTTATCTAAGTAGACATCAGTAATCTTGATTTTTGGTTCAAAAAGACCATTCTATGTGACCTGTTGGTTGTTTCACTGCTAAACCCTTTAACACAATGATTACTGACCTTAAACATGGCTGCCTGTGGTTCCCCCAGCTCATGAAAAGGAGGTTTCCCAGTGGCCATTTCTATGATGGTACATCCAAGGGACCAGATGTCAGCGGGGGCCCCGTACCCACGAGGGCCCTTGTCAATAATCTCTGGTGCCATGTACTGCAGTGTACCTACAGAGATGCAGATAAACAAGCCAGCAAAACAGATTTAAGTGTCCATATCAACCAGTTTTTTTTGTTTTCTGTCATGGTCTTTGAACTAATTGACCATTTCTGGACAAATTACTGTCAAAATATGATTTGAAACTCTAGTCTGATCTCACAAGAGGCCTCACAACATAACATACACTGTAAATGGTGTATAATTTATGTGCTTTCGAAAACAGTCCCTAAATTTACAGCTAGTATAAAAACAAGAACTATATGTAGGTAAAACAGCTCAATATACCAATTGCAAATTGAGGCATGGAACAAAACAGGACTGAAAAATTGATATTAAATTTATTGCAGCTCTTTAGTTCGATTCAAAATCATAGCGAAAGCCGGAGACACATAAACAAGGCAGTCAAACTGATTTGGAATTTGTTTTGTATCATGGACTGAATCCAAAATATGTAATAAATAAGATTTCGAACTTGTTATAGGTATACACAACATGACACAAAACAAGTGAAGGCATGATATTACATTTACTTTAACCTTTTAGTTTTAATCAGAATGATATATAATAACACCATAGTCTTTTGTCCTCTCAGATTTTGCCTGTAGCCAGTTTGTCTGAGCAGATTTGGCATTTGTACTCAGCTCTAAATGCAGATGCAAACAGAGAAAGACAGACAGTGAGAGAGAGACAGAGATGAGGAGTGAAAGACACACACACACACACCTGCTAATGAAAGGTAAACACCCTTCTGCCTTTGCTTGATTAGCTAATCTAATTACACAGCTCACTGGCAGCTGGAGATGCCAGATGGCCAATGAATGTTCATGTCCACACTCATGTATTCATACACACTGTATGTGTGTGTTTGTGTGTGCATGAGTGTTTCCATAGAGGCCGATAGCGGCTCTTGACATCGAGGGTCATCACTTAACCTGAGATTCAGTCTGACACTGTAGCATTTCTGCGGCGCCGTTTAAGTCGCCCACAAGTAAAAGAACCACAAGTAAAAGGTCACTTTGTACAATATGTTAGCAATTTAATGCAGAGGGAACTGGTGTAATGGAGTTACCAGTGAATGTTTCCGTACAGGGGTTGACCCCTGCCAAACGCTTGGAGGTACCAAAGTCAGAGATCTTCAGGACGCCACTGTAGGTGTTTACCAACACGTTATCACCCTGATGGAAACGCAAAAAGAACAGTATATACAGTAATGAAGGCAAAGATTCATTAACACTAGCATTAAGTTATAAATTGTACTATTAGGATACACCACCTGAGATGAACCATCTCGTTTCTGAGACACAAAAGACAAACAACACCCAAATAAAACAACTTTCTAAGCTAATAAATACTTATGTCCGTACTCATACCAGATTTTTTAACATTGTCTGCAGTTTGTGCATTTTGGTACCTTTGTTCAAGTTGCATGATATTGGACTTTTTTGTCCAATATGATCCAATATGATGATATATTGTGAGCTGTTAATGGATATCGATATACATGTATAGCCACGTGATCATTTATTCTCTTCTGTTGTAAAATCAACAAAATATTTTGCATGCTCGTGTTGCAGCAGATGAAGATATTCATTTTCTTCATTGTGCGAAAGAAATAAAAACAAAAACTAATAGTTGGTGAGGGCGCAAGCATACAAGTCAAGGAGGTAGCAGCTTATTCAGCAGCTTATACTGTTTAAGTCACTAGTCTTATCTGTCACAACCCCTGGATTCATTCAAGCACTTTTTGTTGGACTTTTATTATGTTTTGATTTTTTGTTAATGTGTTTACCTTGGGTTGTTCGTTCTTTGTCTGGTTTGCTGTTCCTTGTCTCCTGTTTTATTTTGTAGTTTTTCCTTGTCAAATTCTGCTCCCTGTACTGTCATCTCTTTTGATTGACTGCCCGGCCCTGATGTGTTTCACCTGTGTTTTATTAAGTTTACCTGTGTGTGTGATTATCCCAGTCTCTGTGCTGTCCACGCTCCAGCTTGTGTCTGCTTTCTGTTAAAGTTCCCCATGTTTTTGCTCCTTGTGTTTTGAACTTATTTTTTTCTGTTTGAGTTTTGTCTTTTTTGTCAGTTTGTTTTAATAAAGACTCTTATGGATTTTGCAACTGCATTTGGATCCCCAATTATTTTACTTCATTACAAAATCAAGGGACCTTGGCTCCAATTTAAAACCAATATCTGGCGATGTCGTTACCCTGCATCCTTAACCTTTGCCATTTTTCATCACCTGTGTACCGGACCTTATTGAACAGATTTTGTTTTTGCTGTTGGCGTCAACCATTTGAGAGGTCAGTACCTTGATGTCTCTGTGGACGATCTGGTTCTCGTGCAGGTACCGCAGCCCCTCCAGGATCTGACGGGTGTAGAAGATTATCGTGGCCTCCTTCAGCGGACCCCACTTGGATCGCAGCAAGGCTGACAGGCTTCCTGGAGAAAGGAGAGAAGGAGTGTCCAAAACCTATCATGAAATGGGAAGACGACCAAGCAGTTAGAGACACCGCCCAGTAACCAAGAGGTCACAAGCATCGATCTCTAACATGAACACTATTCTAACTCAAATTCACTGAGTGAGCCTCAGTTAATGCTTGACTGTGCAGTTTTGAGTTCTAGCAGAGGGATATAGTTATAGTTGGAGTCCGTGTTGCACAAACACACCTCCAGGCACTTGCTCCATGAAGATCTTGATATATCCATTTTCAGAAACAGAGCCCAGGTACTGAACGATGTTCCTGTGCTTTAGGTACTTGTGAAGAGCAATCTCTTCATGAAGAGGCTGTGAGTATCTGGTTCACAAAAAGAGACAGAGTGAAAAAAGGTTCCCCTTTGTTATTTATTCAGATGAACATGAGTTTTCGTGAACCTTCCTGTACAATCTAACGACTCGTCTAACATTTATGTAAATACCAATATAAATATTACTGGAAAAAATGATTCAAAGCGACAAAAACAACAAATTAACTATACACTTTTGCTCTCAAACAATTAATGAAGGGATTTTCATGGGTTCAACTACCTGCTGTCTCTCTCAGGAATCTCTTTGATGGCGATTCGGACTTGGTTGCTGAGGTCTCTCCCTGCGTACACAACTCCATAGGTTCCTCGACCCAACACCACCCTGTCTCCTGTCTCGTTGGTGTCATACTCATACTGTCATCACCCAAAGATCAACACACACACACACAAAATTCATCAGTTATAATAAACTTGTGCTGTGAACACAGATATTTTCATCTTTGTCTTGTAGTTCCTGGTGAGCTCTGATTTTATGTGTTCCTTGTTTCCTGTTGTATTTTGTAATTCTTCATAGTGTGTGTACCTTGTTTAGTTTTACTTCCTGTCCAGGTTTTTCCCTCTGATTGTCTGCCCTGCTCTGATGTGATTCACCTTTTGCTCAGCCTGTGCTTTACTGCTGCTGCTCTTCTGTTGTTTGGCATTGTTTTTATTTCTTTTGTTTCACTATTAGTCCTGAGTTTGGGTCATATTTTTTGCTCTCGTGAGCCTTACCTTGGGTTGTTTGTTCTTTGTCTGGTTTGCTGTTCCTTGTCTCCTGTTTTATTTTGTAGTTTTTCCTTGTCAAATTTTGCTCCCTGAACTGTCATCTCTTTTGATTGACTGCCTGTTTCACCTGTGTTTTATTAAGTTTACCTGTGTGTGTGATTATCCCAGTCTCTGTGCTGTCCACGCTCCTGCTTGCGTGTGCTTCCTGTTAAAGTTCCCCATGTTTTTGCTCCTTGTGTTTTGAACTTATTTTTTTCTGTTTGAGTTTTGTCTTTTTTTGTTAGTTTGTGCATTTGGATCCTCAATTATTTTACTTCATTACAAAATCAGGGGATCTTGGCTCCAATTTAAAACCAATATCTGGCGATGTCGTTATCCTGTTCTGTTGTTTGGCATTGTTTTTATTTCTTTTGTTTCACTATTAGTACTGAGTGTTTTTTTGCTCTCGTGACATATTTAGCGTAAAATCTGGTTGTTTACTTATGTCAACGCACCTCCAGTGTATCTCCATCTCCTTCCCCTTCCAGCTCCACAGCATTTCCTGTTCCATCAGATATCATCTCTTTCACCATGGAGCAAAACCTGCACACAATTGGACATAGTCAAAAATAATAATAATCGCCTCCTATTCATCGCTACCGGGGTCATGCTTTGATTGAAAAAAAAGAATTGCACATAGGAACATATGCAAACACATGACAGGGACAAACATACACACACCTACACAGACACATCTACAGGTGTTTGTCCTCACCGACCGCACTGCTCCTCGGTGGAGAAGTAAATCTGGAAGTCATCAGAGTTGTCGTGGACGTAGAGGAAGGAGCAGCGCTCGTCGAACTTGCTTATACTGCAGAAAAGTGAAAGCACATCATCGTCTGCATACGTTTTTTATCATTGTTATTATTATTATTATTATTGTATAACATTGACTATGGTCACATAATAATCTTGAGGCATTACAATCGTTCTAAAATATATGACTGTCCAAAATTTGTTGAGAATTTCTTAGATGATTTCCCGGTCCCAGTTCAGAATAAACAAATAAATATTAACTTGCTAAAATTAATTTAAAAGACAATTTAATTTTTAGTTTTATTTGAGCAGTATTCAACATGGCTGTTGAAACATTTTCCTCCTCACATTTTACCCATACCTGATGCCTTTTATGGACATTGCAGTGAAGTTCCACTCGTGAATTCCTTTCTGTAAAATAAATAATCATAAATGTTACCATTTTTTAATTTAAATAATAGTATACAGTATTTGCTCGGACAGGTCACATAGTAAACAATTCATAAAATAATAATTTTCATTTAATCAAGTAGCATTTGTACCAACAATTATATAATATTACTTATTATTATTATTATTCAAATATTTAAATATTCCATGTGTAAAAATCAAATTTTTATTCACTACATATGTTTGCATTACACTTTAAAGCATTTGTTTCTATCAATCTGCAAATTTTACTTTGCATTTTTTCAAATTTTTACTACATTAGCTTTATCTCAACTAATTTCGTCAATCCAACAAAATGCTATGGTGAAGACGGTGACATACTCACTGTTTCGGGAGGAGAAACATGCCAAATAGAAACATTCTTCTCCTCTGCCTCGTTGTTGATGGACACATAAGAGGGCTGGTAAACCTTGGTCGGCTCCAGAATCAACACCTGCAAGTTAAAAAATTAATTACATGTGTCTCAAAATACTGTATCTGATGGTGCCTGTTAAATTTAACACCGCTGTGTGTCTGTACTGGAAACCGCAGTCGATTGGTGGTTCCCTGCGTGGCCTCCACGATAATGTCCATCCAAAAATTGAGTCTCTCCCGCTGGGGAGAATGTTCCACCGTCTGCTTCTTGAACCTCTGGATCAGCTGCAGGTTCTGCACCACTGAACGCAAATACCTGGAAATCAAAAAACACAACATCAACAAACAAAACAACTAAATGATATGAGGCTAATCAGATGCTAAGCACATTCCCAACTAAAGAACTAAAATTATTTTCTAATATATGACTTACACTAGCCATTGTCTCCCAAAAAAATCACAGCCAAGAAATTCCAAATGTCAAATGTTGTGCTAAACCCTGCAATATGACTAGCGTGTGTAACGCTATACGAAAAATGTCTCGTTTTACACCTCCTGTATTGGTAGCAGTCTTTGATATGTAAATTATCCAAAATAAAATAAAAATATCTTTTATCAGATCATGAAATATTCACTGCTGTTTAATAATGTGTGTTCATGTGTTCACCAGAGAGGCGGCTTCAGCTTGAACAGCTTCTCGGCAGCCTGAGTAGCTTTGGGGATGTCACTCGCTAGCATGCTAACGGTGAAAAACTGCCCCACGTCCCAGTAGTTATTCATTTTTTCCAGGGAACCTTTGCGGCCCAGCAGACTGTTCAACCTTACGCCTGAGATTAAAAGGAGCACAAGTAAGGGTTAGTTTCCGTTTTTGTTTCAAAGCAAGTTTTAAGATCAAGCAAATGGTGTGTCTTTAAAAATAACTAATAATAATAGTATTAAAATAGCTTCTCACCAATTTTCCTCAGTTCAATTGAGCTTTCAAACTGTTGACCGGCAACTATGAGCAGGACGGCCAGGTTAATACCAGAGTAAAGAGTGGGCTGCAGCTCAAAACCCTTCCTGTACCTGAAGAAGGAAGAACAACACGTTAAAAAAAATAAATACACTGTGAAATATTTCCAATTCATTAAAGGAGCATTCGTTCCACGTGCGCTCACCACTGTATTGCATTGTCTCTGTTTTTAGTGTCTTTGCAGTCGGAGTCGAGGAAGATGTCCTTGTAAATCCGTCCACAGAGGCAGAACATGTCCGGCGCCGGATGCTCACATGACTGCAACACCTGTAGCATCACTCTGAGCGCCTGCTCCCTGTCACCGGGACTGTTTCTCCTGCACTCATGTACATACAGTATAGGTGGTGAATTATTGACTGGGGTCACCCAGCAACCATGCTTTAACTAAACTTTAACCGTACAAATAAAAATGTCCAAGTACAAACAAGCAAATATGCTTTAGCTAAGCTTAAACTAGCAAAAACTATTTTTATCTCCAAGTACAAACCTATAAGTATGCAAAACAAACAAATCAGAACCTGTATAGCTGTTGAAATTGCTTGGGTATATGAACTGAATAATGTTTATTATTCTAATATTGAAAAACAATATTTATAAATGACTTGGCTTTTTTTCACAATTCAATCAGTGCTAGCTCTGGCTCTGATGTGATGCTAAAAATATAAGCATTTTCAAACCCGTCACCTTTGATGTCCAACGCAGTTATAGTTAGCTAAGTAAATAATTTAAACTTATTTAAAAATTAATGAATAGTCTATGTTTTTGCTTTTTTTCTAGCAGATACCTGCTAGCTCATCTTAGCTAGTAGACAATGGCAAGCTAAGCTAAGCTAGTAGATACTGCTAACTGCTTCTGTTTTAGCAGTTAGCTAATAGCTAATGGCTTAACATTCCCACAGAAATTATGATATTTTAGATGTAAAATGACAGTATTTACATACTTGTTAGGATCTGAGCACACAAAGAGCAAAGGACCCTATTGAAACTTAAGAAGTTCTTCTACTGTGTCATCGTCTTGTTCCTCTGAATTAATTGCATTTTTGAGGGTCTAAACATGCCCAAAAAAACACTGAGGTTTGTGTCAGTCATGGTGAAAATTATGTGTGAAACTGGTTGCATGAACGGGCATGGGAAATTGAAATTGGGAGGGGGAAATGAAATTGAAAAAAAATAGAAACTCTGGTGATTTACTTGTGTTTTATATTTGTGATCTCTTTTTGTCCCCTAAATGTATGGCTATGGCTTTATTTACTAGAATCCTATCCCAACATTGCTGCATGTTTCTAGCTTCGCAAAGATTCTGTTCTCATTTACTGTTGATTGAAAGGGTGAATATCAGCAATCAATAAGTCAAAACTGTGAACGAAAATCCAGCCGTTTACCTATTGAGGGCAAATGCGTAGTGAAACTGGATCATGGGTTGAGTTGCCAAGTCACAAGTCGGCAACATTTCCAGGGTTTGCACCAACTTCACCATCGCGTCATAGTCCTGTTGGTCGGACAGAGGCAAATATGTCATGCTTCATTATTTTCAATGTTAATAAAACACAGTGACGTGTTACACTGTGGCTTTACCTGTATGTCTCTGTAGGAGAACAGCAGGTTCATGACGATGTCCTGAGTGAGGACCTCTGTGTTGTCGATCCGGAGTTTGATGCGGGAAAGCTCCTTAGCCAGTTCCTCCCCTTGGTATTTCTCCCGGGCCTTTCTGATGTCGTTCAGCAGGGTGTCCTTAAAGGAAGCACTACAAACCACAGAAAGAGAAAACTAGTGTTAAGGAAAAACCTAAACAAGTGTTGAGACAACAAGATCAAATTCACACTGGTGCTTTTGATAACGATAATGATTAAAATGTAATAGGATCATTAGATTAGATTTTACGTTACCGATCACACATTGTATAAAGCAATTATTTTCTCTAACACCCCCGTAGGAAGAAGAAAACAATTTGTGCCCCCCCCCCCACTCTCCGCCGCTACTATAAATAGTATAATTTGTCTATAAAATTGTTATAAGTACACCTCTGCATAACACTGTATCCTTATTAACATAAAAAAAATAAATAAAGAAAGAAATAGAGTTTAATTTACAACAAAGTATAACTTTATTAACTTTTGTAACAGAAAAGATTTAAAGTGCATCAATTTGTCTGCAATATAAAAAAAATAAATCCTTATTCAAACTAAAAAAAATTTTTTGACTAACTTTTTGCACCATTTGATTTTGGAAAATCTCCTCCTTTCTTTTCATACCTGTTAAAAATGTTTCCATGTTGTCCCTTAAGGGTTTGTATACTGCACTTCGCTTGCAAAACTAACCCAACACCATAGAGCTAATACTCCCTGCGCACGCTCTGACAACGAGAGCGCCACTGCCAACTACTGTACTGGATGTGCAATTACACTTTATTCTAGTACGGCAAGACCGTGCCCCCTTATTTGAGAAGTACTGGTATAAAGCAACAAAAATTTTAGGACTGAACAAGTCACAAGTATAACGTAATGACAGACTATGCAATAAAATATTATAAAATAGTGAGAATATAAAATACAAAGTAGCAACAGTATAAGCAAAAACAAGAATATAAATCTTTTATTATGTTACATACACACTAATATATGATAATTGTATTTTCGACAATATCCACTGTATTACAAACAGCTGCTTTCTTCCACATAGTGTTCACTTTCTGCTACAGAAACATTAACAATAATGGCCACATGACTGTTCATTAATGCACACTGCATGTTTCTCTCAGTGAAAATTCTCGTGCGTGACTCTCAGCCCTCACCAGGACGTGACATGGATGTCCTTGAGCAGGCTGGTGAAGCGGTCGTTCAGGGGAACACAGAGCGGCCCCAGCAGGTTGTCCCAGCTGGGCTGCATGTACTCGCTGGCTCTGCGCTGGGCGTCACTCTCACAGCACATGTACTCATGGTTAGGAGTCACTATGTAGGGGATGAAGTAGTAGTTACCGCTGGATGCCTGGGAGGAGAGAAGAAACAGGGATGTTAAGGTTGAAAAGGAAAGTTTTGTAGTGTTGGAGGTGCTGCCAGGCTCAAAGGGAGTCCCAGCAGGGAAAAGATAGAGAGACGGGAGTAGGGATTAGAGATTAATTAATGAGGAGGATAAGTCCGACACTGAGATCCTGTCCACACACGCACAGTTTTCAAAAACATCCACACAAAAACACAAAAACTAAACTAAACATGCCAAGTCGTCAGGTGGCAATATAGATTAGATTACATTAGATTAGATAAAACTTTATTGATCCCAAAGTGGGGAAATTCACTTGTTAAAGCAGCTCGCTAAAACAGTATAAAGTGCAAAACATATCAGTAGAAAATGTTAATTTAGCTACTTACAGTGATGTGGTATGCAGTGCTTGAAAAATTCATCATGAAAAACCTAAATATCTAAGAAATCGTTGAAAAACTTGTTTAAAACAAAAAAATGTTATTGTTATTTATTTGGCAAATAACAAACTGAATTCACCATTTATATGCAAATTTGAGCCGTCTCACTTAGCAGATTTGTCTGTTCATAACGAATTTGACATCAAGAAATAATAATGTGCTTTAATAATTTTTTTTGTGTAAATTTGAAAATTCATACATAACAATAATAGTTATAATTTAGCATCAAAAATATTAATTCTGTTAAAGAGTTTCTACATACTGGCAGAATGATTAAAATGATAATTACTTCTTTTTTTTTTATTTAGGGCAGCTGTGGCTTTGGGTGGTGGTCTAATAAATTTCTTAAGCACTGTATGTGTGGAAGCTATTGCACAAGCAAGTAAGTCAAGCCAACACTAGCCCGTTTCGCTACGCCTAACTCAAGTAAACAAACATGATCAACAAAAGAAGAAGAATTGTTTTCTGTTTCTTGTTGTTCTAAAATTGCTCCAGAACCTTATTTTGCATCCAGTTATGCAATTTACATATAAATATACCTGGTATATGTAAACTTTAAGGTTTTTATTGGTTAGTTTGACTGCTCAGGATGCTGATGGCAGCCCAAACCTTTGATTATTTGTGAAAAAGTAAATTATCATAATTTTTTTAGCAATATCTACTTTAACAAACATTCTTGTGGGGACTATATTCCATTCAATAATCCAAAAACAGTTCCTAAATGTTAAACGTTAAAAAAAATGTACATGTACTATTTCATGTGTGCATGTACTAGTGTAAAGTGACGCACATTGGTAGTTTGGTTCATACACTGGTCAGAATAAATAAGGAAGCAGATGTGGGTCAAGTTCAAAGGTAAAACATACTGTATGTATGGACTGCCCACTGTTTATTTCTAAAATTTTGCATTATATTTTCATATTATCTTATAATTTATTGTAACAAATTAAGACATCATTATCAATACATTAGCTGAAGAGTGTCAAATATACCTTATACTCCTTTGGGTTTCTGAGTAGAGCATTAATTGGGGGATTTATTCTGTTATTCACACATCAGTCCCATGAGGGCATCAGTTGGCTGCTGCTGTTATTATTAGTCTTTCACAGAAACTCCCAGCATGCTTTGGTGCAGCATGGTACCTACTTTATTGCACAGACCAGAGCCTCTGTATTCTGGAGGCAACTGAACCCAAGGAAAACCTAACACAGGAGGACGAGTGGCCTACTCCACATACACATACAATTCACAAAAAAATTTCAAAGTGGCGAAATGAACGAATTAAAACAAAAGCCACATGCATTTAAAATGTTTGGCATTGAGCAAAAAAAGAATGAAAAACTAAATGGTTGGCAAAATATATGAAGAGAATTTCATATAACTTGCTGACTTAAGTTTTAATGAATGAAAATTCATTAAAATTGTACCAGTTCAACCTCATAGCAGAAATGTTTAAGTAGCTAGCTAACTTTTGTTTGAATTAACTGAATTTATTTGATTATTACCAATTCAAATTCAAATTTTTCATGTTATCTAAGACAATGGAACGTGATAACTTTTGTCTGAATTAAATTTTTTTTTGCTAATTTCAGTTCAAACGAAAGTTAGCATGTAAGAGAGTTTCATGTAACTTGCTAATGTCAAAAATTATTATAAATTATTTCTATCCATTTCAACTAAAGTTAGCAAGTTACACAAAGATAATTTCGTATAACTTGCTAACTTCCGTCTGAATGAAAAAAATAATTTGACATCAATTTAAACTAAAGTTAGCAAGTTAGATAAATTCATGTAACTTGCTAACTGAAGTTTGAATGAAAAAGTAATTTGCCTGTTACGATCAAAATAAAACTAGTAAATTATACAAACATAATTTCATGTATCTTGCTAACATTTGCTTGAATGAAGTGAAATATTTGAAATATTATAAATAATATAAATGAAAATATTTCTGTATTACCGGTTCAAATTCAAATTTTTCATGTTATCTAAGACAATGGAACGTGATAACTTTTGTCTGAATTAAATTTTTTTTTGCTAATTTCAGTTCAAACGAAAGTTAGCATGTAAGAGAGTTTCATGTAACTTGCTAATGTCAAAAATTATTATAAATTATTTCTATCCATTTCAACTAAAGTTAGCAAGTCACACAAAGATAATTTCGTATAACTTGCTAACTTCCGTCTGAATGAAAAAAATAATTTGACATCAATTTAAACTATTTAAACTGTTAGCATGTATCTTGCTAACATTTGCTTGAATGAAGTGAAATATTTGAAATATTATAAATAATATAAATGAAAACATTTCTGTATTACCAATTCAAACTAATGTTGGCAAACTTTACTTTGTAACGTGGGTGTAATTTTTCTGATTTCAAACAATTTCCTTTTTTTCACTGTATACAGTATATGCCTTCCTTTATGTGCAGCCTTTATGTCGAATGGAGTGGCCAAAAACAGCACGTGTCACAAATATTGTTCCACGAGTAGTTCAATTCACCCTGTGCACGTAAATCACCGATAAAAAAAAAAAAACACAAACACAAAACAAAGAAACACATAGAAACTTGCCGTATTTTTCTGCGCCACCATGTCCTGTGAAGAGATACAACAAAAACAAGCGTGTTAGTATGGATTTGGACGGCAGACTTACTGTGTGTGTGTGTGTGAGTGTGTGTACTCTTAAATTACACTGTCACAACTACTTGAAACAGCTGTTTCCTCACTGGCAGCACAGTGCCGGACTAAATGTGCTGCCCAGTCTCTCACACTCCAGTCTGCAAATAGCTGCAAGGATGACTTTGTTTTAAGGAGGCGTGAAGATATGATACCACCCCATCTTTATATGATGAGGCGTGTGTGTGTGTGCGTGCGTGTGTCTGCAGTAGAATGTAGGTCACAACTCTCTTTGTGAGGACACTTGACCTTGTGCAGACATTTTGTCCGGTTCTCACATGTTTGATGGGATTTTAAGTGGTTAAGACTTGGTTAGGACATGGTTGTTATTTAGTTGGCTTGTCAACAAATGCGCATGTTGCCGCAACTTGTATCTTACGATGGAACAAACAGTACCATTTACCAACTGCAGGGGGACCCAAGAGCAAATCCTACTTATATTAAGGTCGGACTTTGGTATTTAGTTTGTGATTGTTATGGTAGGGAACTAAGGAATGTGTTTGTGTGTGTACGTTTGTGTTTACCTTCAAGGACTGGGCAGTGTCTGGGTCGGTGTCGTGGTACAGGATGACATTATTGGCCATGTCAAAACTTTCCCTCACACCCAGGTGGTAAAACAAAGACGGCTGACGACACACATCACTCATATCCACAACGGCGATGTCTACAAGGAAGAAGAAAAAAAAACGATGACACAAGGGGACGAAAACAACAACAAAAAATGTCTTTAAGATCCAGCTTTTACTTTAAGTAAATATGTACAAATGAGGGGGAACGTGACCAAAACTGTTACAGACTAAAATGCAAGGACACAATTCAGGAAGTACAAAGTATGGAGAGGACATCTCAAATAAATGAGGAACTTGGAAGTTGAATTGAAAAAAGGAATATAGTTGGTAGCAAATTGTAAGAAAATTGTAATTTGAAGAAGCTATGTTTTTTTCTTTCTTTTGATGTTTTTTTTTTTTTATACTTAAAAAACTTATTTTCCTCTTTTCTGCTTTGCATTTTGTTCCCTTGGAGCAACCATGAATTCTATCTGGAAATAAAGTTTTGTGAAATACTATTGAAATCAATAAACCCTTTGCAATCATGTAATATTTTTTCATCCTCTTGGTGTCATCAATTTTAGAGCCATGGAGCATAACAACATACTTTATTAAAGCCAAAGTACAACATAATTTTCTAAAACATATTATCACTTCAAAATCATAGATAAATAGGTAGATATTTTATTCGTCCCCATGGGGAAATTCCAACAATCTTGTATATAATTTGCCTGTCTTCATTTCTATAATCTGAAATAACTACTGGTTTCAGTAAATACACGAGGTTGCCTCCAGGATATTGCTGGTAATCAAAGAGAACATGCATCAGCATGTTGCAAACGCTTTTTCCTCGAATGTTTCAGCAGCGTTTCACTTCCCTTTCACATCTTGTTTGAGTAAGCAATTAAATCTATTCACTTCCCTAAGTTTGGTTGTGTTTCTATGTTACTCAACATGTAAATTAAGGATTTTTACTAGATGTTCTGTAGACAGGTTATGGCTCAAGGGAAAAAGGAAACAGACTAACAGGCTAGCAGGTTTCAATGCTCATACTGTGTCTGTATTTTATTTAATTTGTCACCTTTTAATGTGTTTTTTAATAAAAAAAAATATAGAAAGAAAAAAAGACTTGTTTTAAGGCCAGGTGCAAAATCGATTTTTATTCTGTTATTTATATTTTGTGAATTGTACATTGTTTGTACACCAAACAAACAGAAAATGGTTGACCATCCAAACATAATTACTTCATGTTATGTGACGTTTAAAAGTACCAAATTCATTCATGTGTTATCAATTGAGGTAGTTCTTGATAAGTTTGTAACTGTTTCCTTTTTGCAGTTTTTTGTTACCTCCAACAAGGAGGTTTTTCATCAGCATGGGTTTATCTGCAGGTTTGTCCTTCTGTTAGCAAATTCATCTTGAATCAATCTCAGTTTTTTAAAGAATAAATATAACATTTTCAAGAGATTTAACTCCCTTATAGCAGCCAAAACTGTATAAAAATCATATTGCTGTCAAAAGATCAGATTATAGTTGGATCTGGATCTGATTAGAGTGTGGATTTTTGTGGCAATGTA
The DNA here is from genome assembly GCA_016785285.1 of Brachirus orientalis. NCBI lineage: Eukaryota > Metazoa > Chordata > Actinopteri > Pleuronectiformes > Soleidae > Brachirus > Brachirus orientalis. The sequence goes on along the minus strand of JAFBJR010000258.1, from coordinate 10,520,366 downwards.
AATTTCACATGTAAAGTCTCATTTGTATATCTCGGCAACATCTAAATTCTGTACAAGCAGGCAAAGTTCTACTCAGATCCAGAAGGTTTTCCTGGATCCAGTGGATCAAAATGTAAGAATTTCAGGTGAAATTATGTAAAACACAAGAGACAAAGAGTTGGCTGAGTGCTTTATCCACAATGAAAAAATAATAATTATTTTATTTACTCTAATAAAATAATTATTAGATAAAATGATTTGCTTTAGCCTAAAAGAACCAATTATACAAACAAATGTAACACATTTTTAACTTTTCCAACTGTTTCCTTTTTTTCAGTGACGAGCTCTATGTTATGCTGTGTGTTGCCCTGTAACCTTTGCTCTGGAAAAAGAGTCACACAATAAAGTATATTTGATTCGATTCACAATCTGCTCCATAAAGGGATTCCAATGTAGAAAAATATAGGAAATATTTTATGAAACATCCCAGGCCGCATGTCCATCTGGGCCCTATAGGGGTTATATTTGGGCTGACAATATGGGTCACAAGTCGGTTTGTCCATGGCGACCCCACCGGTGTTCACCCACATGGGCTTCCCATATTAAGCCATGTTAATGACTTTGCCCACTTCAAACCTATGCCCACTTAGTACCCTTCCCAGGCTACCTGGGTACTAAGTGGCTACTAAGAGGGCATGGGCTTTAAATTCTCCAGGTCCCATATGGTTTCAAACACTGGTGGGGTCACCATGTTACCCACGTTTTGCCTTAAATGTCTTTCTTTTGGACTAACACCTCAATGGACACGTCTTTATGAGTGACTGGACGGTCGTTACTGCGAATTTTGAACATATCCTTGAAGAACACTCGCATTCTTTTGATTTGCCTGAAACACTGAAACTTTGGGGTTCCTACTTTGAGCCACTTTCTCTGCACAAACTCACGCACCTGCGTCGTAGAAACTGTCCAGCACTGACGTTTCTCCAAAGTCCAGTCTTCCGAAGGTCACGGTGGTGAGCAGCGCGCTCTCGGAGTCGCAGGCTCTCTGCAGACACTGCAGCGCTCCGGACTCGGGACTGCTGGCCATCACCGACTTCAGCCCGTCGTTGAGGACGTACACGACCCGCAGAGAGCGCTGCTTGAACGGGGGACTCGGGCTGGACACGTCGCCTCTTTCCCGCTCCAGAACCCCGCTCACCCCGCCGGAGTGTTCCCCTCCCATGTCCGTGACCTGCGCGCTTTGCCCCGTCTCCATGGCGTAACAACTGCGGAAGACTCTGCACTTCCTTCTCCTGTGAGCTTCCTCCTCACGTTCCCTCTTTTATTCTGTCTTCTCCTTGCGTCCCTCACTCTTTGCGCACCTGAGGAGCGCGTCTGAGTCTGTGCCTCCACATCTTCGCCTCATTAACCAACATTATCTGCCGATTATCTCGCACCAGGAAGCCCGCTTTTACCCAGACTGGAACCGACCAGATCCCCGACAGAGGGGGAGGAGGAGAGAGGGAGGAGAGGGGGAATAGAAGGCATCCGCTGGTGTTTGTGATCTCTTTAGTTTTGGATGTTCTGATTGCTTGCTTGCTTTGAGGTACCTCGCAGGCTGATAATTAGAATTTGGAGTTAGAGTCCGTTTTTGACCACAGTCCTGAAATGTTACCACTGTGACTCTGGATGTCTAAATATAAAACAGTGTCCTTTACGCACAGGACAGGACGCAGCAGCCAGGTTATTCTCAGTTTCCCTGAACAGCAAATAGACCTTCAGCACAGTAGAGATGATGATGAGTGAACTATTTATTCATTTTCCACAGTATTCTGTCTATTGACTGTCTTGAATTAAACATTTATATTGTTTTCCTAAGACAAACTAAGACTTTTCAGACAGCCATACGGGCTGAGTGAAATGGCCAGAAACGTTAAAATGATTATAAATAATGAATGTAAACTGATTGATATTGATAATTATTATCTAAACTATTCAATCTTGTATAAAAATGGCAAATTTAAGAAATGTGTTGGTTTTGAAAACGTAACCTTGAATTTGTCTTAAAACTGCTCCTTGACTGACATTTTGTAAAGATAAGCAAAACATTTTTTTAAAAAATTCTTATTTTTGAATAAATCCAGCGGGCCTAATATTAACTCTGGCAGGCTAGTTTTGGCCCACATGCCACCAGTTATGGCCACTGCTCTATAGACTCTAGATCAGGGGTGTCAAACTCATTTTACATCAGGGGCCACATACAGCACAATTTGATCTAAAGTGGGCCAGTAAACATAAAATACTGTAAACTCAAACTCCAAAGTATCTTTTTTAGAGGACATATCATGAACCTGAATTTTTGTGAGGAAAACATGTGCATGTACATTTTAAAATATATTTGAATATTACGCATTTACACGTGTGCATTGCAAATTACTGATCCCTCGGACCTATAAAGGCACAAAGCATTTAGCCACAGGTATCTGGAACTGAAAAAATATAGTATTCCACATCATGATTAGGTTGACAAATTCAACCTGCAGGCCGGATTGGACCCTCTGGCCGTATGTTTGACACCCCTGCTCTAGATACAGTTGTGAGTCAAACTCCCAGTGGATCAGTAATTTGTCAAATACTCAGACCAACAACCAACAATAACTTAAATCACCTTAATTCCTCATTCTGAGCTCACCTCGATAATGTCGACATGCTGCCATTTGACTGGCGGTTCAAATATTCATGTTAAAAAAGCAGTTTAACAAGTGCACATAATAGAAAGAGAGTTTACAAACGGTTCCTGCACTGAATTAAAGCAACGTGGCCTCTTTACTACACAGCTTTGGTATGTGTTAATATCTTTTGCGTTCCCAGAGTGGGATCAGTGTCAGTGTACACACTGGTGCCCACAGTACTGACCCAGGAGGATTTGTGCGTGTTTCCTTACAGCATCAAGTTCAGTTTAGCCACAATGTTACTAAAACATAAAAACAACAGTCAACCTCCCAAATAGTTTAAAGCTCCAATGTCCATTTAAAAGATTTTATGGGCAGAAATTTAATATGAAACCCATAAGTACAGTATATTGGTAAGATATATGTATAACTGCCTTTTATATGTAAAAACAAGGGCATTGGTTTAAAGAGGCCAACATCTTGTGAATTAGCACTTTCACATCTCTCTTTGTTCATCCTGATCTTAAGTGAAGTGAATATCTCTAGTTTCATGACCTTTCATGACCTTCCGGCGCCGGCGCGAGCAGGACGCTGATCCAGTAGCTCCATATGTGTCGTGTCGTTTTTTTGGTGTTTAAAGTGTGCTTTTTATAGTTGTATTAAACATTTTTATTTCTAATCACTTTCTATTTCTTTCTATAGTTTTTGTATAGACGTTTTAACACAGGTTAACTTAACACAGTTACAGTATATATAGTATAGTATATATATAGTATATTTTCTATGCAAATGTTTAATTCCTCTGCACATTTTCACTTTCTCTGAACATATTTAAATTCTATGCAAATGTTTAATCTTACTACATATGTCTAATTTTTTTGAGCACATTTAAATTTGCATCTATCTCAGGTCAATTTCAGCGTATGGTTACTGTGTTATAGGTTAACTCTAATGTATGTTCAATGTATGTTACTGCTACTGGATGCTTGAATTTCCTTCGGGATCAATAAATTATCTATCTATCTATCTATCTATCTATCTATCTATCTATCTATCTATCTATCTATCTATCTATCTATCTTCAGTCACATCCAGTGTGTTGCGTTCATGTAGGAGCACCGGAGAAGAGATAACACCCATATCTGAATGTACTGCAAAAACACATAATACCAGGAGACAATTTAAACAGGTAAATAAAATAATAAAATGTGCACACATACAGTACATAATTGCATCTTTATTACACTGAAATATAAAAGTATATATATATTTATCACTATCTTGGAGAGACAGGACCAAGTCAAGAAAACAACTCGTAGCCTCAGTTGTAGCCGTTTTCTCGTGGTCATACGACAGAAAGAAAGAAAGAAAAATGAAAGAAAGATTTGGAGTCGAGCAGGAAGGCCACAGTGATGGGTTGCCATGGACTCTGTGCACATATGTGTAAGAAAAGGAGGCAAACAGATGCACATACATGTCACCACACATGCACACACAAAGTGTCATCTTCCTTTACTTGTGAGGACCTCTCGCTTTAACTTTTTTAATCACTTAAAATTTAACCTGCTGCTGAAAAGAAAAATTAGAAATAGCTGTATGCACAGAGGCGCAATACAAAAAGTGCAAAAGCAAAAAAAGAGTAAATATAATGTTTTTGGTCCAATGTTTTTGTTGACTTGAAAAATATATTGTAGATAGGCATGTTTATGTAGTGATGCTTATTTTTCTAATAAGTATAAATAGGTATTGTTGTTTTATACTGTACTTACAGTTTAAAATGCAAAGGGGTGTGTGGAACCTGCCCTTACTGCAAAACTTAAAATTGTCATATAAGTACTTACACAAGTTTATTTTTGAGGAAATATAGATTTTTTTGGGGGGGTGGGGGCATAATCAGGCTCGTTGTTGACCCTTGTTGAGTCGTGCTATTTGGCATACAAAAATTAGAGTGGTATAATTTTCTCATTTGACTCCCTTCAGCAAAGCAAATACTGCGTGATATTCTGACAATGTCAAAATATTCCTTTAAGTAGCACCCACAGTATCAGTACTTGTCATGTTGGTTAGTTGTAATAAATACTGATGTGCTTATAACACTCACTGTCATGTCAAACCTATGCGGTGGCAGCATCGACTGGAAGCTCTTCTTTGGGCATTGGTAAAAATGCATTGTGGGTCCATTGCTTGCTAAGCTAAAAAAAAGACATTTCTATAAAGGCGCTAGTCAATCAAACCATGCTTCTGCATTTAGCACGTGCCCTCGACAATGGTGGACGTCTCATTATCACCACTTAAGCAAAATTAGCAAAACCTGCTACGCAGTAGGTTATAACAGACCCTGCTCTGCTAACGTCCGATAGCCATTGGCCCGTCCGAGAGCCAGAGGCCCGTCTGCCATTGTCTTAAAGCGACACGTACATAAGAGTCTTCTGTAAGAAAATAAGTGAGTTTTAATGCTAGCGATATTACCTGCTAATGCTTCAAAATCCATAGAAGCATCATGTGCAGTGAGTCTCCAAAATCTTATCCTTATGCTAACGATCTGCCTCAGAGTTTGGACTTTGATCATAAACCTAAATCCAATCCTTAAATCGCGCTTTTTGAAGTCAGGATCGTGAATGACCTCACAATGCAGATCTACAACCACGGTCCCCACATGGATGGAAAACAAACACACATATACCCACACACACTTGAGAGGCAAAGGCCACAGAGTGGACACAGCACAGAGGTTTTCTGAACCAACCGGGCTACAGAGATCAAGTCCCAAATTTTTTAGTACCAGTGAGGTCGCCATGGCAACTGCAGCTCCATTTCATCGTCCTGTGACTGTTGCAACACACAGTCACTAGCCACGCGTGGTCAGTCAGTACCGGCGACACAGCAAGCTCCAACAAGTTAGCAGTAAACCGAACAGAGAAGCCTCTTAAAGGAAAATAAAAGTCGTAAACACAGGATAAGGCGGCGTCGAGGAGGGAAGGTCGCTGATTCTGTGGTGCCGAAGGTGAGCGTGACGATCATTTGGCACAAACTTAGTCTTGACAAGAGAGTCTCAGCCAAAGAATGAAAATCTTCAAATGTGGTAAACAAAGCGAAGGTGGTTGAGTCTTTATTTCAAGAGGTTCTTCTTTATGTGCTCCACTTCCATCTGTGGAAGAAACACACAGATGAGCTCGCATTTTACAATTTATGTGGAATTTGCTGCCTTTTCTTTGTCTACATACGTCAATTTTAGGGCCGCAGTAAAACAAGTATTTCCATTTTTGATTGACCCATGCTTATTTCATTAAAGTGTTTGGTCAATAACATTTTTATGAAATTGTGGGAAAAGATTACAAGGAAGACCAAACATTTAGCTACACCTGTCCAAGAAAAAACTTTACTGAAACTATAACATTTTTAGCTGTAATAATTTGCTACCTACATTATATTTTGTATTTTTGCGTGTTGTGGTCCAAGTTTACAGGTGTTACACGATATTAGGTTTGCATTCAGTTTTGCATGATATTAGGTTTGCATTCAGTTTTGCTCAACAAAACACACTATACAAAACCTTTACGTCTTAGAAATATAAATAATGTACATTTCTTCTCAATAAAAAAGCAAAGCATTTTTTAGTACTTTACTGTTTTTTAGTATTTGTGCGCTGGCATTAGAGCAGCATATCTGCTCTATACTGCCTACTACTGGTCAAAAGCTCTTTGGCGCACCTTTACAGAAATGTATGTGATAACAAATTCTAGACTGGTATTATTTTTATTTGAGTAGAATGAAATATTGTAATTACTAGGGATGAGTATCAGTATCGTATAGAAATGTAAAATCCAGTGCAAACCAAACAATCCTATATATCACATGCTTCACTATGTACAGACAGTAAAAAAATGCAAGTTAAAATCAGCAACAGCATTTTAATTGAGTCATGTTTGGACTGCTTATTTCTTTTATTGTTATGGGAGGAGAATATTTGTTACACAGTTAGAGAATTATATATTTGAAATGACTCAGCACAAATGTGTTGTTAACAGCTCCATAGTTCATAAATGCTCTAAAACGACCGTCCGATCAAGTTCAATATCGTATCTGCCGCAAAAAAAAAAGTGGTTTTCTGTCATCCCTCATGATTATACATTTTTAAATGGGCTAAATATAACATGATGTTACCTGCTTGTCTGAGTCTCACCTGTAAACTAAGACGAATCCTCTTCTCTTCGTCCAGTGCAGTGGCCAACTGCTTCATCTCCTGCCTGAAATACAAAGAAACAAAATACACATTAGCGTCACGACACATTAGCATTGAAACGCTGAAATACACTGTTCCCGTTCACCTGTGCTGGCTCTTGAGAAGTTCTACTGAGGTCCTCAGTTCTCTCAGCTGGTTCCTGAGTTCCTCCACCGTCGGGGGGGTCAGAGGCGAGTGCCTGAGCTCGGGGGAGGGGCTCAGACCTGAGGAGGAAGACGGGGAGGCGGGGCGATGGGCGGAGTTTGGTGGGGTCAGGACAGAGGGTTTGGCAGGCAGTGGTACTTTACTGTCATGTGCCTATTAACAACAACAACAACAACAAAAAAAAACAGATTAGTTCTTGGAGTTTTGTATATTAAGATACCTTAAAGTAACGTTATGAATCAAGTCATTTAAAAGTGAGGAAAATATTTTAAACTCTTTTATCTGAACTACGTCGTGCTGTCAAAATGTGAGTCAAAGTGAAAATCCTCTAAGTTATCACATAAATACAAACCATGCACGACATACACAAATAAAACTGAAATTGAAATAGCATTTACAGTCATATGTATTAAGAAAACGCTGTATATCTTGTTAATCAACTCCGCTCTTATGACAAAAGCTGTTAACATCAACATTTGCCAACAATTACTGTGCAAGGTGTCAAGAAAAGCAAGAAAACGTGTGATGTGGTGCCCTCTGTTGGGCAAAATAAATAATGCAGTTGGATTAAATGAAGGTGGCGGTCGTACAGAGATGGTGGGAATTCCTTTCCTCAGGGAAACGTCTGCAGATCTGGTGGAAACAGCCTCCGGCTCGTCCTTCCCTCTCTCCCTCTCCTTCCTCTCCTCCACCAGAGGTGATTCCTGGTCAATACTGGACAGAGAGGACTGCAGGAGGAAGACAGACAGACGGACACCACATGTCCTTTAGTATTTCCAGTCTGAATAACAATTGTTAAAAAAAATTAAAAATCAATCGATAATGTAAATATAAAGTTGTACTTCTAATCTGTTTAGATTTATCTCTGCTGTTACAGGTTCCTATATTAACTTTTAGTGTCTGTTATCGAGAATCTACCGATAAGACTGTCACTCCAATATAGTCTTTTAATCTCTGTACAACATGTTGCCAGGGTTTGGTTCCCAGATTGAATCAGATTTCACGTTTTTCTTCTTAAAATATTCGATCCAGTCATTTTGGCCAGTATTGCACTGATACACATTCTGAGGATCGCATCAGCTCGTCCTTAACATTTATTTTGTGGCTGATTTATGTCACGATATTGACCACAATATGCAACAACAGCATGAAAACCAACCGGTTTAATTTACATTGGAAGTCGGAAGTGGGAGTGACCTCATCTCCGAATTAACCGCATTCCAACTGAGAAGCCGGGGGAAAAAATCATGGGCGCATACACGGTATTTTGCTCACATAATCTGTGTATCAACATGTCCTTGGATAAAAATTGAACAGTACTATTTGTACGACTGACGAGTAGGAGTGTTTTGTAGTGGCGGCAACTTCCGACTTGAGTGTCCGTTCCAGTTGAAACTTTTTGAGGAGGAACTCTGACATTCCGATTTCCGAAAACACTTGGAACACACCAACACAGGATCAATGCTTCGCTCCCCAGTCAGGTCTGATAGTATTGCTTCACGGAGCCTATTTTCAGAGGAAGGACTCCATATAAAGTTACGTTGCTTCTGTTCATGAAGACCAGACCAAACAGAGGCAGAATAATGAGGTAAACAACAACCATATTCACCAAACGTTATTTTATTTTAAATTTCCACTCACCGGCGTGATGATCTGCGAACGAGGCCGTCGGTCTGTGACTCGTGGTCGCGACGCCGTCGGGTGACTCAGTTTCTCAGTGGATGACACCACAGCGTCCAGGTCCACTTCTACAGACACACACACATCACAACAACTCAGCAGGTTCACGAGTCCGCTCTGACAGTAACCGTGGCTGCACACCCTGATCTCATGGGTCAATGCTCCTGTCAGTCAATCACACTCACCGGTGTCATGTGACCTGTCAGGGGCAGAGTCTGGTGTCGAGGCTCTGCCCTCAGACTTGGGGCTTTCGCACCTGAGCAAGTAAATACGATAACATTAAACTCCAGACGCTGTGGTGTGTGTGTGTGTGTGTGTATGGATGGTTGTTTTCCGTGTGTGTGTGTCTGTACTGACGCTAGAGAGGGGGGTCTCTCAGGACGCCGCGGGGGTTGGGAGGAAGAGGAGGAGCTTGTCTTTGGGGGGAGGGGTTTCTTGGGAAGGTGAGCTGGGAGGGAGGGCTTGGGGATGTCGCCGACCTTCACTTCTTCACCTAAACGGCCACATATTCACACAAACATACACGCGAAACGACACAAAACACGTGGATATTCAGTAAACAACAGCAAAAGGTTTACAAAACATAACTCGACACGATGCGTAGAAAAGGCGCAGTTACACACAAGCATTCATGACAAGTCAGGAGGAGATCAGTGACGAGGAAATGAGCTGCAGCAGCAAAAAAATGATGATAATGTTAGGATGTTACGAGAAAAACAACAGGAGAAGAAGAAGGTTGCCAAAGGTTGTGAGAACAGGAGGGGGAGGAGTTGAGGAGAAAATCTGAGTATTTTCAAATTCATTTTCTGATTTTAGTTTCTCTAAACACAGTAAAAACCATGAATTCACACTTCAAATAAGAATTAAAGGAAGTTAACTGCGTGTAATATTTTAAAATTAAACACAGTATTTAATGGGTTGAGGATTTTTGTTGTGCGTATCTTGATAAAAGGTTATTATGTGGTCAATAACATATGTGTGGTTAGTTATTATGTGGTTATTATGTGGTTATTATGATATTAAAACTCTCAATAATGGCAAAGATAGAATTGATTCTTGACTTTTCTTGGAGTTCCTTCTTCCTCTTCCTCTTTATACCCTTTGCTTATCTTAAATACTGGATATACACTGGAAAATAACACAAAAATATAAAATGCCGAAAAATAATAAGCAACTGCTTAATGATTATTAAGAACAGAGTCAGAAGTGTTGGTTTTGCACTAGCAGTAAAATTGGTAGCAGCTTCTGAAAGATGATACCCACAGTGCCCACTGTTTCCTGTTGCGCTCAGACTGACAATGTTACCACTTCTTCAATCAAAGCGTTGTTCTAAGAAAGATTGTGCAAGTGATATTTTTGTTTCATCATCTGGTTTAACAGTTCAGTATTCTTTTAAAAATAGATGGCGTCGGGTCCGTCTGAACTTACACATCCAGATGATCTGATTGGAAGTTGAATTCCTACTGTGTGTACACATTCAGTTGGACTCTGCATGTGTTCTACAGTTCTCACCCACGGGCTTTGGCTCCAGAACTCATAAAAGCCAGTCCACAGAAGAAGAAAACAAAAGAATAACAGTCTGGTTGGCACATTTGTGTGGACTGACCAAATTTATGCTCTGCCAGCCTCAAAGAATTTAATATTTTAAAGATGACTAAGGGTGGAGCTCAAAATGCTAACAAGTAGCCGCCAGCTAAACCAGAAACAGCCTACTACTGAGTCGGAATTTCCGAGTTCATGGGGTGGAACAATGGAAGTCCCCCAGAGCAAACTCACGAACTACCACAGTACAACCACTGCTTCTTTTAATTGCACTTCTGTCGTATTTGTTTCACAGCAAACCTGTCGTCCACATAGTAATGTTATATTTTCATCCGTAGTCATACAGTAGAGGGCGCTGTCGTCGTCTGGTATTGCTAACAACAGCTAACGATGGCTAGCCCGAGATACATTTGCGTTTCATAATTCCCAGTTGTTAGCGTGACGAACTCCCGAGTTCCGATGCAAATGGAAGGCAGCATTAGTGGCAGCAACAGACAGGAAGTTAGCCAAACGTTAGCCAAAGGAAGACATCTCAGTTTTAATATTGGTCGTGTTAGTTAGTGGTTTGGCCATTTGCCAGTTAAACAGATCAGTAAGAGGTTGAAAGACACCGCAAGAGCTGCAGGTTCAAGTGACGCCACCAAAGTGGTTCTAGCTGTACCTCGATCCTGGTCTCTCAGTGGCAGATGTTCAGGACGCTCAGGAGGAACCTTCCTGATCTCCGACTTTTTCTCTACAGGTCAGAGTTTTTGTTTCGTTTTCATCCGTCTCACTTTCTCTCTCAGGATATTTAAATTGAAAAGAAACACAAAAATTCAGGAGTTACCTGTGACGTGTTTGGCCGAAGGTGCGCTGGGAGGAGGCGGTTTCTTTGGTCTCTGGAAGCACACAACCAAAAAATACACTTCAAGAATCTCTCATGCCTGTGTGACTTTCTGTCCTTCAAACATCACAGTGAGCAGACGGTTCTCTCGTACGTCGTCGTGACAGAATTACCTCCTTCTCCACTTCTAGCAGCTTAACAAAGTTGTCCGGGAAGACGCCTTGTCGTCCTCCGATCTCCCCCATCCACCAGCCCGCATCAGCGCAGTCCTGGAAACAGATTAAACGCTGACTAAGTACATTTATTATGTGCCTGGATGCAAATTTTATTCCTCTATCCTGCACAAACAAATCCAAATAACCACATGATGCGGACCTGTGGACGTGCACACCCACTTAAACAAAGCCGTTAAACAAACAAACGGAGCGACGAACCTTTGTGATGATGTTGATGATTTCCCCTTCTTTGATCGACAGCTCGTCCTCATTTTGTGCTTCATATGGGAAGAGAACTTTACACTGCTCGCGTCCTGACAGCCAATAAAATCAAAGAAGAAAGAGCTTTGATGAGGAAATGAAGCTTGGAAAGGTAAGATAGGACTTTTTAATCAGAATTTTGAAAACAGATTTGTCAGTCCTAGAGTCAAAATGTTGGGTTTCTGGTCACTAGAGTTTATAGTAAGTGAAGCTCAGAAAATATTACAGTAAAAGGAAGTGGCAAATGCTTGAATAGTTACAGAAGGTGTTAAATTTAAATAACTTAAACAAGGTGGTCTTGTTGCAATTGCAGATGCTTTTCCTCACTATGCCCTTGGTCATGGAATAAATTCTCACTTGTAATATAATTGTAAATATTATATGTACCATTATATTAAACCACAAATCAAATTCACATTATTATATAGTGGCATTTTGTTGTTTGTTTGTTTGACTTCATTACAGGGCTTTCCAGAAGCACCTGAATGCACCACAAAAGGACATTTCCAAACCAGTGCCTTGTAATACAGTATTGCAATAATAAAATAACTGTTAAGAGTTAGAATGAGAGGAAGTGGTCAAACAGAATGGCAGGAAATTATCTTAACAATATGGTTTGCTGCGATAAAAAAGCAGTAAATGTCTAATATATCGTCATATTTAGCTCCATTCTTTAATTTCTGTTTTCTATTCAGGTGTGTAATAAAGTTTTAAAAGTGTGCTGTTATGTTCTCACCTTTTGCTTTGCTGTCAGGTTCAGTCTTCATGGTTTCGGGGGCAACACTCACTGTTTTCCCCTCGTTGGTCTGGACAACAAACAGGAAAGAGACAGACTTTGAGTGTCAGAACTTATGCAAACTAAACCACAGTCTCAGATACAGTGACTGTCAACCACTGATTCAGTGTGGGACATCCTGATCTCGATGCTCTGCAGCGTCTCTGTAGTTGCAGTTGCTGTGGAGGTGGAGAGCGTGTCAGTGACACATTTACTCAGTGAAGTCAGAGCAGAGAGTAACATTGACCCAAAAACTTATAAACCATTAGCTGGTCCTGACACTGTCATACCCTTCAAGAGGATTTTTCATTGTTAAGACTTGGTTTTATGGTTAGGGTTAGACATTTAGTTGCAGTGGTTAAGGTTAGGGTGTGAGCATGTGTGTTGTGGGGACCTGAATATGTTTATACAGTCACAGTATGGGGACTTTTCTTCCTTATGGGGAAAAAACCGAGTCCCGATAATGTAAATTACTACATTTTAAAGTGAAGACATGCTTAGGGTTAGGGTTAGGGCACTAGTAATTATGGTTAAGGTTAAGGTAAATGTCCAGAAAATTAATATAAGTCAGTGCAGTGTCCTCTAAAGTCATGCAAACCATTGTGTGTGAGTGAGTGTGCCGATGCGGCATATAGGATGTTAAAGGAGCCGTTGTTTTCCGGCTGGAGTGGATCCGTCCACGGTGTTTGTGGAACCGGGGCGGCTCATTTACGGGAAAACACACACATACACGTATTCACAGGGCCCAGTCTGTCCTGAACACACACACAGCTCTGTTCTGTTTGGTGGAGGGGGGGGGGAAACAACCACATCACCTCCCGCCACCAGCCTCTCTCCTCGCTCTACACCCTTCCTCTCCCCTCCTCTCCCTCCCTAATGAGACCCATGTGGTGCCACAAGCATCGAGGCATCGTTGCAACGCCACGGAGGGGATCACATGCTGTTTTTCAGCGTCGTTCAGGCGGACAAATAAAGAGTTTACAGTGTCCGGTAGTGACACGGCTACTTCTAGGAGCATTCACAGATTCCAACATGTATCTGTGAGGATGGAGACACCTCACTTAAATGCATGTCTACTGCCACATCACTGTAAATCAACTTTAAAGTTGAAGCTGCAGCAAAGTCTGACCAGAAACAGGAAATTCAAGGATACAGGGGTTTTGAAACTGGGTGGTACACGACACTATCTTATATCTTTTAAATGCACACCAGTTTACAGCTCAGGTTTTCAGACATAGATTTCTTTTAGCCCAATGTGAGATAAAAGTGGGGAGTTCCCTAAAGGCACAGATGGCATTTCACAACCATCTCAGTCTGAATGATTTTCTTTGTGATCAGCAGAATGTACAGTACTTTCTTTGAAGAATCTGTGCTTTTGTGAACTATTTGACCATAACATCGTGGCTTTGAATCCAACCAGTCATCTCTCACTTCCCTTATCTGTGCTGTTTCTGCATTTGCATCATTAAACTGCTACTAACTATGAGTTAAACCACTTGATCATCAGCATATAAAAGCAAATTCTTGTGAACCATGAAAATGTCAAAAATATAACACTAAAACTTCCATCACGTTAGCTGAATTATATTACATTTACTGATTAATGATCAATAATCTATTCCATGCAAGGCCTATACGAAAGGGGAATTCAGATTAAAACAATACATTCCTGAATACAATGACTGAAATGTTTGATGGTATTGTAACAGAAGAAATTTAATTATGGGGGAAAAATGGAAGAGATATTTTGGAAATCAGCCAGTCAGATGGTCCAAGAGCCAAGTCACATCCTGCATCATAAATATGTTTGGTCTGTTTTTGTCTCCACCTAAAATGATTATGCACACTTGGGTTTTTTTTATTTGTAAAATCAGCTGGTATCACATCCGAGTGACTCTGAGTCACTGTAATGACCAACAAGAATCGCTGCACAGAGGAAGTATGCCTTTGCAGACCAACGCAGTTTCAGTCTTCACAGTTTTCCAGACCCTAACGTGTCTGTTTGTAAACTGATTTATGTTCAGTTTCTATTTGTGTAAGGTCAATTTGATTCCATTTCACATAAATGGTTGAGGTTTTTTTTTAATTTTTTCAAAACAAATCTACAATATTTCCTTATCATTATAATTAAATACAGTAGTGGTACTATTATCATGGCACACTTTAATGTCAGATACTGATACTGATTATCACAACCTTGAGTAGCTATAGAAGGGCAGTCCGATCAGTCTTCATACGTCTTTTTGCTGATGCATTTACCACCAAGCCATAACCATTCAGTTCAAAAACACAACACTACAACACTGTTGGTACAAATTTCAGACGAAACACTGAACACTCCTCTTTTTGTTGGAATGAAAAATGTCGAATATCAGTGCAATACCCCAAAGTATCATTGTCAGACTCATCCTCAAGTCCAAGTGAATGTTGGAGACAAATTTGAAGGGATTCCCTTAAGACGTTCTTGAGATATTGCGTCTACAAGAATTGGGCGACACCAACTGTCGCCGGCACAAAATCTTAAACATCTGGAGAGAAAAAGCTGAACACTTCTCCTCTTGTTGGAATAAAAGAAGTTGTTCAGCCTCATCCGCAAGTGCAAATGAATGTTTGTACCAAAGTTAAATGGGCTCCCTCAAAGAAGTTCTTGAAATACATTCATGCGAATTCTACAGCCATGGCTGTCACCACACAGAGGCTTCTGTGGGCATGAAAGCTGTTCAATATCAGCACAATATCCCAAAGTATCATTGTCAGCCTCATCCTTTTTTAAATTTTATTTAAACAATTTTTAATTTTTAATTTAAATCCTCCAATGGGAACCTTCATAGAAATGGGAGCAGCCACTGGGCAGGAGTTGGGTACCTTGCACCTCAGCCCTTGACCTGTCAGAATTTGAACTGGTGACCCCTGGGGTACAAGCCAAATTCCCTGCCATGGACCAAGTAAATGTTTGTGCCAAGATTGAGAGGAATCCCTCAAGACATTCTTGAGATACTTTGTTCACAAACATGGGACGCGTCTCTCGCCTCGACTGTCTATGGCACAAAAGCTTAAAATTCTGGAGGAAACACTTTGCCTTCTTTTAGAAAATGTTGAATATCAGCGAAGTTAACCCCAAGTATCATTGTCAGCCTCATCCTTTTTTAAATTTTATTTAAATGTTTTTTAATTTTAAATTTACATCCTCCACTGGGAACCTTCCTAGAACTGGGAGCAGCCACTGGGCAGGACTTGCCCTTGACCTGTCAGAATTTGAACTGGTGACCCCTGGGTTACAAGCCAAATTCCCTGCCATGGTCCAAGTAAATGTTTGTGCCAAGATTGAGAGGAATCCCTCAAGACATTCTTGAGATACTTTGTTCACAAACATGGGACGCGTCTCTCGCCTCGACTGTCTATGGCACAAAAGCTTAAAATTCTGGAGGAAACACTTTGCCTTCTTTTAGAAAATGTTGAATATCAGCAAAGTTAACCCCAAGTATCATGGTCAACCTGCAGAAACAGCTTCCAGAATCTTCAGAATCACTACATCTGTGAAGCAGCAACACACTGGGACTCCACCCATGCACCGATAGTTGACCTTCCAGTGGACATGGCTTCCCATGACTCAGCACCACCATGCCACCACCCGTCCCAGATGGAGACTGCCACCTCCACCAGAGCCTCATTAGGGAGCAGAGAAACTCGTCTCACCATAAAACAACATAACAGTCTTGCACTCAGCAGGACAGGCTGAAAAACATCCTTCAGAACAAACGCTCTTGTTCGTCTGCAGGAACTTCGGCCGAGTCTGAGGATTTTTAAAGGATGAATCACACACTTTATTTATTTAGTCTTTCATTTGCCTCTTTCAAGTCTGTCGCCTCTATAACCTCGGCTTTTCTCACATTTTGTTCACAGTTTTAGACAAAATTATACAGTGTTTACTGAGCTTGCCTTAGCGTCATTTGATTTCAGAGTTCTTGTATTGATAAAGGTTTTTTACAATAGAAATGTAAATAATGGTAAATGGTAAAATAATGGTTACATTTCTGGAGGACAACGTTTCGATTTTATGCCCCTTTTTGTACCTTTTTAACAATGCTTTTAAAATTTGGGTGGAAAAAAAATCCAACATTTTCTCTAAATTTCCCAATAAAATTTGTGTTTTTGTAATTCTGATTTAAAATGATTGAAAGATACATCCATATCCAAGTGAAAACTGTCAAGTCACCGATGAAACAATTTTGTTGAAGTCTATGCATTGAACCTCGATTAGTATTGTATTGTATTGTATCGTTGGCTGGAAGACACAAAACTTTCTCTCTTAGTAATTTGGTACGAAAACGTGACTTCACGCACCATGCTATTTACAAAAAATAAATCTGACCTCTCTTGTCACCTTCTAGCCGAACACTCGCGACTCTACCTCAGGTCATGTGAGGCAGCTTTCAGAAAGGTGGAAAAGAAATAGTACAGCCGAATCAAGTGAGTAAAACAAAAACCTAAATGAATGAAAATAGAGCAGAGAAAACTTGACCCTACCTTCCTCTCCTGTGGTTTCAGCTAAAGTCAGACAGACACGCGGAGCAGAGCGGAGCTACATCAGGGAGTGTGTGTGTGTGTGTGTGTGTGTGTGTGTGTGTGTGTGAAGACGTAAGTGAAGAACTGCATTAGCTCCCCTCCCTCCCTCCGTCTGTCTGTCTGTCTATCTGCCCTGTGGAGCTCTCACTTCTGCTTTGCTCGCCCAGTCCCTACAGGGTGTGTGTGTGAACATGTGTGTATGTGTGTGTGTGTGTTCTTGTACTTGCTGCAGAGCGAGGACCAAAAATTGTGTAAACACCTACAAAGTGAGGACATTTTGACAAAGTGAGGACATTTTGACAAAGTGAGGACATTTTGACAAAGTGAGGACATTTTGGCTGGTCCTCACTTTTTTTCACCCCTTAAAGGGGCTTTTTCAGGGTTAAGACTTGGTGTTAGGGTTAGAATTGGGTTTTGATTAGGGTTAGGGTAAGGGTTAGGCATGTAGTTGTGATGGTTAAGGTTAGGGTGAGGGAGTTAGAGAATGTATTATGTCTATGAGGGTCCTCACTCTGATAGAAGCGCAAACGTGTGTGTGTGTGTGTGTGTGTGTGTGTGTGTGCGCGTCCCCTTTAACCACTTCCTGTGCTGTGAAACTGAAAGAGAGGACGGGGAGGAGCTAAGGGTGGGACTTCCTTCCCTCTTTACTCATTATGAAAATAATCACAATAGCAAATAATATTAGAACGAGAGCCGTGTGTGTGTGTGTTGTATTTGTTACTTTGTGAGGACCAAACAAATAGTATAAACCATACAGAGTGAGGACATTTTTGCTGGTCTGCATCTTTAATGGGCTTTTGGGAGGTTAAGAACTGGTTTAAGGGATAGAAATGGGTTTAGGTTAGGGTTAGGCTAAGAGATAGGGTTAGGCACTTAGTTGTGATGTGTGTAAACCCATGTTTATGAGGACATTTAGCATTATTTTTTTAGGAAATTTAGGGGATAAGACTTTGAGGGCTAATGTTAATGTCAGCATTAGGTTTGGGGCTTTGATTTGGTCTGCAATAAGTCATTAAAACAAAAAAACAAAAATCTCGCACTAAAATAAAAGTAAACAACAGTATAGAAGACAAGTATGTTCTTAAAGGTGGTTCTGTTTGTGTACTGTGTGCCTATCAGGACATGTTCAAGGCTAATCACGCTAACGAACATCATGGCGTCCTTCAGCAAAAGTCGACTCAGTTTCTGGAACACTCTGCTCAGCTTGCAGCCACCATGACCCGACCTTGGATAAGAAAGGCTATATTTTTTTGTTGACAAGCTAATGTTCGCCTAGGTTTGCAAGGACACGGTCGCAATGATGACAAAGCTAATGTTAGCGTCTCACACGCACACACACAGCTAAGATGGATTAGGAGGACTCTGAGATTAGGTTATTGCTGTTTGGTAGATTTAGCATGTCCAACAAAACCACATTCTTACAGTGTTATGCAGGGAAAAAATGTTTTTAGATTACTAAGCTAAAAGCCATGATGCTAAAACTTCACATAAGATACATTTTCTCTCTAGTCTGCAATTAACCAACTGACATTTTTAAGAGAGAAATTGCTATATTTAGACTTCACCTTAAGTTATCCAGCTAAAGCTAGCTAGCACTAGCCTTGTCATCACTATGATCTGACATCAGACAGTTTGAGTAAAGAAGCTAATGGTATATATGTGTCTAATAATTAAAATAATAGCATTCAAATGCCAATAATAATAAATGGGTTCCCCATTTGTGGACTTAGAAAGTCAATGAATGTCCTCATACCTACAGAAAGACTGACGTGTGTGTATTCTTGTATTTGTGGCTTAGTGAGGACCAAAAATCATATAAACGATAGGAATGAGCACATTTTGGCTGATCCTTAAATTTTTAAAGGGCTGTTTTTCAGGGCTAAGACCTTGCTTTAGGGTTAGGGTTAGAATTGGGTTAGAATAAGGGGCTATGGAATCCCTTATGTCTATGAGGGTCCACCCTTAAAAGGCTGTGCAAATGTGTGTGTGTGTGTGTGTGAGACTCACCTTGTCCATTTCCAAGTCTATTTCCATAGAGCGCGGTCTCAGCTTGATGGGCTGGTCTTTGAAAATGTCTCCAAAGCCAAACCCTCGAACCTGGAAAGAGAGTTTTAAACATGGATTTCCCCAGTGAAGTAACTGTAGGAAAACACTTCACAGTCTGTATGACCTTACAGGGCGTAAATGATAGGATGTTAGACGAAAGAGGAATTAATGTACCTTCTTGGGCTGGATTTCTCCTGACCCAGTTTCTGAGCGACTGTCTCCTCCATCACTTTCACTGCCTGGACTATCTTTACCTACACAGTGACACATACACACACAAAACAACAGATATAAAACAATATACCTAACAATACCTACTATATAACAATAGATACAATTTTAGCATAAAACAATAATAAAAAAAACCAAGAAACAGCAAATTAAGAAGGTAAACTAACCAATTTAACTTAATTTAACCAATTCCCATTGGATTTAACAGGCTTTATAACCAATGTGAATGGGTTAATTACTGATACTTGGAAGAAGAGGGAGTTTACTGTGGGATAACGGTGGAGAAAGTTACATTACGAGATGTTCCATCCATGTTCAATACATAGACCTATGCATTTCTCTTTGTTGTGAATAAATAGAAAAATCCTTCACTTATCTTTTGGACAGATGTTAAGATGTGATTTCATGCAACATACTGATTATGACACAACTGTTGTATCAGGGTATTATTGGTATCACGAACCATGTATCGCATGTCAAATCATGAGCTACCCTGTGATTCCCACCTGAGCTTTTCCAACTGTGACACATTAAAAGGGCATAAAACGTAATGTACGTATGTATAATTACACATGGGCGTTTTCCCGCGAGCTGTGTAGCTGAGACTCACTCATGCGGCCACTGCGAAGATCCTCCTGTGAGGTTGGCATGTCTGCAGACGTCGTGTCCGACTCTGTTAGGATCTCTTTGGTGAAGTTGGAGGGAAACATCCCAGTCTTGCCATTGAGAACGCCCTCCCACCAGCCCTCCTCTACCTGCACACACGCATACAGAGACTTTTGTGTTTTCAGTGATACTTGTGCAAGGAAAAATGTAGATATTTGAAATGATAGACTTACACTTTTAAAAATGCTTCATCTCCATTATCACTGTTAAAATACAGTGGTGTAAAGAGGCCGAGGAAAGTCAGCTACAGACTTTTTTCACAGGAGGCAGATTTATTCCCAGTGAGATTATTTGCTCTCTCACCATCCCCCCCTTCCTCACATATACTTCACACCAAGTATAGAGAATAATATAAGGTGACTCTAATTTTTTTTTATTAATTTATACACTGGTATATACAGTAGACCAATATTTCAGATTTTCCTCCAAGTACCACCAGAGGGAGCTCATGTACCTCAGTTTGAGAACCATGGACCTAAACATTATAAGACCCTTCTTAAGGGCAACATTGTTTAAATGATCTCCTTGTACATAAAAAATATACAATAGAAAGTCTGAGGTTTTTAATGTCACTTTCAATCTAAAATTAGATGCCAACATAGAAAATAATAGAATTATCTACATGCATAAGGCGGAGACACATCTTCATGTTCTCACTAAACTAGGAAAAAAAATGATTAAAAAAAAGTGATTTATTTTGATGCCAATTTCACTATATAGATTAGATTTTCTAAAATCAGTTCACTACACAATCAAATTAACAAAAATACAAATTGTCAGTGCCCTCTGCTGGACAAATCATGCAACACACCACAAACAAAAGATAACAAAATATCTAATAAAAGAAGCGAAAAAATAAAAGATTATTTTGAGTGTTCTGAGGGGGGGTTATGTACTCACGCCTGTGTAGGGCAATTATTTTATTGCTTACAAAATTAACCGTGATTTGATAATCAATTAACTCAGTTTAAGTGTTTGTTGTTGTTTTTTTAATAATTAAAACAAACTCCCTTGGTTTTGTTTTTGTGTGAATGTGAATATTATCTGGCTTCTTTGCTCCATAAAACAAATTTGTCCTTCAAACGGTTCAAATAATTGGGTTTGTGAGCAAAACATATGAGAACGTCATCATTTCAAAGGTTTGTAAAAACACCGATCAACGTTTTTCAACATTTTATGGACCAAACAACTGGTTAATTAATCTAAAAATGAACGAGTCCAGTTAAATATAAGTCTTACCTCTGCTATGATGTCAATAATGTCTCCAATTTTCAACTCCAGCTCGTCTTCATGCTGCGGCACGTAGCTGAAAGCAGCTTTACACCGTCGCTTACGGATTTGCTCTCCTGCAACACAACACACACACACACACACACACACAACATACTCATGTTCCTCACATGACATAATTGGCTCACACACTTACCCGTAATCCATGACTTCTTAGCAGTGGGCAAGCAGGTGTTCCCTGGCTGATTAGAAGCCCTCATGGCTGAACACGCTGACCTTTGACCTTTCCATCTGACAACGGTGGGACCAGCACTGACACCAACTGCCTGACACTGGCCTCGCAGTTGTTTGTCCTACACTTCTCATTACTCTTGACTCATTCCACACCAGCTGAGGCCTCCACATTTAACCCTGCTGTTCCTTCACTTGTCCACAAGGGGTCATGCCACCTTCAGTAGACTGTTGATGTTGGATCTTTGGAGCCATGTTATATTTTGTTGTAGCTGGGTTTTGTTTTGTTTTTGTATTTTCATAATAAGTGTGTTCCTCTTTATGGTCCCTTTGTGTTAACCTTCCATTAGTGTAGCTGTTTTGTGTCTCTTTGTTATTTTTATTTATTTATTTATTTTTACCTTTGTCATCTTTTCTCAAATATTTTTGCATCTCCTTGTGGTTGTGAATATTTGTGCCTCTCTGTGGTTAGTGTCCATCTCTTTGTAGTTGTTTTGTGGATCAAGTTGTTTTGTTTCTTTATACACTTTGCTTTTCTTTTTTGTTGTTTTATGTCTTTTTGTAGCTGTTTTTGTCTCTTTGTTGTCATTCTGTGTCTCTTTGTTGTCATTCTGTGTCTCTTTGTTGCCATTCTGTGTCTCTTTGTTGTCATTCTGTGTCTCTTTGTAGTTTTAAAGTCTCTTTGTTGTCATTCTGTGTCTCTTTGTTGTCATTCTGTGTCTCTTTGTTGTCATTCTGTGTCTCTTTGTTGCTGTTTTATGTCTATTTGTTGCCATTCTGTGTCTCTTTGTAGCTGTTTTTGTCTCTTTGTTGTCATTCTGTGTCTCTTTGTAGCTGTTTTATGTCTATTTGTTGCCATTCTGTGTCTCTTTGTAGCTGTTTTTGTCTCTTTGTTGTCATTCTGTGTCTCTTTGTTGTCATTCTGTGTCTCTTTGTTGTCATTCTGTGTCTCTTTGTTGTCATTCTGTGTCTCTTTGTTGTCATTCTGTGTCTCTTTGTTGTCATTCTGTGTCTCTTTGTTGTCATTCTGTGTCTCTTTGTTGTCATTCTGTGTCTCTTTGTTGTCATTCTGTGTCTCTTTGTTGTCATTCTGTGTCTCTTTGTTGTCATTCTGTGTCTCTTTGTTGTCATTCTGTGTCTCTTTGTTGTCATTCTGTGTCTCTTTGTTGTCATTCTGTGTCTCTTTGTTGTCATTCTGTGTCTCTTTGTTGTCATTCTGTGTCTCTTTGTTGTCATTCTGTGTCTCTTTGTTGCCATTCTGTGTCTCTTTGTAGCTGTTTTATGTCTATTTGTTGTCATTCTGTGTCTCTTTGTAGTTTTAACGTCTCTTTGTTGTCATTCTGTGTCTCTTTGTTGTCATTCTGTGTCTCTTTGTTGTCATTCTGTGTCTCTTTGTAGTTTTAACGTCTCTTTGTTGTCATTCTGTGTCTCTTTGTAGCTGTTTTGTGTCTCTTTGTAGCTGTTTTGTGTCTCTGTGTAGTTGTTTTTGTCTCCTTATGCTCATTTTGCATCTTTAATGTAAACAGTCACTAAAAAGTCACATTCCGCCTCTTTGACCTCACCTCAGACCGCATGTGTGTTCATGTGTGTGTCTACATATTAGGTGTGTAGTGCATGTGCACATGTTTGCAGTAGCATGTTGACAAATGTTTGACCCAAATCCTTCCTGACTGTAATAGGATCATTGTTGGAGCCTTGATGATTTAAAGCTGTCTAACGATGACAGTGCATGAATGTACGAGTCTGCATGTGTCGGTGTTGAATACCTTTCCTTCCCGGCCGAACGCTGGGGTCAGACACGGGACTGGCCCTGCCATTCGTGAGGTCAGATTTGATCATGCTTGCCTGCCCTCCATCCCGCTTCCCTTCTTTCTTTATCTCCTACACAGAGCGAGGAAGAAGAGACAAACAGTAAAGTCATGAGGAAAATGTAAAGCTGCAAAACACAATTTAATGAATGATGTTAGTCATAGTCAAAATGTTGTTTTTGGAGTACTTCTGCAGCTCATTAAGCAAATTGGTTTTTTTTTTTAGCAATTTTTTTGTTTGTTTGCATCAGGCTGACATGGGTGGAGCTGTTCTGTTTTTGTTTGCAAAGAAAGCTTTCACCTCAAAACACAAATTTGTTCATAAAATAATTTTAAATGAGTGAGTATATACTACGTATAACATATAAGATATTTAGGGGTAGCATATTTCATTTCTGCCTTACAGACTGGACCTTTAAATGTCAGCGGCCCTTACTGTTTATGTGCAGACGTCCAGCAACAGCTCGTAAACACTGTACAAACACACAGACGCTGAACTCACTGACTCTCTGTTCCCAATGACTTCCCCTGAATCACGAGACAGCAATGAGACACTGATCAGGAGAAGCGGAGACGGAGACGGATGGACAAACACCGCGACAACAAGCAGGCAGATGGGAGGAGGACAAACACAGAAATCGACGCTTAAACATCAACACTAGACGTTCGCGTCTCTTCTCCACATTCATCATGACTTTGTTTCATGAGCTCGTGGCCTGTGGGGAGAGCAGCTCAGTGAGGCAGAGCAGCCTGGATACACTGACTCACAGAGTCTAAATCATTCACACACACACTGTGGCTGTGTTTGGCCTGGTGTGGTGTAAAAAGCCTTAATGAGCCGCAGAAATCCAAAAATATCAACACAACCAAACAACAACAAGTGAAGCTCATTTAAGGCCATAGAGGCGTTTTAGAGCCGGGCATAATGAAGGAGGAAGTGTCAGGTTTTTTTAATAAAGCAGCCTGCTGGCACCAAACATAGCAGAGATTCACATCCCCACTAGTTTAGAGCCAATTAAAATGTGAGTATGTGATACTGCTCTGCCAAACACAAGCGCAGTTGATTAAAAACATCAGAGACGTTTGATCACTGTGTTTTGGAGTCTTTGGAGGAAGAAAATAGCCGAAAAAAGACACACAATAAACATAGGTATAGCTCACTCTCACTGGAGCTGTTGAGTGAATATATCGCAGATACACACTATTTTGCAATATTTTGATCGGGGTGAGAATCAGCAGAGACTGGCTGAGTATTTTGAGTGTCACAAAATAGACACCCCCACCCCCTCACCCCTAATTGTGAAACCGTAAAACTATCGTGAAAATGCCTTATTGTGGTGTCCCATCCCTGAGAATTATGTCCTTGAAATAGCTAGAAATGGCACTAATGTGTTGTGAACAGTTTAAAAGGTGAAAAACAACTGTATCGGACCGATACTGGTATTGGTAGATACTCAAGTTTGTGATATCTGTATTGTTGACACAAAAAAAGTGTTATCTAAGCGAGAGAATAAGAATGGAGAGTGGAGCGCTTTGTATATGTGTACATATACAGAAAAGGAATGATTGAGGTCCGGAAATTCAAATAACCACGACTTAAACAGTTTTATCAGATATGAAAATATGTGCGTCAAACATCAGCCACAGAAAAACCCATACAGGTCGACCTCGAGACGAGTTGGAGAGTTAGACCGGGCTCTTCTGTGTGAATTCATCAATACACCTTCCGTCTCCGTCGTCCGCTGACATCACTTTGCTGACGTCTAGCGCTCACAGTTTGCTAAGTGGGCTAATGCAGCATCAATGTAAATGTAAAACCCAGGAAAACAGGCATTGATTGTGCAGCAGCCACAGCACAGACGAGCCGCATGCCTTTACATACTGCACAAACACACATATACACGTTTTTACTGTTTTGCTTCACGACAAACAAATCTGTTATCCACTAAGGCTGCTTATGTAAATAATTATTAGGATATTTGCTTTTGGAAGCGGAAAATAATGACTGTGTGGTTCAGCAGATGAAGAATAGGGAAAGGAAAAACTGCAGTATTCTTGGAGGCCTTTGTTACAACTTGGACTGGATTCATCATGCTCTACTGCAATTCCTCCTGTGGGGATATGGAGGTAACGCAGAGTTAAAGGAAACCCAGCTGAAACAAGGGGGAGGACAGCGCGATTCATCATATCAGGACAGGAAACACCTGCATTATGTACACAACAGCGTTGTATATGTGTATGTGTGTGTATGTGTGTGTGTGTTTGTCCGTGTGAAGTGTCCCTGACAGCAACAACGCCGTTTACACCGCACCGCTTTAATGTTAAACATTCCTTTGTGAAGCTCCTGTCAGCCCGAATCTTTGACCTTTTCTTCTTCCAGCAGCCGCAGATAATGTGGAACAATGCGCTGCAGCAGCGAACGTCTACGGTGTGAGGACATATTTGTCTCAGTAACAGTCTAAAAAATAAAAATGCAACTCTGACAGAGAGGGGGAGAGGGAAAAAAAAAAGCAGAAGGAAACTGACAAAGCGTGTATATATATATATAAACATGAAATGCAGAGAACAAGTGATGCACTTCCCCAAAAGTGATGATTTTCCAACTCGTTTCTTAAACAACGTCGTTATTGTGCAACTTTTATTCACTCATCAAACTGACTTTTACACCATATGTCAGATGTTCAACTTCCACTCCCAGGGGCCCACGCTGTTTAAGACATACAACAAATCACTAAAACTACCAGAGATCCCTGTTCTGTCATTGTAATGATTTCACAGTAAATTTAAACGTGTAAAAGGTAGAAAGGTTTATTGGCCAAAACGGAATATTCTGCACACAAATATATTTGTTAAAATAGAAATCACCTGTTTTTTTGTAGCCTTTAAAATTGTTAGGCAAGGGCCTTGTTTTATGGAGACCGCCATCTTGCAACCACATGTTTCTGCAAAACACAAGCCTGAGCATGCGTTTTGCATTTTGAAGCGTACCAAGCAAACGAAAATGAATGATATCCTTTTTGGTATGTGAAGGCCACCATAGTTCCCAGACATGCTTCGAAAAGAGATGGGTAAAAGAAGATGTCTTTCATTTGTCACAATATCCATTGTATTCACAGTTTGATGTCACAAATTCTTACATCCTGTACCTTTAAATTAACTAATGTGCAAGTTTTAGCTGTCGCTATATAACCAACATTCAGCATCTTACACGGTAATTGCTCTCCCTCACCAACAATTGTCTCTAGCAGTTTAAATCAATGCCACTGCTACCTTGTTTTACCTCGAAGTTTTAAAAAGTGATGGAAACTTAGCATGCTAACCAGCAACAAACCGCCCAGCCAGCCAAATCTCTGACAGCAAGGCTCTAGTTTCCATTCGATTCTCTTGCATATTTAAAGTTTTTTGTAGATTTAAGAAAATCACACCATTCCACACCATTGTGGAAATTATCAAGAATGTTTTTAGCATGCTAACCAGCTAGCCTCCTCCCGTTCCCATAATGAATCCCTTGGCGTAGATTGTCCTGTTTTGGCGTACTTGCGATTATTTTTGATAAAGTTAAAGCCAAATGATGTGTGTTACTAAATATGTACATTATCTACAGTACTTCCTTTAACCACCAACAGCTTGTTTTACTTCTTTTTATTATACGTTTTAAAAAAATAATAGAAACCTAGCATACTAATCAGCTAGCCACGGCACAGCCAGCCATTCCCTTAACGAAAGCATACATATAAATATATTTTTATGTGAAATGTAAAATTATTGTGATTATTCTCACACGTCCAGGATTTCTTTTATGCACATTCAAAATATGCATAGAGATATTTGGATAGGAAATAGTTACTAAGCAGATGGCGCAGTAAAACCTCTTAACCTCTTATCTCTTATCTTAAAGAAACAAATTCAGTCTAAGACAAATTGTCCATAAGTTCAACAACCAAAAGAAAGTGTCAACTTCAGCAGGAGGTTTGCAAAATCGAACTTATCAAAACAGTTATCAGCTAATTCAGCTGCTCGACGACACCACAAAGAAAAACGTTGACCTTGACTTGCAGAGCAGATCAGACTCGGAGCATGTGGAACTGATTTGCAATTCCTGCTTGTCTAATTCACAGAGGTCAGATGACTCCAGCAGTTCTCATAAACAGGATATCCTCCACCTCTGAATGGACACTGGGCCTGAGGGGACTTTCAGGATTTAACTTAAGCGTACTGTAAAATTGCAACATTGTCTTGCATTGTGTGTTTGTCACCGTTTGAGTCATTTTCTGAGCAGGAACTGCAGAAATGTGGGGATTTGCTGGTCTGTCATATTTCATAGGGTTGGTGAAACAAAATACGGCATTTCATTCATTTTGTTGGTTGTTTTCCCTCTTTTTTTCATATTTTTTTCTGTAGGCAAATCAGTTAATCTAGATTTCATGGCTCAATATCACTTTTCCATGTCCGATACTGGGACCAATATCACCAACCTTAAGTACTTACTGCTACTGTCTGATACAGTCATTTTACACTTTTTAACCTACAAAGGCTACAAACAATGCATTTGCATTTAACATCTACAGCAATTTCAAATACATAATTCTACAATTACAAAAAAACAGCCCACGCTCAGCTAAAATGCTAAAATTCTTCTTTGGTTTGGATTGTATTGGATTTTAGATTTCTCTTTTTCAGATAGCTGATCGAGTGATACCAATACCAAGTATCATATTCTTAATATTCATGGTGCTTAAAGTTCCTCTGGTGGAGTGGAGCTGAACATTTTTGAGTAGTCTGAGAGCCACTGCTTTAGATCAACCCTAATTTGAACCTACATCTTGTCAGTGTACGCTTCAGATACTGCAGCCTTTATTTTTTTTGAGAAAATTTTTTGATTTATTGATTGGTATCCAACCATTCATACTGCGTTCATGTTGACATTCTCGTTCCGCATTAAACATTATTCGCTTTTCCGTTCATAATTTGCCATTAGTCTTAAAATGGCAGCAGTACGCGAAATCTTATTGTATTTCTATAATTAACACTATCATGGCAGACGTTTGTAAGATGTAATAATGGCCTGGGCCTTTTCTGACACCTGTCTGAGCGCTTCCTCTGCGACTAGTGTCAGCTACGTCTTGTAAATACATCACTTGTACACTAGTTAAAAACATATAAATAAGCCAGACTCAAAGCATTTTTTCTGTCACTGGCGTTAACTTGTTGACCTCCACAACAGTCAACCCCCAGCAAACACACACATTCATCAGCATTGCAGAGCTCAGGGTCACTAATTCCCATAACTAGATTCTTATGACAGACCAGTCTGGTATTACTGCACACACACACACACACGCACACACAAACACACACGTTTGCATAGCATTCATAGTGAGGACCCTCATAGACATAATACATTCCCTAGCCCCTTAACCTAACCTTAATCATCACAACTGTCTAACCCTAACCCTATCCTAAACCCTCCTATCCTATTAATACTGCTATTGGTACATTTAATATTGTATTTTATTTTTTGTATTTTATCTTACTATCTTATATTGCTATCTTAATATGTCCTGGTTGTTTTTGTATCCCATTGTGTTGTTACTGGCACTGTGTGTAATGCTGCTGCTACACTGCAATTTCCCAGCTTGGGATTAATAAAATCTATCTATCTATCTATCTATCTATCTATCTATCTATCTATCTATCTATCTATCTATCTATCTATCTATCTATCTATCTATCTATCTATCCCAATTCAAGTCCTAACCCTAAAACCAGGTCTTAACCTTGAAAAAAGCACTTTTGAGGGTGTGACAGACAAAAGAGTGAGGACCAGCCAAAATGTCCTCACTTTGTCAAAATGTCCTCACTCCCTTAGCTTTTAAAGTTTTTTGGTTCTCACAAAGATACCCATACAAGAGCTTGCACACACTCACACTGTCTGTCTGTGACAGTGTGAGTGTGTGAGTGAGTGTGAGAACTGTGACGGTCACTCAGCAAAAGAAAAACAAAAACAAAAACAAAAAAACCCACCCACAGCAAACCAACCACCTGACAACAGACGGACTTGTGTGAAACTGTGAGCCCTGCTCTCTGTTGGCCTTTAACACGCCTCTACTTCCTCCCCAGTGAATATGTGAACATGACGCTTCCCTCTTCTCACCACTATGAAAAAAAACACCCGGTTCTGCTACGACAGCGCACATCGAAAGCTTCCACTGACATTGCTCCATTCTCGGTCACAACTAGGTCTTGCTTTCTTTTGAAATTCTATCCTAACTGCTAACTGCAGACGCCCGTGAAAGCTCAGATTTAAAGTCCAAGATGTTGCTTAAATAAGTTACATTACAGACGAACAGACAGACATGTTGTGCTTTTTTTTCCCTCCCAATCACTACATCTAACCCAGTTAAACCATTAGGGAATATTGTGAAGTGACTTGTTAGACCACCATGCTGAGGCATTTCCTGTTGCTTCTTTTACTAATTTATTAAATCTACATTCTATAAAAAGAGGACCTGTGACACATATTTGAAACTGTCCTCCTCTGTGGCTTTCACTACCCTACCCTAAATTCAAATACCAATCACAAGGCAACCCAACACTCACTCTGTTTGCCATATAATCCAGCTAGCTACATGAAAATGGACTACGGGTCCATTTTCACATTGTCTGTCTGGCTATCTCATCATTAGACTGCACTTTTAAACCTGGAAATTGAAGTCTCTTAACTCCTCATTCTCCCTGCACCAAAGTTAATTGAGAAAATGTGCGTTTTTAGCTCACCGGGACACAGTAATTGCTGGTCTACATCTGCCTCTTTTAGTAAAGCCGCGTCACTTAGGTAAATAAGAAAAAAAAAAAAAGGTTTTCAAACACAGAAAACATCAGATAATATATTCGAACCTACTGATGGAGGCAGCAGTGGATTGATAACTTCAGTTTTTTCCATATTGTAAAATCGCAGATTTTCTTCATGGGCTTTGGTGCAGGGAGTGAGTGGCCAGACTGCAGCCATAAAAGAGCTGTCTAGCATCAAGAAATAAAAAGAGGCAAACATGTTTTAGACTTAAGAAGGTGAAGTCGGGGTTGGAAATGTATTTATACCTCATATAACCACACTTCAAAAAAACATGAGCTTTCCCTTTGAAACCGTCAGTAAAACATGCAGAAACACCAAAAGGAACTACGGCACAGGGTTCCAGCGGGAGCTGCATGATTAGTGTGCTGTTTGTGGTTTTATGAAGTGTGCAAGAGAGGGAAACGGTGGCGGAGGGAGGGGGGTGACTGTGATTACTCACCCTGACAAAGTTATCCGGGAACAGCCCCCTGCGTCCTCCCAGCTCCCCTTCCCACCATCCTCCATCGTCTCGCCGTATGTTCACGATGATGTCACCCACCGTCAGGCTCAACTCATCGTCCTGCTGAGCCTCATAGTCGAACTCCACCACGGCCTCCACTGTGCACACGACACGGAAGACGCGGTTAGTGTGTCGCGCGGCGACAAACTGGGTCAAACTGTGCACAAGTGTTGATTGTATGCAAACACTGTTTACTCTGACCTGCAACGTCGCAGCGGGAGGGAAATTTGGCTTTAGTTTTTACCTCCCCAGTGCAGCTCAGATTCTGCTGAGTGTTTCATTTCCTTAAAATAAAAGCCTTTATTCACACAAAAATGGCCTGTTCTCTGGAACAAGGCTGGAAAAATCCTTGAGGGGGAGGTGGAAAATACCTGCACTGACAAAGCTCACACAGTGAATTCAGCAAAACTTCCACTGCCCTGATTCCATCAACAATAAAATTGTATTATATTCACTGGTCTGTGAGAGATTAGGATTTGTTTAATTTTTGACAGTTGTCACTGATTTACAGCTTTAGCTCAGTGACATGGGGCTCTCTCTAAAGCCACATGTGGCTGTACCATTGAAAATAAGAACAACAATATATTTATTGTATTTTATTTCGATTTAATCTTCCAAAGTGACCACTCCTTATTTAGAGATTAAGGCGATAAATAAAACTGTTATAATTTTTGTCAAATATTTCATTAATTTAAAAGTGGGTTACTTTTTATTTTACTAACGACGGTAGGATTCAAAATATTTTTGTTTCATTTTAAATTAGGCCCATGTTTTCCTTAGAAACAGTAGTTCTAAAACTCCACAAATGCAACAAACTATAGCTCTTCAATATATAAAGCTTTATACATGATGTTATCCATATTTTATGGCTTGAATAAGTTTTGCAGCTCTAGATTTATTTTATTTGGGCCAAAAATGTCTCTTCTGATACTAAAGTTGGGCTGTTTTTCAGTGAATAAACGTCTGTATTGACTGTATTTCCAAAACAAGGGAACTTAGTCAATAAAAAGTCATGTATCTAATATCAAGTTTCAAATAAAAATCCACTAAAAACATTCATTCTTTATGCACACACATAAACACCTAGTGGCCGCTCCTGGAGCTGCAGGCACTGAGTAATTGTATAGTATTGTTAACCCTAACCCTAAGCGCATGCACGCACATGCACGCACATGCACACACATGCACGCACATGCACCCACACAATCACATCGGACAGTTTAATCTGCGTGGGCAGCTAATTGGGGGGGCGGGGGGGTTATGGGGGTTTTGGTAACCATGGAAACATGAGCACAAAGGGGTAGATATGACTCAGACACACAAGCATCCTAACCACAACCACCCCTCCACCACACACACATGCATACATACATGTGTGTATAGTCTGGCTCTAAATGTATTTAATTAATTTAGACCGCAGACATGTATCACACCACTATGAAGGAGGAGACAACGCAGGAGTCCCACGTTTGCTCAGATGGGGAGGAGGATTCTGGGTCCAGATAACGTGAGCGATCAGCTGCAGACGAGTCACTGACGTGGCACGCGACACGTTCAGTGACAACCCCCCAACCGTTTCTTTTATTGCTCTCAGCTGTGCTGTTTGTGAGGAAGTGGCAGAAACCATGAGAGTGGAAGCAGCGGCTTCTTCAGGAAGGAGGAAGTGCGTACAGTGAACCGATAGCTTGCGGCATCTTGTGCTGCCGACCACAGTGCAGTATGATACTGTACATGTGAGCGGCATCTCAAGACAGCACGCCACGCTTCACCACCCACCCATGTCAGTCACCAACACAGGCAACGGCGGAGATGACGACCGAGGCCAGTGAAAGTTAAAAGCTGTGCCGTGTCTGGTGCACAGCTGCACAGACAGAGAGGAAACTGGTCCTGAGACACATTAACAGTGGATATAAATAATTGGTACATTCATTTAACGCCTTAACAAAAGACTCTCCACGTCCATGATATACTAAGAATATATTCAACTTATGTTCTCGCTGTTAAACAACCTTTTTTTTTCCACCTGGACCCTGAACTTTGTGACATTTTGTAAACCTGCTTACTCTGTGCACCAAAGTCCATAGAGAAAATCAGCAATTTTTACATCATAGCACAAAGGAGATGTTGATCCACAGCTGCCTCTATCAGTAAGTTAAAATGTGTCATTTTATGATTTCAGTGTTTGAAATATTTAATTCAGATTTGTCAAAGTCACACAAGCCTATCAAACGAGGCGGCAGCAGACCAGCAGCTACTGCATCAAGGTGAGCTTAAAAACGCTCATTTTCACTATGGACTTCTGTGCAGGATTCAGTAACTGGGTTTCAGGAGGAGGGCACGACTCGGGCAGAACTGATTTTATGTCAGGTTTTCATGCAATCGCACTTTAAAATAATCTTTATAAAGCTGTAGTAAGTAGGGTAGCTATTAAACTAGTCAATGTTAACACTCTTCTCCAGATTAATAAGGTGAAAAATGACACCTACTCCATCTTTAGTGCATGAAAGACTGATATTGTGAGGTATAATTTTTAGCTTGTGGTTCCACATCAGGCCCCCTTTGCCTGGGGCCCCCACTGTCTCTTGCAGACCTCAGCTTGAAAGCACAAGAGACAAAAATGTTAGAAAGCCTACAGACAAAACAAAACGTCCCCTCAAGTGGTCAAGCAAACGCCCGCGCACCCATACAGGAAGTGAGACGAGGCAGTCCGAACAGCTGCACTCAGTTTAGATAAGGGGAAACAACACCACGCTGGTTTCCAGCTAACCTGTCATTAGCCGTGCGTATGTTTCAGATCTGCTGACGATGATGTCAGCAGCAGCTGCGCGTCTCTGTCTGTGAAACACTGGCGTTGGACGGGAGCCCACAGGGAGTCAGAGTCGCCCACTCACAAGTGTGCACCGGATCGCAGACTTCAGCAAATTCTCCCACATTAAAGGAAAATCCCAACCATTCTCTCCGTGTACACAGACACTCTGTGACTGAACGCTTCTTAATTCCCTCTGCTGCTGCTGCTGCTGCTGCTGCTGCTGCTGCTGCTGGAGCGATTTTGCTTCTTAGTCGTGGCACTCCTGTTTTATAGAGCACCTTTTGACCAACCTCCAATAATGAGATTTTTCGGCATTCATCTTTGGATTTTCCATGTAGTTGGAGAGAGAGGGGACAGTCTTCTGACGTGTTTGTGTTCCTCACTGTCGAGGATACTAATAATAGTAGCGAAACTGACTCTCCTAACATGTTGCCGCGTCTTGAAGAAACTCCTTTGTTTTCAGTTCTGACAGACTGAAGGTCAAAGTTCCGTCTTTTCTTTTTTTTTTCATTAATACTGAAGCAACAGCAGAGTTAGAAGAAGATAAGCACCGGTGTTTTGTCTTCATATCCTCATTTTTACAGGAAGATGCAAATAAATAGCCATAACATGGATCTCAAATGACATACAAGGTCCATCACTATAAGACCGTTGAAGTCAGAATAACCTATACTTACTGTATTTATTTAAAGTTCAAACATTGAGGAGGGTTAATCAACAGAAATTGAATATATATAGTCCCCATACATATGTTTGTGTCAGGGTATGACACAAACATTAGACTAAACTTTAAAGTAAAAAATAAATAAACTTTTATTTATTGGGCTTTGCTAAAAGAATTTGCTACGGCAGCCTGAATGGACAAACCGGCCAGAATATGCATTTACAAAACATGTGTTTTGAAGCATAAGATTAGTCCATAAACAAAGAAGAATGACATATTTATCGTCTGGTATCGCCTTGGACAGACATACTGTAGGTGTCAGTATATATTCTAATGCATGCAGAGGTCAGCTAGGGTCCGTGTAAAGTAAATTTCGTCGCCCACTCATTTCCCCCACCTTGACTGTGAGTCTGTACAAACCTTACCTACCAACAACAAACAATACAGCTAGGGGTGAGCTCTTGTTCTGGTCGAAAGGTGCAATAAAGAGGACGATAACCGCGTCAGTCTACTTGAGGTTATAAGAAGGAGGTCCTTAAGTTGAGCTAAGTTAAGTTA
The DNA here is from genome assembly GCA_016785285.1 of Brachirus orientalis. Classification (NCBI taxonomy): domain Eukaryota; kingdom Metazoa; phylum Chordata; class Actinopteri; order Pleuronectiformes; family Soleidae; genus Brachirus; species Brachirus orientalis. The sequence goes on along the minus strand of JAFBJR010000258.1, from coordinate 10,485,892 downwards.
AGTTGAGTTGAGTTACTCAAGGTTAGAAATTGCTGCCACTGGAATGGAACGTGAGGTCGATATCATCTACTGATAATTATCATCTACTGATTGTACAAAGTAGTACAATAGTCCCTTTTTCACCAAAATTACCAGGATCTAAGCTACCCGGGTAAATGTTCCTGGTTTCATCGCATCGGAATCATTCGCTCATTCATTCCGTTCGGTGCGCAAAGACCTTTAGAACGATACGTGCTTTCACGTCAGTGTCTCCAAAAGTCTCAAATAACACAAGGAAAAGACACTAGATTTGTCGCTAGTTGCTGTATTTCGCTAAAAAGTCGCTATGTTCGCGAAACGGAAACGGCCGCAAGATGTGTTCCACACAGCCCCTCCCCTCCAAAGTTCCTGGTAATCTGAAAAGTCCCTAGTCGCGAGTAGGTACTAATTTTACCCAGGGTAAAGCATTTACCCGGGTAATATTTAGGTGGAAACGCACTGAGGTTTTTAAATTGCCCAGGTAAATGAGAAAAGTTCCTATGCCGGAGCCTAACACTTCCCTCCACTGTTCGAAGTTCCCAATCGCAATTTGAAGTCGCAGTTCAAAGTTCTTTAACACACACAAAAGCTGAGTCTTGCTTGAATGCAGAAATGCAAAACGGAACGTAAAGATTGCAGAACAGTGTCCAAATGTGTAGGTATCTCATGGTGCAAAAACTTAGTCAAATTCTTTATAACGTGTACATACGCTTGACCTAAAGCCAAGCATATGTTCATGTACAAAAACATGAAAAGAAAAGGGAAGTCATTCCCCCATTCACACAGGTGTCCTTTTAATGACCCTGCATTGACTTCCATTCATTAGGACAGTCTAAGCAAAGCATTATTCCCAAATAATAACAATAACCACTTAATGTCTAACCCCAGCCTTAACCTAACAACAACTCAAATCTTAGTCCTAAACTTAACCAGCTCTTCAGCCTCATCGGGACCAGGTTTTGGTCTCCATGAGGACTACTGGTCCCAACAAGGTCAGTGTTTAGAGACAAGAGAGACGCTGCGCAGAGCCTGAATGTGAACGTGTCAACATCTGCAACTCATCAATGTGATCCGATACTATTTCTGAAATCGACACGGGCGCGCGGCAGGCGCCCACGCGGAAAGACGGAAACGTGCGAAAACGGCGTACGCGCGAAGTACGAGCCCAAAACGCTAGGTGTGAAGAGAGGAGACGTCAGGGGAGGTAAGAGGGAAAGGCGAGGAGATGAGGAAGGAAGGAAGGAAGGAAGGAAGGAAGGAAAGAAGGAAGGAAGGAAGGAGGGATAGAAGCTGCTGCTGGAGCAGGCAGCGCGCATCTGGAGCGGGCGTTCATTCCAGCTCATCCAGATGCGCGTAAACGCGCCGGGCGGCTATTTTTGGACGGACTGCAAAAAAAAATAAGAAGCGTAAAAACACAAGGACGGCGTCTCACCCATTTATGTGTCCCGGTGTGCGGTGGGTTGCTGTCCTGCAGGGTGGCTGTTCACGGGGATGGTGGCTGCTCCAGTTGTACTACAGATCCGCTACAGCAGCGGGAGGAGCGTCAGATGAAACCATATTCCTTCCTCTTTTTGTCTCCAGTGACACAAACAGAGGAGGCAGAGCGAGAGAGAGAGTCACCGGCAGCGATGAAGAGCAGACCTCCCTCTCCCTCTCTCCCCCCCTCTCTCTCTCTAGCGCTCTGTGCTGCCTTCAGGTGCACTGCGTAAATCCCGTTCTACCAATTTGCGTAAGTCCCTAACGCACATGTATGAAGATCGGCCTAAAGTAACGTGACGCAATCGGTGCATTGCAGATGGTGGACACACAGTTACATGCAAAGCATAGACCAAACATAAACGATTTTATAAAGTCGTATTTTTTTTATATAACCCAACAAAATATAGCATTTATGTTATATAAAAAAAATTACAATGAAAATCAAAATAAACACCTGTAACTGATATATTATATTATATTATATTATATTATATTATATTATATTATATTATATTATATTATATTATATTATATTATGGCTGTTAATTGATTATTAATCAAATTCTAAATTAATCGATTTAAAATTGATAATTGATTAATTAAGCATTTTCAGGTTATGTACATCTGGTTTCTTTGCTGCATATAACATATAAATCATTAAAACTGATTAATTTTGGTTTGTGAACAAAAACATGACATTTTGGTTACTCAGTTAATCAAGAAAATAATTCACAGTCCAGTTGATTATAAAATAATTGCAGCAATTGCAGCATTATATATTATATTATATTATATTATATTATATTATATTATATTATATTATATTATATTATATTATATTATATTATATTATATTATATTATATTATATTATATTATATTATATTATATTATATTATATTATATTATATTATATTATATTATATTATATTATATTATATTATATTATATTATATTATATTATATTATATTATATTATATTATATTATATTATATTATATTATATTATATTATATTATATTATATTATATTATATTATATTATATTATATTATATTATATTATATTATATTATATTATATTATATTATATTATATTATATTATATTATATTATATTATATTATATTATATTATATTATATTATATTATATTATATTATATTATATTATATTATATTATATTATATTATATTATATTATATTATATTATATTATATTATATTATATTATATTATATTATATTATATTATATTATATTATATTATATTATATTATATTATATTATATTATATTATATTATATTATATTATATTATATTATATTATATTATATTATATTATATTATATTATATTATATTATATTATATTATATTATATTATATTATATTATATTATATTATATTATATTATATTATATTATATTATATTATATTATATTATATTATATTATATTATATTATATTATATTATATTATATTATATTATATTATATTATATTATATTATATTATATTATATTATATTATATTATATTATATTATATTATATTATATTATATTATATTATATTATATTATATTATATTATATTATATTATATTATATTATATTATATTATATTATATTATATTATATTATATTATGCCTTCCCTAGGTTTAAAGCACAAATGTCTGATATTATAAATGACTACATACATGCATAATTATTATAATTATAACATTTGTAATCAATACTGTACATTATTTAACAAGGACTGGACACTGCCTATTAGCATTTTGTATTTGCATCATGCCTTTGTTTATTTACAATATTTCTATGTATTGTTTTTGAATCCAATTGATTTTCAGTGCACATTTAAGGACAATTTTCCAGTATTTATACACAAGTTTTTCCCACTCTGTGCTACTTAATACAGTACGTCACTACATCTATGTGCAAAACATACCTTTTAACAATAAGTTAAGAATTAAAAGTTACATTTAGAACACATTATAACAGTAAATATTACTTGGTAATCTTTTAAGCATGATGAACTCAAATGCATATATGATTTAGACCCTCCAGACTTGTCACATCATTAAGATGCATTTTTGATTGAGATTTCCTACAGCCTGTGAAGGCAACATACGCCGGAGCTCAAGCCTCGCACCTGTGCAGCCCAAATCTCGTGATAACTCTGACTCACGATAACGATTGTATTGATATGGAGTCAAATAGACAATTGTAATGTTTGGATTTCGCTTTGGTGTAACAAGAACCACAAATGAAGACAGGAGCAATCAAGAAAGAAAAAGCACCTAATGTACAATACAGCAAAAACACCCCATGGTTCTCAAACTGTGGTACGTGTACCGCGAGTGGTCCATGAGCTCCCTCTGGTGGCACTTGGAGGAAAATCTGAAATACTGTTCTACTGAATAGACCAGGGTATGAGATTGGAGTGGAGCAAATGAAACAAATAAACAAAAAATAATACTGAATAGATTAATTAATAATAGTTAGAGTCAAGCTCCATCTTAATCTTATTTCACTCTACCAGTGTCTGAAGTATATGTGAGGAAGAGGAAGATAATGAGTAAGCAAATTATCCTGTTAAACCATATGCAGATGACTTTGCACTATTTAAAGTAGAAACAAATAGAATAGAATAGAATAGAATAGAATAGAATAGAATAGAACTTTATTGTCAACGTTGCAGGAGCAATGGAATACAGTCTTTATATTAGGCCTAAAAATCTACATCTAGTTACATAGAGATTATGTAGATAGTGCTGCATTATTTTCTATAACTTGTTTCACTTTTAGATTATTTTCTCTGGTTAGGGTTAAATCAAGTCAGTTAGTCCATAAAAATGTACATTTTTGTCTGCCAAACCTTGAAAAGTAGATGTTCTCAAATGTCTTGTTGCGTCCACAAACCAAAATTATTCATTTTAAATGATTTAAACTGTAATATGGAACCAAAAAAAAAAAAAAAGAAAAAGAAAAAGGAAAATATTCACATTTAAGAAGCTGAAAAATCAAAGTGCTTGTTAAAATTGACAGCATAGTTGACATACAATTTGCTAATTGATAATTCATCGCAGCCCTGATGTAGAATCGGCCACATTTTAAGACACACTCACATTTCCTTGTCTCTCTCTTCACCATCTGTGCTGCCTCATGTGTGCGTGTGTGCAGTGGAGCCACTGATTATTTCCTCAGTCAAAGATGGAGCTCGTTCCTCTCCTGAGAAGAGCAGAGTACAGTAAATTTAACACAAAGTGCTGAGGTGACACCATCTGGGACAGTGTTGCTATGACATGATGACGATGATGATGGTGGTGGTGGTGTGCTGCAGTCCCAATTAAATTCTGCCACCTACTGTTCATGTGTCACACACACACACATGCACACACAGGTTTCCATGACTTCAGAGGACATTGCATTGACTTACATTCATTTCCTGGAGACTTACTCCAACCTTAACCTCAGCCTAACTTTAAAACGTGTCTTCGCCTTAAAATGTAGTCCTTTGCAGTATTGGGACCTGATTTCTGTCCCCATAAGGAAGACAAGTCCCCATGATGTGACTGTCTAAACAGATTTAGGTCCCCACAACATAAGGAATACCACGTGCACACACACACACACACACACACACACACATAGTGGGACGTCTCATTTGTGCAAACACTGTTCCCAGCACCTCTATTCACTCTCCTTACTTGCATGTGTAGCTTGATGGCTTCTGCAGCGCTGCAGGAAATTCAAGCAAATGACGCTGATATGACAATATCTTCACTCTTGTCAGGAATTATTTCTCTGCTGAGATGAATTTATGAATTTTTTTTTTTGGGTTGTTTTTTTGTGCACATTTCTTTTTCTCAGGGTGTGAGTAGTGAAGGCATCAGGGCCAAGTGTCCTGGCACAAGGTGAAGGGAACCTTTGTAAACTCCAAAGAAACCAAAGAAAACGGTGTCTCTGTCTGTCTGTCTGTCTGTCTGTCTGTCTGGTCGTGGGATAATGGAAAGTCAAATTTTCTTTGTTGGATGCGTCCGTGCTGTCAATCCACTTTGAAATTTGTTTCTTTACTTAATTAGTCTGTCTTGCATTGCTATTTTCTGTGTCTAAATTAGATTTTCTGTGTCTAACTTAGATTTTCCACTAAAAAGGGTCAGTAATACTAATAATGATAAATGACAAATACACACATTTTGATCCATTCCTTATAGAACTTTAACTGCTTTCAGCTATTAGCATGTTAAATTTATTTTTCTGTATTTTTGTATTTAATAATTTCTTTATTCTTCCATTTATCCATACAATCATTTATTGATTCATTTATTTTATCTGTATTAATTAATTTATTTATGTGTTTTGATGTTATTTATCATCCTCCAGATGAGTGGTCCCCATATAGCTACATAAATAATGACCATTTGCTTCTCAACAAATGATATAACATTAGTCTTGTTGTTTTTACTTATTTGAATAGGGTTTTCAGATATTTCAATGCAGAAATGTTACATATTACACCTTTAAATACCATTGACGTCAACAGGATGGCCCCCTTCGGTTTGGTCAACAGAGCCCCTGTCCGCCCCTGCGGGTGGGCGTGGCATTTGAGCACGTGACTATGACGCGCTTACGTAAGGCGGAAGAGACCATATTAGGAAAGAGCGCGTCATAAGCGGCAGCAGCAGAACGGAGCTGAAACCTGCGGAGAGGGAAGGTAAAAACCACCACGCACTTATTAATTTACACATTTTTAATCCAAACTCAGGTTTCAGTTCGGATTAAACTGCTTTAAATTTTAGTTAAAATGTCCTTTAGTCATTAACTATTAGCTGTAATCTGTAATGACGCAGCACACATCGTTTTAACGCTCGTCTAAAAGTCCACATTTTAGTTTTTTAATTCACAAAATTACTCGTTTTCATTGTCACCTTTTTGGCGACTTTCCTCCTTCTCCCTTTCTCTTATGTGTGTGAGAGTATGGGGGAATAATTATCACCGAAAAATACCTTAATATGTGGCTCAAAGATGTAAATATTTAAAACAGTGATAGGAGAAAATGTTGTGTTTTAATATTAGAAGGGATTTATGTTGTTGAGTCATGGCGTGATGCTGTGTCACGGAGGCTACAACCACTCCCCACTGTTTCCCTGTTTATGCACTTATTTCGTTTAAAATGCACATAAAGTAAATAATGAATGGATGTCCTTCACTTGATTAACTCACTTTTAAACCTTAAATTTGAGTGCATTTTTAGTTTAAATGTCAGAAATGGTAGAATATTGATGATGCACATCATCAGTGAAATGAAAATAACAGCACTTTACATATGTTAACATTGGACTTGTGCAATATATATGAGCAAAAACGACATAGTGGTCAAAATATGGACATTTTGACATTCTATTCACTGTCTGATTTATTGATTTATTTATTGATTAAGTAATCTTTGCTCACAGCCTCACATGTACTTAAGTTATTTTATAGCTCATTTAAGGCGTTGTACAAACCCTAACCCTAAAACTAAGTTTTTAAAATTTTCAGCTTCTTAAATTATGAATATTTCAGTTTTAAATCATTAAAACTAAATAATTTTGGTTTGTGGACAAAACAAGACATTTGAGATCGTCATCATTTTGAGGTTTGGGAAACATTGAATTACAATCGACATTTTATGGACCAAACAACTAATGAAAGATAATATTAGAAGTTAATGTGACCTTAGATAAACAATAAAATAAAGAAACACTGACATTGTCCAAGAGATTTACACAAAAAAAATGTAATTTCTGTACTGGAATCTCTTGTTACTTGCAGACTGTTGACTCAAAACGGGACTATACTGTGTGTGCAGCCGTGTAAATGTGAGTTTTTAAACCAATAAAAGCTGCATAATCATTCACCGTTCACTCACGGAGCACTTCAATAGGAACATTCCACAAAAAAAGTCACAATTCTTCTCGACGTGGATCCCACAAAGTCTCACGTGGCTCCTAATCATGCCTGCAGATATGTTATCTTTTTTAATAAATGAGAGGAGTGAATGGGCATTTCCTGCACTGTTTCAATGGCGAGGATGCAGTTGAGGACAAGTAAGAGTAAATGTCGGCTGTCAGTTGGAGGAGACATGTCCTCCCTCAGCTGCGACGGCGTCACAGTCGTCTGCATCTGACATGTTTATGGATGAAACTAAAAGTTAAGTATTATTGACGGGGGTGAGAAGGCTGTGTTTACCAGGTAACATTGGATCATTGTGGGGTGGTTAAACCAGTTATTATATTATTAAACCAGACATTAGAGATTGCGAAATGGGACAGAAGGGTTTACACGTTATTGAATGCAGCATTTTAATATGGAATTAAATGTATTTTTAAAAATACAGTGTTCAGAATTGTGACAAAGTTAAATAAAGTAACATTTTTGAAGAGAAAATTGCTATAGTGTTAAGCAGCTGTTGGAATTGTTTTTATGTGTATACAGGTATTTGCATAATAGGGCTGCAGCTGTTGTTTGAATGTTGTTTTTTTTTTAATTTAAATCATTAAAAATTATTCATTTTTAATGATTTCTTTGTTTTATGTGGAGCAAACAAACCCCGAAAATGATCACATTTAAGAACTGGAAAAATCTGAGAAATTGTTTGAATTATTTAAAAAAAAAAAAACCAGTGAAACATTATCAGAAATGTTGACATTTCATTAAATAATCAATTACTTATTGCAGCCTTAATGCAAATACAGTATATACAGTTGTATGTATGGATATGATGTGTGATTTTTGAATTGCACAGCTTGTTTCAAAATGATTTTAATCTATCTTTTCACTGCTGTGACCTCGAGTGTCATAAAATGTGCCTTTTTAAATCTTTTTTTTTCGAATGATTAATTAACATCAATAAAAATTTGGATAATTCCTGAGTGGTTATTGCGATTCTTAGTGTTCAACCCCTCAAATTATAGCTGAAACTCTACACTTTGTTCACCATGACGTGGAATTTGAATGGAAACAATCGAGATGTGATTAGAGGAAAAAAGACAAAAGGTTTGTCTGTCCGAATTTATATGTACAGTACCTGACTGTAAATCGTTTACAATCCTCAGAAATAATATGCTGGCTGCTATAGATAATGCTTCATAATGTTAATATTTACATTTAATCTGTTTAGGCTACAATGATCCTGCATACACATGTCAAATTCAATGGGGTTTTGACAGAGATATTGACAAATGTTTCCATTATAAGAGAGTGGGGTTTCTTTAAAATGTTATAATTCTTTTTTTGACGTCATCAGTGGGTACATTTTTAACCAAAATTCAATGGGAAACATACTTGGTTGATCGACCTACCCTTCACAAAAATGTCAGATTCTTCTGTCAAAAACTGTAGACAGGAAGTTGCTAACAGAAGGGCAAACTCGCAGACAAACCCGATTGTTACCAAAATAACCTCACAAGTCAATTTTCTTTTATTTATGGCTGCAAAAACCTCATCGGGTTTCTCGCTCCCGTGCTGCAGGTTGTACGTAAAATAAAGATTTTTGATGCTGTCGCTCCAGTCTCAGGAAAAGAGTCTGTTTATAGAGAAAACAGCCTCCACCCTGTAGAGTTTACAGAAAGCAGATCTGTTCCTCTCTTTTCCTCTCCCTCACCCTTTGTTCATTATGATTATTGTCTGCTGTCCCTTTTATCTCTCCATCTGCCGCTCACAACGTCACCGTCCGTCTGCCTCCGTTTCCCGTCTTTTCAAATTGTAACTGAAGCCACAACAAAGATGGATCGAGTGAGGGCTGCATTTAACAACTTGGTGAGTGTTGATGTCCTTGTATCATGTAACTGTAACAGCTGCCCGTGCCATTGTTTTCCTCTTTTTTTTTTTAATTGTTGTTTTTACCTCTCTCTCTCTCTCTCTCTCCAGAGGAACAGCGAACGCTACAGCAGGTTCTCGCTGCAGCCGGCAGAGGACAGAGCAAGACACGTGGAGGTGAAACTGTCCGACGATGCCACAGATGAGGTCGCGGAGGTCGAGGCCCAGCCAGGCGCTTCTCCGACGAGCATCAGGCCAGAACCTCTGCGTCACAACCGGCGTAATATCTGCTACATGGTCCTGGGGACACTGCTGGTGTTTGTTATTGGTAGGTCATATTTGTTATGTGTTTCAGTGACATTCAAACACAATTTTAAGTATAGTGTAACATTGTACGTTATTTTTTAAAAGGTTAAAACTGTAAATTAAAATCTTAAGATCTTTTATCTAACATTTTATGTTTTTTTTTTTGTTTTTTTTTTGAAGGTTAAAACTATAAATTTAAATCATAAGATCCAAATCTTACATATTACATTATTTTTTTAAGGTTAGAACTGTAATTTAAAATCTTAAGATGTGAATCTAACATTTTATGTTATTTATGTAAAGGTTAAAACTGTAAATTAAAATCTTAAGATCTTTTATCTAACATTTTATGTTTTTTGTTTAAGGTTAAAACTATATCTTAAGATCTAACATATCACATTATTTTTTTTAAGGTTAGAATTGTAAATTTAAACCATAAGACCTGAATCTTATATTTTATGTTATTTTTTTATGGTTAAAACTGTAAATTTAAATCATAAGATCTGAATCTAACAATTCATGTTTTTGTTGTTGTTTTTCTTTTTTAGTTTAAAACTGTAAATCAAAAAAGAAAAAAGAAAAAAAAGATTGCGGGACTAACAGCTACTGACAATCGTCACGATGAACATTATGTTAAATTAGAAAACTAATCCTTGTGTTAGTCAGACTAAAAACAGACTTGTTTGTCCTACTAAAATAGCACAGATTTGAATTTTACAAAGTCAGACCAATGATGCGTTCCATTTACATCAGAAGTTATAACTGGGAGTTGACCCCGTTCCAGCTGAGATGCAAATGTGATGATTCGGGCTAGCTAGTGTTAGCAATACCTGTCAGTTATAACACTCTACATGCCATTTTGCACACACCAACAGCAACATGTCCACGGATAAAATTTAAATAGTACTTTATATGTGACTGATTAATGTGAAATAATCAAGACAGAAGTGAAATTGTTATTACTATTGATGTGAGTGGCAGTGGACTTTTATTGTTGGGGGGGGTTTGTGAGGTTGCTCAGACTTTCCAAAATGGAGTTAAAACGCATCCAGGAAAACACTGTAAAAATCAGGCCAGTAAAGTTATTTGTACAGATTAGAAGACGGATTTTATGCTCAGATATTTAATGAAATTGATTTTTTTTAAAGGATGCTAGAAAGACTTTGGGTGGTGCGCAAACCAGAAACTGCCTTATAGTAATTAGCTGAAAAGGGGGTGTATTGCGCCCCTAGTGGAGGGGAGGTGATAAATCACTTCTCTCTAGTGCTTGTTGACTGGGATAACAGGATTCCAGCTGAATGGTGTAGTCCAGCTACAACAGCTCATTCAAATTCTATTTTGAATCAGTTTTGGCGTCTCTGCTCTGTTTTTTGTTTTTTATTTTAAAGGATACCTGGTCGGTTACGTCAGCCCCCGTAAAGTGGAGCCGGTGGACACAGAGTTGTGCGAGACCGGAGATCAACCAGAAAATCAACACAAGACGACAACGGCGGCGATGACTGAGTTTGATCGAGCTGCATATTTACCGCTGCAGTGGACGGACATCACACAGAAACTCGCGCAAAAACTCACCAGCCAGACTTTTGACAAGACCCTGAGGTAAAGATTTAAAGTGCTGGTCCATGTAGTGAATGCACATCACTGAGGAAATCCTTTTTAATATTAAGAGAGAATGCAAAGAACACAAGGGAAAGGAACAATAATGTGATTACTCAAGGGATAATCTCTAACAAAGCCCATTATATTAATGTATGAAGCTGAGGCAAAGAGCCACTCATCACTTAATCTGGTTAGTCTCCTCCTCTTCCTCTGCATCTACCCTAATATTCTGTCCCTCTGTTGTGGCCTCATCATCAGGAAGGTCACTGCTACTTATCCTAGAAACACAGTAAAGTACACCTGAGTGTGACATAATTTTCACACACAAAACAAAAGAAGCACTATAATGTATCTCAAGAAAGAATAGTTCTGCGGCTGCAAAGGACCATTATTTTCATTATTAGCGAATCTGATGATTAATTTATTGCTTGTTTGTTTCCCAAAGATCAAAATGATGATGATGTCATTTTTTTTGTCACATGGAGCCACAAAGCCAGAGAACATTTTAAAGTGCAATTAAACCCCTCACCAGCATATATGTTTATCTAGTTAATATTATTTCTTGATCCAGGTGCAAATCTTTACAGTTTAGCGTAAAGTATTGAGGTTATTCATGTGGTGATGAAAAATAATCTCTGTATCCACTGTCTCTCTGGTCAAACACCTGCCACTGCATTCAAATGTTGCCACTGGCTTTTTCAGTCCAAGCTTTTGTAAACATCTTGTCCAACCAGTGCAAGGCTTGTTGGCATTTTTTAAAATCAGGCATTGGGTCGAGTTAGTCTCAGAAGCTGAAAAATAAGAGAGCAAGCTTTAATTTTTTGAAAAAAATCTCCCAAACTGATCAACTATTAACATAGTTGAAGAGTAATTGATAAATAATCAGTTAATCAGGCCTTTGCAGCCCTAGCAAATGATAGGATTCATCATTTGTTTGACCTCACATAGAAGCTAGTGAAAAATAATATTTGAAAATTAAAACAATACATTCCATTATCATTTAAATGCTACATAAAAAATTTTAGGAGTAAAAATCACTTCTTCATCCTCTTGGACTTGGGATCTAAACTGTCTAATGAACTATTGATTTCAGCCTCTTTTTTAAAGCGTTAATTAAAAAGTTAAATTTGACTCAATTCTTTGAATGTACCCATAATTTTCATCCGTCTTCATGATCTTTTCTTAAGGACCATTGTTTCCTTAATCTTTGAAAATGGCCCAGTTTTGTAATTGTAAAGCACTTTAACCATTAAAAACTCTGCACTGAGTCAGTTTTACCCATTTTTCTTGATTTAGTACCAAACACGGCTTTAAAGGGAACATATTTTGCTCCTCGTCCATCATGTAAAGTGCATTTTTTTTTGTCCTCAAATGTGGTTAAACTCTACAGAAGAATAATGAGATTTTGCCCCCTTTTCAGGGACTTTGATCAGCCCAGACGTTCGACAGGAAGCGCAGAGGATGCGAGTCTGGCAATCCGCCTCCACGATGAATTCATGAAGCTGGACATGGATCCATGGTCTGACATTCATTACGTCCAGCTGCAGATGCCAGACAGGTTGGTGCAACATGTCTTTTCCCCCCTCAGGTCATTTGAGCTCGAGACCCCTGGTCTAAACTGTTGTATTTTTATTGTGCATATGACAATCAACGCCTTATATCTTGTATCAATAACAATATTTTAACAAGCTTGTGTCATATCGGCAGCAATCGTCCAAACCATGTCATTTTTGGGTCTGATGACTTTAAGCCTGTGGGGTATTTGGCCTACAGTGCAACTGGAATCGTTCAGGTGGGTCAATTTCTACAGCTTAAGCCTCCAAAGTCAACTATTAAACAAAGATTAAAGTTTCTTATTTCAATTTTGGCCATTGTTTGATTTCTCTGGTCTGTATTTTAAAGAGATGTTCAGGTCTTGCAGAATTTGTGATTTGTTGTGTTTGGTTCTTGTGTGCACACAGGGTAAGCTGGTGTACGGCAACTACGGCCGCCGTCAGGATCTGGACGCGGTGCAGAAGAAGGACGTTGAGCTGCAGGACAGTGTCCTCCTGCTCCGAAAGGGAAAGATCACGTTCGCAGAGCAGGTACGTGATCATTTTAGCTTCTCGAGGAATTGAATCTCAGCTGTTTTTTTAAGAGTGTTTTTATGTTGTTTTATTATTTTTGTTTCGTCAGGTGGCCAACGCTGCCGCGAAAGGTGCCTCTGCTGTTCTGATCTATCCTGACAGTCAAGATTATAAATATGAAGGAAACACAGCTCTGTTTGGACACGTACGTTTGCATACACACGTCTTAGGATAGCAGGATCTTTGAGGCAAGATACAATACAACACAGTAAAACACACTATACAATAGAACTATGGAATATGACATGACGCTAAATGATACAATATGAAGTGTTGCTGCAATACGACTTAATATAAGACGAGACACTATATGACACAGTAAGACATGATACACCAACACGAGACGTTGTATGTTACAATAAAACATGAGACAGTGAGACAATAAGTCATGATACAGTACAATAAGACACTATATGATACAAAAAGACATTATTTAGTAAGACAAGACACTGACAAGACACGGCACTATGCAATATAAGACACAATGAAGTACAACACTATACGGGACAGTAAGACCCAATATAATAAGACTATCAAGTGAGACTCAACTGTGTCTCAATTTGATTTATTCATATATATATATATACTGTATAATATGTGTGTGTAGTATATTCTGAAAACCTAAATATCCAGTAAAGTCACATTTTCCTACTGTATCTTTGCGTCTTAACCTTGGTTTTCATGTCTCCATCAGGTCCATCTGGGTTCAGGTGACCCGTACACTCCTGGATTCCCGTCCTTCAACCACACCCAGTTTCCTCCTACTCGGTCGTCTGGCCTTCCTACAATCCCAGCCCAGACTATCACCTCCAACATGGCGTACACTCTTCTACAGTAAGACCTACTTCACTTTATCAAGTCAACCAGATTCTCTTATTCTCACTGTCAAAAATGTCAGAGAAGGTGTTACTTTATAAAGGACCGTCTTCATTACGTCTCCAAAGGGGGTGAAGTTTTATTTTCTCTTCGCAAAATCTGAGTCTCTGACTCTCGTTCACATCCCAGGCAAATCGGCGGCCCTGAAGCTGATGCTAGCAGTGGATTTAATGGCGGCTTCCGCTCACTGTCCTACAGACTGGGAGGCAGCGAGAACATCACTGTCGAGGTGAACAACGTGCTGGTGAACGCGAATGTCCGCAACGTGTTTGGCGTCATCAAAGGATTCACAGATCCTGGTAGAGATAAGCATGTTTTTACCGTAATCACGGTTCTTAATACTTGTATGTTTTGTTGACGTTGTTATTTGTTGTGACGACAGATCGCTACGTTGTCCTCGGAGCTCAGAGAGATGCCTGGGGTAAAGGTTACACCAGAGCCAACGTTGGAACCTCTGTACTGCTGGAGCTCGCTAAGGCCTTCAGTGAGATGGTGAAGAAAGGTAACAAATACAACACTGTGTTTTAGTTTACATGACTTACTGTGTAGAAATATGTGGACATACATTTAAAACTAATACACAAGGTTTCCTTTCTGTCTGTTTGAACAGTAAAAATGAACAATTTCTGTTTTTCACCCTTCAAAATGAATTACCTGTTGCCCTGCACAACACCAATTACATAATTCAAGAGTGTGTGTTTTTCAGATAGATTCAGGCCAAGGAGAAGCATTGTGTTTGCAAGTTGGAGTGCAGGAGAGTACGGAAATGTTGGCGCCACTGAGTGGTTGGAGGTGAGAACTACTCAAAACTTTGATGATTTTCATTGCTGTTAAGTATTGCAAGTCGTGGCCAATCAGCTCATGAGCTCACTCAAGGCTCATTGATACCTGCTGATACCTTCCAGATGCGTGTGCGTAAACTCCAGCTACTCCACACAAATCAGAAACCAGGTGGTTAGAGACAAAAACATGACAGAGTCTACTCTGCTACGGTGAAAGTGCAGCGCTCTATTTGTAAACATGAAACCGAGCTAACTGATTGTCTGCATCGCGTTTCATGTGTGTTTTCATGAGGAAAACGTGTAATCATGGTTCCTCCTCAGATCCGATCACAAAAACCTAATTCGGAGATGAATTGAAGAGGCCTGTGCCGCATAAATTCAGACTTCAGAATGGATTAGAGACTCTGATGACCTCTGACCTGCTTCATTTTCACATTTTTTTTTTTTATTTTTATTTTTTTACACTGCTGAGTACTCAATACAAGACCAGTGAAGCCAGACCTGATGTCATGTGGAAATGCACAATGCCTGGACACCTTTTAATGCCATGTGTGAACAGTCGCACTTAGCACTGTCCTCGTGTGATTGAATCACTGGACGTGAACTGTACCGGAAACCCGATTTAATTCTGCGCATGTGCTAATTTTAGCTACTTCCTGTCAAATCAATTTACGGCAGTTTCGGGGATTTTTATGTTATCTTTAATTTTAGTACTTTTACTAGTGTAAATTATTAGCAGTAATAGCTAATAGAGAAAATATTGTTTCTACTGTAGTGGAATTGGTCTTAATTACTGTCTTTGGGTTTTAAGGGTTATATGTCCTCCATTGGCAAAAGTGTTTTCGCCTATATTAGCCTGGATGGACTGGTTATGGGTACGTACAGCACTATGTTTACCAGTTTACTGAATATCCCCGTATTAAAGTCAGGTGTTTAACCAAGTATGTATTTTATTTTGTGCCAGGTCGAGGCAGCTTCATGGCCTCGGCGAGTCCACTGCTTCACAGCCTCATTGAGCTCACTATGAAAGAGGTAACGACACGCACGACCACCGCGTCCTGATCCAGTCTGATCCAGTCACAAACCACTTCTGACGGTAATCTGCTTTGTCCACTCAGGTGGCGAGTCCACTCGGTTCTGGAACTGTGTACGACATGGTGGGACAAAGCAACTGGCAGGCTAATGTGTACGTTTGACACCAGTCTTTTTAAATTAAATTTTTTTAAAATGTTAGTTAATGCACGTTTCATAATTTTGTGGATAGTTTAAATATTTACTAAGCCTTAATCTACTCAAATCTCTTTCTTGATATTGTTTACCAAACACTTGTTTACTGGTTTTGGTTTCAGGTATAGATTAGATTTTTTTTCAGGATAAAAATAAGCTACTGTGAACAAAATGTTACCAAGAAGCAGGTACGCATGTACCTTACTTAAATTAAATACGGTCCTATACTTGTGAACTTACAATTAAATGAGGGGTGTTTGATTTTTGAGTTATTAAAAAAATTATCCATCATGTTTTAAGGTTATTTAATAAAAACATTACCTGAACTTGCAGTATTTTACTGTTTCAAGATGTTTTTAGGTTTTGGACAATATTTGTTTGCATTATTGTTTAAACAGAATGAAACCCATGTCAATGGATGACCCTGCTTATCCCTTCATGGCCTTCTCTGGAATTCCCTCTCTGTCTTTCCACTTCACTTCCCCCAATGTGAGTCTCATTGCAGTCAAACAGTGGACATTTATCGATTATTACCCATAATGATAGTGCTCATGTTTGAATTTATACACAACAAATTAAAATATGGTTGTAAAACAATTGCACAACAACTGATTCTGGACCAGATCTGTTAATATAACTTTTTTTTTTTAATCAAGATCTGTACATTATTACCTGGAAAAATTAGCCAAACATTTCAAGTGGACATGGCAAACATTTCAAAAAAAATGGACTTAACAATCCTTAATCTTCATCTGCACCTAAATGTCCTCCACCTTGGGTTCAATTGGTTTAGTAGATTTTGTAAAATCCTGCACAAATTAAAATCTTGGATTAAGACACTTCCAAATTTTAACTAATGATCACAGCAGGTTCCTTAATTATACAATCTGCTGTTTTCCATATTTTTAAGATAATACATCAATTCTCTGTCAGCTAAAATTAAATTATGTTGTTGAATTTCTCCTTTATCTTTCAAAGCAACATAAAAAAAAAGAGTGAAATGCACAAGCTGAACACATTTAAAGTTAGAGAAACCTCATTTACTAACGTTTTATTTATTTATTAATTTGTGTCCAAAGACCGAGTCCTACGCTTACTACGACACCAACCTGGACAACAAGGATCACCTGGATTACCAGACCAACCATCGCACCAGTGAAATGATGGCGGTGGCGGCGCAGTTCGCCGGCGTGATGGCGGCGCAACTTGTCCACAGTCACCTGCTCAGTCTGGACGTGAACCAGTACGGAGACGTGATCGACAAGGCAGTGAAGTCGATCTACAATCACATCAAACAGCTGCAACGGGTCGGTCTCACTGTCTCCGTCTGGTCTCACACTTAGAAAAGTGTCTCTGCTCGTTGATTTCGTGTCCGATTTCAAGCATCCGTGTGCGGATAAATACGCAGTACATACAATTTCTTTGCACATTTGAAGGAACATGTACTGAAACTTTATGATCTTGAAACAAAGTGGCCCTAAGTGTTTGGATTTCTGTTGTTTTTTTTTTTGTTTTTTTTTTTTGCAGTCTGGTCAGCTAAAGGACCTGAATCTCTCCTGGTTGATCCAAGCACGAGGTTCTTTCTACCGAGGAGCAGAAAGCATCGGCAGAGCCGTCGCCAACAGTGACTTGGAAAACCCCGGGACCTGTCGACGCATCAACGACAAGCTCATGATGGTCAGATATGTCTTCCATGTCCTGTCATGTGCATATTTACAAAATAAATAAAATTATAACACGTTTTGGGCGGCACATGGAAAGGGGACTTGATGTTTAACTGGAGGGTTGCTGGTTTGATACCCAATAAGTCAAGAGCTGGGGTGCCTCTATTGGTTGGGTTAATCGGACACTCTTGATTGGATGTCCCCATGGGAGGAGCATCCTGAGTAAAAAAAAATTATTATACCTTTCAAACGCACTCAAGGTCACCTTACAGTGCAGCTACAAAAACAAAAGAACAGAACAAAATAAAGTATAATGTAAAATTAAACGGACAATGAAAGCCCAGTAGATAAAAGTGCAAGTGACAGCATCAAGAATTTACAAGTTGTGTTGGTTATTATTATTTTTTATTTATTTTTTTTCTAAAAAGGAACAGTAATAATGATAATAATGATGATAATCATTCTTGAACTGGAAATGAGTGATTGTAATTCATGTAAACTGTTTCCATATCTGCACACTGAAGGAAGGAGCTGTATGTGAGAATGCAAATGCTTCCATCGTTTTTCGGGAACATGTCGTACAACCTCCTTAGTGAAAATGTCTGAGTGAATCCATTTGAGTGCACAGCGGGAAAAGTTGGTCGATTTTAGACTCTGAAAATCTTCTGTGTTCCACTGAATCTTAAAACACAACTAAGATTAACACACACGTTCTAGAATAGACGTGAAGGACCAATTTTTTTACTTTGTCCATAAACTTTTGATGAAATGGTCAGCTAATGGAAGAAAGATTAATAGTAAAAATAATATTATAAAAAAGTTACAGTGTGATAGTAATTTCAATTTAATTGTTTGTGTTTCTACTTCTTAAAACTGATAGAAACTTTATACAGTAAGGCCACCATTAGATTTGTTGTTTTAGCAATGCTATAATGACCATACTGTACGATTACAGTATGGTCACTTTATTGGAACACATCCTGAAAATAATAAAACAAAAATAATAAAACAAAAATGTTCTTCTATAATATCAAATATTTAGTGTGACCTACATTTCCACTTGAACAATAACACAACCATGGCTCTTTAAAACCTGGAATGGAACCCTAATGTTAGTGGTCAAACCTGTGTTTCTCCTACTATTTCATGCCAACAAATAGCTGCTGTGAAAAAGGTCTATTACACCTGGTTTAGTCAAGACATGTTTGAGCATTACATACACATGTTGCACAAGTTCAACTCACTGACAGGTTGATCATATAGTAGAAGACTGACTTTTAGTCACATCCTTTCAAACTGACATGAAAACAACAAAGCTGGTGGTGGCCTAAGACTTATGCACAGTACTGTATATGTTTATTTATACAAAAGAAGTTAAAAACTTCTTTGCCCACCAGGGGAACGTAGTAAACATTTTGAAGGCATCTCATCTGGCAATGCTCCATTAGGTTTTAAATGTATCTAACTTGAATAGTTGTATTGCACATCAAATCGTAATTACAGCACGTGCTAGAAAAATCGCAATTAGATAATTCATAGAGAACAAGTCGGGGAGAGACATTTATTTAAGACATTGTCCCACTTAGAACCTGGAGTTTGACGTAAAACCCATAATAAATGCTCTTCTAACTTTTTCCACAACTCACAATCTTCATTTTGTAGGTGGAGCACTCCCTCATCTCCCCGTACGTGTCGCCCATTGAGACTCCCTTCCGCCACCTCCTGTTCGGCCGCGGCTCCCACACGCTGGCGTCCATCGCTGAGATGGCGGACGAGGAGCAGCTCCGCGTCCAGCTGGCACTGGCCACCTGGGTCCTGCAGGGCTGCTCGTACGGCATGGTGGGCGACGTCTGGGACATCCATGACGTGATCTAAGACAGAGGGCGGAGACATGTGAGCGTGGAAGGGGGGGGTGTTTGTGAATGAGTGGGTGTGGCTAAAACATTTTCAGGTCAACTGTAGAACTGTGTGGAAGTAAATCTAAATTTTTTTGTTTTTGGAGAAAGCCTTTCACTTCCCAGGCTTTACTTTTTTTTGCATTTAAACTTACTGTGTTGGATTCTTTTCCTCTGAATTCTACTCTACAAATTGACAATATCTGGTTATGCCTCATATTTTTTGCACTGTTAAAAACTTATTCAAATTTTCAGATCACTCAAATTCGCTAGGTCAAATTTCCCAAACGTAACGCCGTGGATACGAAGCACAAGCTACTGATTTTGGCTCAAATCAAACTAACGTGCAGATATTGACACTTTGCTTCGATGGTCATGTGATGTTGATGCTTGGAATTGTGGGAAGCAGCCATTTATGTCCACTAATGTAACTAATTCCAGGTTCAATGTGAGCCAGAATTGAATTATTGATTATAAGATTATAACAAGTAACATTTCAATTTTCATATTCATAGCCAAAATGTTCTTGACACTCTTTGAATCTCAGCTTATGTTATTCTTTTGATAGATAGAGGGGGAGAGAGACCCCTACTGGCAGAAATTACATACTACATGTTAAAGTGGAAACGTTTTAATAAAGTAAAAAAAAAAAAAAAAATGATTTTCACAACTGAATTGATGGGGGAAAAAAATAAATAAGAAAATTTCTCTGATAGATTATCTTTAAGTTTGTTACAAGGAAAAGATTTTTCCTCCTACAAATATTCTGAAGTATTTAAAAGTATTTTTGAAGAGCGTTACAGCTGTCCAAGCTTTTGCCAAGACTGTCAGATCACTGAGAAACCTTATTTATACTAATATTATTTATTTATCAGTGGCAGTGCCCACTATAAAATTATCGCTTGTCTTTTTATACGACGTTATCGGGAGCAGTGCCTTCCATAATTATGACGGTTATACTGTCGCATCCTACGGCAGCATCTGCTAAAACAAAAACGAATGACTCCTCAACAAAACAGAGCCTCTGGTCAAAATTGGCTTTTTTCTTATCCTCGGCCTTTAATTCTTAATTTGGAGCACGAGTTTGCACGAGGGCTGCACGGTATTCGGAAAATATGCGGTATATCAACATTTTTGATGGATCGATTTACTAGTTTTGGTAAATAACATATTCGATGTGAAAATGGGATTTAAAATGTAGTAAAAACTGAGAAAAAAATCAACAATTTAGCTCCAATAAACAATTTAGTTTCAATAGAGTTTGCAATGAAAGCATTTGTATTCATTAAGATCTTTTTACAGTAAACATTGAGAAAATAATGCATTTGCAACATTAAAAAATACATTTTAAACTAAAGAAAACACAAAATAACATTAAATTAAGTCACATTTAAATATAATTATCTAATGTTACTTTTATTTAGAAATACTGTGTGGTGTTTAGACTTTTCCTTTAGTCACAGTTTATGATTATGGCACATATTTTCAGTACATTGTGCAGTCCTAGTACACACTACTGATTTAATTATAATTAATTATGACTGAACGACTTCTGGACCAAGTGGGCTACATTAACGTAGCATCACATTATTTTTTTAGCTGCTAAATTGAAGAAAACTGTGCAAAAAGTCACCCAACGACTTTCATCGTCAAGCTAATTGGTTAGTTATAATGCAGGAAAAGCCATTTTTGTTGCACAGTCGACATCAGAGCGCTTTACTAACATGGCGAGGTTATCGGGAGCAGTGCCTTCCATAATTAAAATCGTTATCGGGAGCAGGGTCTTCCATAATGACGAGCAGTGACGGTAGTTTTTGTCTACCAGTGTGTGACTGAGTGTGTGTGTTTTACAGTGTATGTGTATTTATCGGGAGCAGTGACTCTCATATTTCACTCGAAAAGGTGGAACAACTTGTCGGGAACAGTGTTTCCTAGAGTTTTGTACTTATACATGTTTATTCATTTTTCTCTCTTAGTTCTTTATTTTGTATATTTGTGTCTGTGTGTCTGTGTGTTTATAGTCCTACTCACATTTACAACTTCTGATTTCTAATGTTTTGCTGCTGACTAAAGGTACAGTGTGTCAATTTTATCAAATATCACTGGTGAATTTGCATGTTGTAGCGGAATATCAGTCACCTCACCCTTCCTTAAACATCCCAACTCAAAATATATTTAATTTGTCCCTTGTGGGCTATTGTAAAACCATATAAAAAAAATTTAAAACAACATTTTATAAAGTTCGAGGGGAATGAAAAACAATAAATCATACAAACAGGTGATTGCACACAGAAAACGAGTTTAATTTTTTTTTATTTTCAATTTCTGTGAAAATAAAATTAATAATTTCACTGAAATTTCACACACACTGTACCTTTTTTTTTTTTTTAATTTTCTGATCCTAACACAACAGAATCTGAGAAGCCCCACTGTGAAAGGATTATTATGACAGAGAGAAGTTACAAAATTCACCATAATACAACTACATTAAAGTAATTAACAGTAAACACTGTGACAGACTTGTGCTTTCACCAGGAAGGAGCCAAAAAAATAAACATCCACAAAGATGCTCAATCAGGTGAATTGCGGTGAATAGTTTTTCTTGTTATCATAGCATGTCATGCAAATCAATCGGATTAATTTCCAAATGATTTTAATAATATTCTATTTATGACACGACTAAATATACATTTTAATTTACTCCATGTTCTCGCAGAATATCAAATTACGCGTTGCTTCAGACAGGAATTGAATTGCAAGTGGATTAGTTTCCTTAAGTAATTATGTAATTATCACAGAATAGAGTGCATAATTACCACCATCACTGTGCATTTTAGATTAGACCTTTCCTGTCATAAGTTTAACACAAACGGGGCTTTAGATTTCGGTTATGTTTTGCAGCCAAAACACAAAACGCATTAAAGAATATTATACACACAAACTATTATAGTACATCATGTATTGTAGACACAAAGCTCATCTGTTCTCCAAACCTCGCTTGCGTTTCCTCGTGTTCATGACTCACAAATGACCTCAGACTTAACAATTTCACGACAAAAATCCTCTTTGCATGTGTTTTCACTGTTTACACTTAACTGACATATTGCTCTATTGCTTCACTTATGTGTAGCTCAACAGACATGACTTTCACCTCTTAATTTAGAGATTTAATATGGTATGTTTTGTTTTCAGTAATGTTTTTGTATCCAGCTGCTGTGTTTCACTATGATCTCCTAACAAATGTTTCCTTACAGATGCCAGGCCTCAGAAACAAAACGATATAAAATATAATTATAAATGACGATATAAAGAGCTAAAATATTACCATTTTATTTGCAAAATAAAACCAGATACAAATTAAATTACCTTCAAAAAGTACATTCTTCTTTATTGTGTTTCACTGTCACAAAATGTCCAGGCATCTTTATTCTAATAATTCATACTGATTTAATAGTTTTGTTTCACATTGATTCTGTTGAGCTTGTTCCTGTTTTACTTTCTTTCATGTGTTTTTAAAAAAGTCAAAAAGCATATGAATGCATTTTGAGGTAGAAATTGAGAAACAAGGGAGTGGATTTCACTGTGTTAAAACAAAAAAAACATGTGAAACTGCAGTGTGTCAGAAATTGTTCTGTACGATTTGTGTTTTTGAATAAACCTCCTGGCTTAGCGTCCAGCATATGTCTCAAAAAATTTCTCAAAAATGTCTTATTTTTAGTAAAGAAACTGCATGAACCCAAGTATTTGCATCTTTTAAAATACTCATAAAGCCTTGTCGTCAAGAATTCAATGTCTTTATGGCATTGCCTCTATTTTTTAAGCAAACGTTATCTTCTATATTTTCATACTAGGTTTATTTCTGTGTTAACATTGATCTATGTTAACACTTATTACGATGTTTTAAACATTTTTTCCTCAGTTATAGTTATGATTTCATTATGCTTTTCAGGTTAAAATGTAAATCTATGTGCGCATACTGAGGTCTGAAGCCATTCAATTTTATGCAGCCCACCACTTCATATCAAGTTAAAATTATTTATTTCTGTATGTTACTCTAGTTATATTAATTTTGCATGTTGCACATAGATATAAACCTATATATGAATATAAATTGGCCAGTCAAAGTGCATTTGTTTTTAAATTTAAAGCTAAAAATTTAATTAATTAAAAGTTATAAGCAATATTAAAACGAGTCACTTAATTATTTAAACATACATGGAGTGGAGCTTGAGCGCAAACGTATGCTTTTATTTTGAAGTGTAAGTCTCCAAAAAGGAAGTGCTTTTACTTTGGTCTGCCGTGGAGTTTCCTCCGTTGGGGTTTCCACGCACAGTTACGCCGCTACATCCTCGGCGGACGCACGGAGGGTCTTCGTGGAGTAAACGGAAGAAAAAAATTCGAAGCGAACAAATGACGTGGATAAGGTTAACGGTGAAATTTGACAGCGACGGCCGACGAACGGCGTAGCTTCCCGGCTACGGAGCAGCCGCTGACAGCGAGGACTGAGCGGAGGAGGCGGAGGAGACCGGTTCACCGCCACACTCGGAGCCCGTCTTCACAGGTCTGAACGCCGGGGTTATTTCTCGCGGAACCTCCGTGTGTACATGTTTCTACGGTAAAGCAAATGAAATAAGTCAAATAAATGAACTCAAGTTTTAAGTGTCACATTTAAAAAGCTGTTTACAGACAGAAACACGCGTGACTGAAGCTAATCAGCTTAACACCGAAGCAGCTGCTTCATCAAAGTCCAGTCTCTTCATTATAAACTTTTCCTGTGTCCATTTGTGTCCCTCTGCTTTGTCCCTGTCCCTCAGTTTGTCCTCATTTTTTAATTTATTTGTAACATCCAAACCAAATCTCCATATGCCCATAATATTATTAAGCCACATATTAACTATCTACAACAATAAAAAATTTAATCTCTGACTTTGCATACAAACTTTCACTTCTTCTACATGTTTTACATGTAATTTATGGAGATTACATGTTTAAAATAAGAACATTTCAAGCAATTGGATTAACAGTCTTCAAGGTCATAAAAATCACAGAGCAAAGTTTTTAAAAAATATATATTGTTAGGGCTGCAGCAAATGAAAATCTATTAAGCTGTTATTTTCTTGGTTAATCGGTTAGTTAATAACGAAAATGTCACAAAATTCAGAAAAATGTCAATCCCAAACCTCAAAAAAAGGTAACGTTTTCGCTCTAGAGCTGAAATTATCCTTATTATTCTATTTTTTTTTTTTTTTAAATCTTGTTATAATTATGATATGGGTGCAACTAACAATTATTTTCCGGTCATCAGTCAATCTGTCGATTATTTTGTCGATGAAACGGTTCGTCATTTAGTCGGTAAAACGTCAGAAAACACTGAGAAAGCGTTTCTCTCACCTTTGAAATGATGTTGTTTTCAAATGTTTTGTTAAATGGAGAAAGAAATTCCCATTCAAGAAGCTGAAAAATCAGAAAACTTGTTTTTCAAAGCACTCAGACAGATTCTCAGGTTCTCAAACTGCGGTACATGTACCACCAGTGGTACGCGGGCTTCCTCCAGGTGGTACTTGGAGGAAAATCAGAAAATCCTGTTCTACTGTATAAACCAGGGTATGTGATTGGAGTGGAGCTGTCCATTCTTATGGACATGTGGGTTTTGGTCTCGCCGGGTTGCCAGGTCTGCCTGTGTTTGTCTGTTTCTTTGTCTTTTTGGTTGTGTGTGTGTGTCTCTGCCGTCAAACACCGACATGTCTCTGTTTGTGTTTAGATGAGGCGTCAGTCCGTCCATGGCCTTCTCCAGGTGACCCCCCCCGTGACCTCAGTCACTCCCGACTGCAGCTTTAATCGCCGATCCACCTGAAGACGCGGTGAGAGCGTGAGATACCGTCACCGTGATATAAACTGGCAAACCTTAAAGTGCGGAAATTCGGTTTCTCATCTGCTGCTAAACGTAAAAGTACTGTCAAAGTAATCAATAATGTTTGACCAATAAAGTGTGAGCGACAGGAATGAAATACAAGAGTCTTACACTGATCTGTTCAGTCCACTTTTTAAAGACGGCAAACTGAATTAAACTAACCAAAGATGAGTTTCCTAAGTGAATACTCTTCCAAGTCTTAAATAATTAACCAGTCATTTGGTTGTTAGTTCAGATTAGATTTGCTGTTAATTTGTCCACAAACGAAAGGTATTCAGTTTACTCTCAAAGAGGAGCAAAGAAAAATTTTAAATGACTTATTGATTCTTAATTTCTGTGATGATAATGCAATTTAGTGGCTGTAATGACCTAAAAATAGTTATAATCAGTTAATCAAATAAATGAATAAACTTTTAGTGCCACCCTCTGAAAAGAGACAATTAGCTGTTTTTTTTTCTAAATAACATGAAAGTAGGTTTTCTCTTTCCCTTTTTTTTTTTTTTAATAATCTGGTTTTATTTATTTTCTGAGCTTACATTACAGTACTCATGTAAACATTCATAAGTAATCTGAGTAAGGGACACTTGTGTACAAACGCAAGCTTATTTTATAAATAAAAACACACATTAAAACTGCTAAATTAACATAAAATTGCACATGTCAAATAACATTTTTAGCATTTGCTACCTCAGTCGGGAACCATCTAATCCAGTGAGGATGACCCAGCTTAGATCTTTAGCCAAGTAACCCTAAAAATGCCCTTTTACCACTGAGTTACATTTGGAGTTTCCTCACTGATCCCATTTAAATAGAGTGGATTTTTTTTCTAATTTTAATTCTTATTTTAAACATGTAATTTCCAGTCTCTCAAAGCTTAGTTTTCTGTTCTGCTTTGGCTCAGAATGGCTTGATTTGCTGCTCTGAAGGACATCTGTAATTATCCGGTGCTTAAATCAGACGGCAGTGAAGTTAAATTAAAAGCCGAGTAGAACATCAGTCTGTGTGTGTGTGAGTGAATGAGTGAGTCTCACTGGTATTTGATGCTCTCTCTCTGTGTCTCTCAGTCTCTCTCTCTCTCTCTCACCACTTCACGCCTCATGCCATTGAATGAATGCGAGCTAAATTTAATTTCTCTATTTTTAGAGCGTCGGCCTCAATGCAGCTCGCAGAGATGAAAGCTCTGATTTATTCTTTTATTTTTTATTTTACATGCTCATGTGGGCCCCACACACGCGTGTATGAAATCCACATGTATGCAGTTCACATGTAGACGCTGAATTTCAGGCACCGGTGAGTCCGTCTTTGCTGCAGCTCGGTGGTCAGGGCTCACGCAGGACGTTCACGCTGACGTTAGTTCACGTACCAATGCATGCAGTTGTGCTGAATAAAGTTTCTCAAAATGGGGCAAATTGCAATTAAATGAAAGCGTTTGGTCGGATTCAACGTAGCCGGTGTGATCTGCACATGTTCAACAGTTCTTATTGCCACTAAATGTGTCGTCTGGACCAGATCTGGATGAAACATTTGTGATCCTAAACACACATACTGACTTTTGTTCAAACGTGATAATGGAGGTAGGATTTTCTCTACAGTTTTGCCCATTCGAATGCGATGTCATTAGTGGGTTGAAAGGGAGGAGTGAGAGGAAGGGTCCTTCATTTGGTGCAGTGTGCAGTCTCACCACTGGGTGTCACTCATTCTTAGACAGTGGACCTTAAAGAATAAGTAACAACATTTTTAATGCAGCCATTCAAAGAGGATTTGATACGTTTAAATCACTATAACATCCTTCCTTCCTTCCATCCTTCCTTCCTTCCATCCATCCATCCTTCCTTCCTTTCTTTCTTCTACCCCTCCTTCCTTCCCTCCTTCCATCCATCCATCCATCCATCCATCCATCCATCCATCCTTCCTTTCTTTCTTCTATCCCTCCTTCCTTCCCTCCTTCCATCCATCCATCCATCCATCCTTCCTTCCTTCCTTCCTTTCTTTCTTCTATCCCTCCTTCCATCCATCCATCCTTCCTTCCTTTCTTTCTTCTATCCCTCCTTCCTTCCCTCCTTCCATCCATCCATCCATCCATCCATCCTTCCTTCCTTCCTTCCTTTCTTTCTTCTATCCCTCCTTCCTTCCCTCCTTCCATCCATCCATCATCCATCCATCCATCCTTCCTTCCTTCCATCCATCCATCCTTCCTTCCTTCCCTCCCTCCCTTCTTCCATCCATCCATCCTTCCTTCACCTCCTTCCTTCCTTCCATCCATCCATCCATCCTTCCTTCCCTCCCTCCTTCCATCTATCTGTCCTTCCTTCCATCCATCCTTCCATCCACCCTTCCTTCCATCCTTCCATCCCTGATTCCTTCAATCCTTCCTTCCTTCCATCGGTCCGTCCTTCCTTCCCTCCTTCTGTCTATCCTTCCATCCATCCATCCATCCATCCTTCCTTCCCTCCTTCCATCTATCTGTCCTTCCTTCCATCCATCCTTCCCTCCTTCCTTCCATCCATCCTTCCTTCCATCCTTCCATCCTTTCTTCCATCCTTCCTTCCATCCATCCATCCATCCTTCCTTTCTTCCCTTCTTCCATCCATCCTTCCTTCACCTCCTTCCTTCCTTCCATCCTTCCTTCACCTCCTTCCTTCCTTCCATCCTTCCTTCCTTCCCTCCTTCTTTCCCTCCCAAATGTTTGGGTTGATGTCAAGCTCAACTACCATCTGTATAAATCAAGTGCATGCTGGGAACCGATTCCCTTTTTATTCATTATTTAAAACAGACCATCCATCCTTCCGTCCATCTGACCACCATTGTTTTTCTGTCTGCATTCTCTCTCTCTCTCTCTCCTCCTCCTCCTCCTCCTCTCTGCTCTTACGTCTCGCCCCCTCTCTTCCTCCGCCTCTGAATTATTTAGCGTCGGGCGACAGTGGGCTCGGCTGCTGAGGCAGGAGGGAGCCGCAGAACGACGGAGAGGAGATAAAAGATGGAGCGAAGAGGGGGGAGGTATGGAGACGTCCAGTGAGTCAGCAGGGACGAGAAAAGAGGCAGTGGGAGGGAGGACGGAGAGAGTTCATAGATGATTTTACTGAAGAGAGAGGTGGATTCTCCTGGTGTGTGTTTGTGTGCATCGATTCAGCCCGAAAAAAGGTCATGGAGACGAGAGAAGACGAGCCGACGTGGAGGTGTTAAACGCAGCGTTAAGAGTTAACGCCTCCTCCTGAGCAGACAGAAAAATAAGGGAGGCCGGAAGGAAAAGAGGAGGGAGGAGGTGAAGGAGAAGAGGAGCTGCTACAGGATGGGGGAGAGCTATATGTACCAGCGACTCCCCTTCACCAGAGGAGAGGGGGAGGAGGAGGAGGAGGAGGACGAAGAGGAGAGAGACAGGAGGATCAGGGCAAGTGTCGGCAGACAAATGGTAACGTGTGAGGTGTGTGTGTGTGTGTCACTGATCATGTGTGTATGGATGTAATGTGGTTTACTTTGGAGCTGCAGTGTTCAGTTAGTTTATTCTTATAATTATTATTATTATTTCTTTTATTCCAGGGTTCACAACTTTTTTAATCCTGTTATTCTTAATACAAACCAAAAATTTCTACCCCTAAATTTTTTTTTTTTAAAAAAATTCAGAAATTTATCCAGAGTTGTGGCACCAGTCTACGATTTCATTTGCGATTAAGCTTTCACGTCAGTCTTCAGTCCAATATTTACTGTGATTTAAAACAAGATGGAGCATTACCACGTCATCATATTATCCATGTCTAAACTCTAATGAAAGAATAAAACCCTGAATTTTAATTCTTTCTAACATTCTAACAGGTCATGCCTTTTGTAAAGAAATTGGCACAGAACATAGAACAGTTAAAAACGGAATGATAATTTTGTCAAATGTTTGTCAAAAAATAGTGTTTTAATGTCCTTGAGCTTTTCTCACTGACACATTGTAATAGTTACAAATTCAGCGATGCAAACACCTTGTTTGTGTGCACCAGATTATAATCTAAGAACGTGTAACAAGCACTTCTTTTAGTACTTAATGACATCTCATAGATGTGAGATTGATCAGTTTATCAGTAAAAGGATTAGGGCTGAAACAATTACTCAATTAATTGATTAATAATTTTTTTATACCAAACACTATACTAAATAGTCTATGATATTTTCAGAATTGATTAATCAATTTGGGGGTTTTTCATTTTTAAAACAAATGAAAACTGAATCATTTTGGTTTTTGGACAAAACAAGACGTTTGAGAACATCATTATTTCCAGGTTTTGGGAAACACTGGTCAAAATCTCCTGACATTTTATGGAACAGACCAGTACTTGATCGAGCAAATAATCAGCTAATATGCCCTAAAAATGATCAACAGCCCTTAGTTTCAACCTTTAGATTCACAGATACAACGCTCTGATAGTCGTCAATTAAAATTTGACGACTATCATAATTAAAAAAAAGACTGTTGACTTAATGAGTGAAATTGCTTTTATAGCGATTTCCTTCTGTTATTGTCCTGATTTATCTCTTTTTTTGGTGGTAGCTTGATAGTAGCTCTTCCATTTCCCCTGCACGTTACAGCATGTCCATTAACAGTGTCCATTAACAGTGTCCATTAACACCACAAACTGGACACCTGTGTGTGTTTGTGTAGATGCAGTGTGAGGAGGGGACAGAGTGGCTGCTGGAGCTGCTGACAGATGTTCAGCTGCAGCAGTATTTCTTGAGAATCCGCGACGAGCTCAACGTCACGCGACTCTCGCACTTCGACTATGTCAAGAATGAAGACTTGGAGAAGATCGGCATGGGACGACCAGGTGGAACTTAGTCTGTGTTTTCCCCAACATAACAGTGCAATTGTGCACAGAAAATTGTAATAAATTATAATTATAAAAAAATTTAAATCACAGGCTAAAATGTGAGAGATAAACAGCTTTCTGTTTGTGTTTGCGTTTATTTAGGTCAGAGGAGACTGTGGGAGGCAGTCAAGAGGAGGAGAGCACTTTATAAACGCAAGTCCTGGATGAGCAAGGTGGAAACACACAGCTTATATTATATTTACAAACATTTATTTCCGCCCTGTAGAGCCAGATTTTCAACTAGAGCTGATCCTTTATTATGAAAATTGCAAGCATCCTCTTTTAAAATATCAGATTACCTTTTATATATACAGTACTGTGCATAAGTCTTAGGCCACCAGCAACTTTGTTGTTTTTATGTCACTTTTGTGATTGTTGGTGTTTAGATTGAAAAGATGTGACTAAAAGTCAGTCTTGAGTTGAACTTGTGCAACATGTGTATGTAATGCTCAAATGTGTCTTGAGTAAACCAGGTATAATAGACCTTTTACCTTTTAATAGTAGGAGAAACACAGGTTTTACCAATAACATTGGGGTTCCATTCCAGGTTTTAAAGAGCCATGGTTGTGTTATTGTTCAAGTGGAAATGTAGGTCACACTGAATATTTGATATTATGAAAATTCAGTGAGATATCTCTACATTTAACTATTAATTATTCCTGAATTTATTTCTTCTATTTGATAAGTGTCCTCTTAGAGCGGGGATGCCCAAAGTGTGGGCTGCTGGCCAAATTTGGCCCATCCAAGGTTTTTATTTGGCCCACCAGACTTGCATCTTATGTATACTCAAAATCTTAATTTACCTGAGTTACCTGCAGTTTAAAAGCTGATATGTAATGAAATGGAGGCACCTTTTTATAAAAGTATTATTGTTTTTACATTTTTTAAAAGTTTTAGGAACATAAAATTTATATTAAAGCTGAAATGACACTCCAGTACTACTACAATCTGTACCAGAACCCGATTTGCCCTATGCATTTTCAGAAATTACTATTATAAAATGGCTAAAAAAATAAGTAAAATTTCATTTAAAATTCCTGAAACCACCAAAAAATAAAAATTGTCGGTAAGTAGCCATACTTTGCACATGCACAGAACAAACCAGGTTTCCCGTACGTTGAGGTAGTGACACCTATATTCGTCTCCGCAGGTTTTTCCAGTGAAACGTTCAGACGCCGAGCCGCAGCAGCCCCTCCCCCAGATAGCAGCATCATCATCATCATCATCCAGCCAGGCCGCAGGCAGCAGCGAATCAGCAGCGTCCCTCACCTGCCTGATCAGGGAGGCGGAGCTGCAGCTGTTTGAGCGGCTCGGAGACGGGACGTTCGGAGTGGTGCGGAGAGGAGAGTGGTCCGGTCCCAACGGCAGAGTGGTGAGTTGAATAGGAAACAAGAGGTCTGGTGTGTAACATTTAGGAGTGTTTAATGGCTGAAATTGAATATACTACGCACAAGTGTGTTTGTACATAAGTGTAGTATTGTTTTAGGCTTCCGTAGCCTTATAGTAAGCCTTTTGACAGGGGCCTTGCTTTATGAAGGCAGCCATTTTGTGCAGTCTGAGCGAACATTCCAGACTTTTTGTTTCACTTTTTGAAGTTAAATTTTATAACACAAATAAGCTGGAAAAGAGTGGAAGAACAGTATGTCTCCCGGTACCAGAGCAGTGATATTATATATAGCGATAAATTGGGAAACTATAAGCAAAGCGATATATTGCAATTTTTCCTTCCAAATTAGTCTATTTTAAAAGCTCTCAAATGTTAGAATGTTAAATAGTACGTATAAACAATATGCAGTTTTCTTATATAGTTGAGAAGAGTGTAAGGAGGAGAGAGTCAAATGGCAGAAAGCCTGCTGCCAACTAGTGGTCGGAGGCTGAAATACAAACCAAAATCCCTGTCAAGATTCTCCCAGTAGGTACTCTTGAAACAGCACTTCAAAGAAACAGTCATGAAATATCGCAGTTGGCTTTATTTTGATGGGCACACCATGGGACCAATCACATGCGAGGACAGATTAGGATCATACCATTATGTGAAAGAAGGAAGGGGGGGGCAAAAGCGCTTTTGTGTCAAGACTTTGACTTTTAATTATTTGTTTTGTTTACTGTGGTTCCATGTTCAGTTGTTCATTTAAAGGTTTGGTTAAAATGTTAAACAGTAGTAACTGTGCTTTTTTTTTTTTTGTCAAGAAAAATAAATGCATGAAACTAATGCTTTTATGTATACACTGAATAAAAAATTGCTTACCAGCGCACAAACATTCATAATTGCCAAATTAGGCTAAAATAGAAGGCACTGTGTGATACTAAATGAAGGGCCATTTGAGCCAAAAGAGCCGAAATCTTTGAAAAGAGCTGGACCTCCCATCACGAATCCCAATATTTTAGTGGATCAATGTTTTCTTACATACCTTCATGCAAGAACCAGCGTAGTTCCCTGAAACTTGCTTGAACTGATTTACACTCAAACATTCCGTAGTTTCACACTGAAATACTTTTCTGTGTGGCACAAACACAATGTACTTTAAAGGTCACATAGAATGGCCTTTTTGAACCAAAAATCCAGATTACTGATGTCGACTTCAGTAATCTAAGCTCAAAAACCTCAGTCTCTTCAGATTAAGCCAGTTTATTGCTGCTCTCTGACTCCATCTGAACAGGCACTCTGTTTCTGAGCTAATGCCCGCCCCCCAGAACACTAAGTCTCTTGTGATTGGCCAGCTACCAGCTGACTGACTGCTCCGCGGTGCTGCTTCTTCTTCTTCAGGTTGAATGTTGGCGTCCATGACCGGGAGTAGCTGTTGGGGGAGGGTTCGTTGCACGGCAAATGTGCTAGTTACGTAACTAAACTCGATTTTAAAACCGCTTGTTCAAGCGCAGGTAAAAAGAGAAGCCCTTCTTTCTCAGAAGTGGCTGAAGTGTTTATTGTGACACTTTAGTGATGTTTAGATACGGGTAGGACACGGGGACACACCAAAAATCATCAGAAATTTGCTTTTCTAGTGAATGTCCTCTTTAAATTCATTAATATTATGTTGTATTTACAAATATAGTCAAGTAAAATTGCTTCTTTCAGTGGACGGAGCAACAGTTACACTCTGCAGTCTCACCACTAGATGTCACAAATCGTCACACACTGGACCTTAAATACAAGTACAAGTGTAAATGACCAACACTTTATTCTGTTGGTTTTTAAAGCTAAAGTCGTTTTCTTTTCTCCGCCTCTGTTTTCTAGTTGTCGGTGGCGGTGAAGTGTCTGAAAGCAGGCGTGTTAGACTCGGAGGGTCTGGACGATTTCATCCGAGAGGTGAACGCCATGCACTCGCTGAATCATCAGAACCTCATCCGACTGTACGGCGTCGTCCTCACGCAGCCAATGAAGATGGTAAGAAAAGCTTCCTACATTCACCGTCCTTCTCATTAAACACGTACGGAAACACACACTGACGTCTCTCTCTGTGTGTGTGTAGGTG
This sequence comes from Brachirus orientalis, assembly GCA_016785285.1. Classification (NCBI taxonomy): domain Eukaryota; kingdom Metazoa; phylum Chordata; class Actinopteri; order Pleuronectiformes; family Soleidae; genus Brachirus; species Brachirus orientalis. The sequence goes on along the minus strand of JAFBJR010000258.1, from coordinate 10,451,893 downwards.
ACAGAGTTGGCTCCTCTGGGTTCCCTGTTGGATCGTCTCAGAAAGCGTCAGGGCCACATCCTCATTTCTTCTCTCTGTAACTACGCTGTGCAGGTCAGTGAATGTGACATAATATAAGAAATAAATGAGAAAGTTGAAGTGAAACTCCCGCAAAGTTCCCCTTTTCTGTCATTTCATCACGTCTTTGGATCAGCGCCCACATTTGGGCAACACTTTGGACCACAGCTGTGATGATTTCATTCACTTTGGCTTGTTTTTCCTTGTGTGTCATCAAACATAATACAGTTTTTGTTAAAAATAAGTAAAAAGGCACACAACTAGAGCCACAGCAATGTGCATTTATTTTGAAAATCCTACCTTTATGTAAAAAATAAATAAAAGTCCAAGAATTTTCTTCATTTTGAATATGCTAATTTTCTTCTTCTTTCATGGTATTAATTTCTCAATATCTGAACATTTTATTTCATCTTGAGATGTCGTCTTTTAACCTTTAACTAATTACCTATAAACTAAATGATCAGTCAGACCTAGTTCATGTTGTACTGGATATATAATGTAAGACATAAACTTACCTGTTTATTTATCCTTTTATTTATATTTTTTTATTCTACTTGTGGGCATTACGCAGAATTTCTGGTTCATTTAATTTGTTACTTTTATTTGCATCTTTTAAAATTCGGCCAGTTTTTGTAATTCCATCTAATGCTATTCTGCTTAATGATTTTTCTTTTTTAAATTCTATTAGTATTAATTTATTAGTTAAATATTTTTATACTTCCGTTTCTGATTGCGTTTTTCCTTATGCTGTGTTTGTTCGTGTTTGAAGAACTTTGTCTTACACTTTGTGTATGAAAAGTGCTATTCAAATAAAATTTGATTGATCGATAGTATAAAATGTAACACATTTTACCCTGTGTAAAATGTTTTTTGGGGGTGCGTGTGTGAACTTTTATGTGTAGGTGGCGTGTGGTATGGCCTACCTAGAGCAGAAGCGTTTCCTCCACAGAGACTTGGCTGCTCGTAACGTTCTGCTCTCCACTAACGACACGGTCAAGATTGGAGACTTTGGCCTGATGAGGGCGCTGCCAGTGCACACCGACCTATACATTATGGAGGAGGGTCACAAAATCCCCTTCCCCTGGTGAGTGTTACAGAGTGACTCGAACCACATTTTTCTGTTTGCAAACATTGCAAACCTTTTCAGTAAATATTTAGGTATATTTGTTTATGTAAAAGAAGTTATAATTTACCAAACATTTCAAATAATTTGTTTACTAACTCAAAATTAGATTTTGTTTTAAAGATATGACTGTAAACTAGTTGCTACTAATGCTAATTTATGCTAATAGTGATAATTAATGGTCAAATAATCTCTTGTCACAATAAATGCTGTAATTTGGGTCACGATTGTTTGCCAAACATCTCAAATACTTTGTTACTAACTCAAAATTATATTTTGTTTTACGGATATGACTGTAAACTAGTTGCTACTAATGCTAATTTATGCTAATAGTGATAATTAATGCTCAACTGATCTCTTGTCACAGTAAATGCTGTAATTTGGGTCACGATTGTTTGCCAAACATCTCAAATACTTTTTTACTAACTCAAAATTATATTTTGTATTACAGATATGACTGTAAACTAGTTGCTACTAATGCTAATTTACGCTAATAGTGATAATTTATGCTCAAATAATCTCTTGTCACAATAAACACTGAGATTTGGGTCATGATTGTTTGCCAAACATCTCAAATAATTAGATTGCTAACTCAAAATTATATTTTGTATTACAGATATGACTGTAAACTAGTTGCTACTAATGCTAATTTACCCTAATAGTGATAATTTATGCTCAACTGACCTCTTGTCACAATAAATGCTGTGATTTGGGTCACGAATGTTTGCCAAACATCTCAAATGAGTAGTTTACTAACTCAAAATTATATTTAGTGTTACAGATATGACTGTAAACTAGTTGCTACTAATGCTAATTTACCCTAATAGTGATAATTTATGCTCAACTGATTTCTTGTCACAATAAATGCTGTGATTTGGGTCACGAATGTTTGCCATGTTTAGCGTGTGGTTCAGGAAGTTTTATTCTGTGGCAGATTCATAACTGTCTCTCTCTCTTCCGATTGTATTGCTGTTCTTTACAACCACGCCGTCTTGGTTTCCCTCTGTATGTTCGCTCAGGTGCGCTCCAGAGTCTCTGAAGTCTCGTACCTTCTCTCATGCGTCCGACACCTGGATGTTTGGGGTCACACTGTGGGAGATGTTCACACACGGACAGGAGCCGTGGCTGGGTCTTAACGGCAGCCAGGTTATCTACCGATTTAAAAAATGCATGTAGTATGTCAGGGTTATTTTTTGTTTGGGGTATTAGTGAATAGTATTATTCTTGTTTTGTTCAAGAGTTCCTTTATTGTCATGTCTTCTGGGTGTTGGTGTACACAGAAAGAAACAGCTATGCAGAGAAATTGAAAAAGACAGGAATAAATACTTAAAATAATGTAATAAAAACATTCAAAAAGTAGAGGAAAGCCAAGTTCAAACAGTTTAAAGTGCTTTTTTTGCTGTTCATTAATTAAGAATGCACCCAGGTTCACTTTGGTTGTTTTATTTTTGTACCAGAGCAAGAGAGGCAGACAGGAATTATTTTCTTCTTGTTGGTTTGCTTCCCTTTTTGGTGGGATAATGATAAAGCCACACAAAACAGCAATAACTAGACTGGACACTGAGTTTCTTTCCCTTTTGTAAGATCAAATTAATCAGTTTAAATATACTTTATTATAACCCACATAAAAACGTAAAAAAAAGTGTTTTACGGTGGCTGCAATTCACAGAACGACAGACAGCAAACAAAGGACATAATTCACAGAATATAATTTAATCAATTACTAAATAATCAACAACAGTTGTTTCTTTCATCTTATATTTTCTTGTTTCAGGCATTTGAATAATTTTGACATTTGAGAATATCATCATTTTGAGGATTGAGAAACACCAATCCACATTTTCTGACATTTTGTGGCCCAAACAAGTACTCGAATACTCAAGAAAACCATTGACAGATTAACTGAATATGAAAATAATCATTAGTTACAGCCCTTGCATATAAAAACGATGAAATGACATATAAAAGGACCTAACATTTGTTTTGTTTTTGCGACAACTGCATCATACTACTACTACATCAGTGTGTAAATATTATTTCACCTGTGTTTGAATTTTTTCCAGATCCTCCACAAGGTCGACGTGGAGGCCGAGAGGCTGTGTAAACCAGACGATTGTCCTCAGGACATTTACAACGTCATGCTGCAGTGCTGGAGCCCCAAACCTGACGACAGACCGACCTTCATCGCCCTCAGAGACTTTCTGCTCGAGGTAAAACAATAGTTACAGACTAAACTAAAGCAGATAAATATGTGTGAATCATAAACCTCTCAGAGAGTACAGCCATGAGAACACTGCATTGAACCTTGTGCTCAAAAGAACTGTACATTTTCTGAAGGAGAACACAAATGTGGAGTTTGGAAATGAGTGTTTGGCTTTTAAAATAGTAGTCTGACAGAAAAATATCCTGTCTCTTGTTGGAAAAACATATTTTTTTGCCTATATTTTGTGTAGAATATCACAGAAAATGAGTTATTTTATTTATTTATTTATGTTTATTTGATAGGGACATAAAAAATGCATTGAAAATTACACAAAAAGAATTACCTTTTAACGAGAAAAATAAACTTTTTGTTAAAATTACCCTTATATAAAAAGGAAAAAAACATAAAGTATATAAAGTAATTCACCAGGAAAATTAAAAAATACTAAATCAGTTAAAAGAAAGTGGAAACAAATGCAAATCCAGCCAAACCAATCGTCCTGAAAGACATTATAACTTACTACAAATTGTAAAAAGGTAGCTTATAATATCTACTGTTAGCGTTGACCTCACGGTCAAAGTTAATTTTCATGTTACTGTTTTAATGTGATTGTTTGCATCTTTTGTTTTTTGTTTTTATTTGCAAGTGTTTTCTATCATTTGCAAGGCCAACATTGTAAATAAGAATTTGTTCTTAATGTTTTTCCCGGTAAAATAAATATTAAATAAAATAAAAAATGAAACATATTCAACATACAACAATCTCACTCATCACTGACTTGCTTTTTTTTGTCTCCTTCATCAGCTTCTCCCAAATTTAAGAACGCTGCAGCCGACTATGAATTCTGACACTCTACATGTTGCACACCAAGACCTACAGTCACAGCTTTAACAAGCACACACAGCTCAGCTCGTCGCCCTGTTGCAACTCACAAAGACAGTAGAGTAACCCATGGCAACCCATGCGGATCTGTGCTCATTCTGTTCGTTTCCTCTGCAGACGATGCCCACGGACATGAGAGCGCTGCAGGACTTTGAGGAGGAAGACAAGCTGCAGATTAAAATGAACGACGTCATCACCATCATCGAGGGAAGGTCAGTGTGTGAAGACGCTGTGACCAGTGCCATTTTCTGGAGGTAGAGGCATCAGACACTTAAACGCAACACAATGTAGGATTTGGGGAAAATCAAATAATATGAGAATTTTGATGTCGCGTCACCTTAGAACAGGGTGAACGTCAAAGCCTGAGCAGGTCTTCTTCACCTGTATTGGTCGCACAAAAAAGAACTGCAAAATTCTACTTTTACGACACCCAACACGGATGAAAACAATGTTATTTTATTTGTATACAATGCTATAATGTAAACTACTGTGCCTGGTCTGAAGACGTTGTTGTTTATACGTTAGAAGTCCTGTCGTTGTCTTGTCAACAAATTTACAGTTGGAACAGACAATACTGTTTTCCCAACTGTACGGGGACCCAGAGAGCAAATCCCACATTACTTTAATATGTAATTAATCAGCCAATTATTGAACATTTTTGTCTTTCTTGGAATCGTGATAAATCCTGCTGAGTTCGCTGAAACTTGGTTTATTCATCCAAATCCTTATTTGACCAAGGTTTTACTGTTTCACATGCTTTTGTTTATACACCTTTTATTTTAAATGATTGAAGGCTTTATTTCTAACATAATACAATTTAAAAAAAAAAATAACAAAACAAAAGGAAAAAGAAAGGGGGAAAAACATGTTCTAAAAAGGAGCAGGAAGAAGAAATTTTCTTTGAATATATAAGGTCACTGTAGAGCAGACACATAATGCAGTTTGGGGATAAAGACCCTAGGTATTTTTCAATCAATCTATCAATCAGTTTAAATTTATATAGCACTTTTCATACAGATAAATTGTAAAAATCTATCAATTCTACATGAAAAAGATGAAAAAAGTAATGTTGATAATCATTTATTTAGTTAAACTATATTCAGATAAAAATTGGTTGTCCTTGTTTCCAAAAATTCCACGGGAAAATCCAACATTGGTCGACTTTTACCTTCTACAAAAAGACTATCGAGTCAGTCTTGAGAGTTAAGTCCTTAAAGTTATTCCTACTGGACAACAAAAGCATCTGTTGTCGACACTGGATTCTTTAATTTGTGAAAAAATTACCGTAATTACTGTCTCGTGAAGGTAATATCGTGGCTCCTGCTGGTGGAACAGACACGCATCTGTCTCACATGTTTTTAAAAGCCACATGTCAACAAGCCGTCACATGATTTCCTCTGTCGTTTCATGCAAGTGTACTCATGCGACAGTCAGTTTCACTCAGGAAAAACACATTTATTGTTATAAATGTGAGGATGTGAGGTCACAACCGCCAAACCAAACTGAGATGAAAGACGTTAAACAGTTTCTTATGTTTGTTTTTCTTTTTTGTTTGTTTGTGTGTGTGTGTGTGTGTTTTCAGGGCGGAGCATTACTGGTGGCGAGGTCAGAACAGGCGGACGCTGCGCGTCGGCCAGTTCCCTCGTCACGTGGTGACGGCCGTCGCAGGCCTGTCCGCCCAAGACATCAGCCGGCCGCTCAAACACTCCTTCATCCACACGGGACACGGAGACACGGATCCTCACAGGAGCTGGGGATTTGCCGACCGTATAGACAGGTTAATTAATACTGACCCACAAAGTACACAAGCAAAAACGCTCGCATTAACGTAAAGCTATATAATTAACAGAATTTAGTTTATATTTACTTTTTTTTTTTTTTGTCAGAGGAAGAAGTTGAAGGTCAAGTGTATAAGAATCAGTGACCCTTGTCTAAAGCTACATATAAAAGGCTTAATTCTGAAGCCACAGAAAACAGAGAATTTTTATTTTAAAGTGATAATGCACTTATATGAACATACTTATGGGTAGTATCGTCAAGTTCTGTCAATAAACCCTCATAACTGTTACACACTGGACCTCTTAAAGGGAAACAATGTATAATAAATAATAATATAACTCTTTTTAACAGTGGTGGTCATTCTGCGATGTCTTTCATAATTTGTTTCTAAGAAAACTCAACGATGTGCCGACTGAACCAAACCGTAAGGTGTGTGTTTAAAGGACTAAAATGTCGAAGTAATTCAAATTCTCTTGTGTCATAAAATTTGATTATTTTTATTGAGAGTGGATTGATCAGGCATGTCGGTAGAAAAATGACATGTCTCCTTAAGCATTGCTGCTGAGTATGCAGATAATTTAGTTTGTCATCTCACCTTAAACAGTAAATTTAGTAAACAAAACTCTTTTTTTATCACTAAACACTGTTAAAACTTCCTCAATGAATCGGCATTTGCCCTTGTTTTGAGTAGCCTAACTCAAAAAAATAAAATACAGACGTGGAGATAATTTGCTGAGGATGTAGGTCATCGCCCAAGGAAGAAATGATCAGATTATGGTTTTGATCTGGTGGATTTTGTGAGATCAGTGAGTGCATTGACTCTGTGGGGAAAATGATCAGCCTTGGTCTGTTTTCTCCAGTTAAAACATTGCATGCATCATCACTCTCCACTTGGTGGCAGCAGTGCGCCACTCCACCCCTGAAATCCCTGAGCGGCTGTATCGCCATCTGTTACAGTGGCAAAGTGCAAATGAATCGTCTAAATAGATGCTGTAAGAATTTACCACTGCATTAATCCATTTTCAATTAATCTGGTCCATAAAATGTCAGAAAATGTTGAAAACCTTGGAATCATGATGTTCCCAAATGTTTTGTTTTGTCCAAAAAACAAATGTATTCAGTTGATTTCTTTTGTTTTATGGAACAAAGAAACCAGAAATGGTTTTAATTTGAACTGCTCAAACCAATTATTTGATATCTAAATGGATGGAAATTGATTTATTAATTGACTAATAATCGATTGATTGTTGCAACCCTAATTAAATGAGACTCATAATTGTTTTCCTCTCCTCTTCAGTCTGTATTTGGGGAACCCCATGGACCCGCCTGATGTCCTTGGGATGGAGGCAGGGATCGCGAGACCGACCAAACTCCCAAACCGTGCCAAGAGTAAATTTCTCCAAGCTCTAAAGTCCATGCATTTAATACAGATCGTTTTATTAATAGTGTTTTTATGTGTTTTTGCTTAATTAAAATGTTAAAAATACAAACAACTGTTGCCTTGGATTGAAAATGTGAGTGTAATTTGACAACTGTCCTTATTAGAGCAGCCTCCCCCTCGTCCACCTCAGCCTGCTGTTCTGCTGAAGAGTGAGTTCATCACACGCGTCCTCGCAGAACACAGATTATCTGTCACGCAAACACGCGCTGACGTTATTTTCTGACTGTGTGTGTACGTAGAACCGTTCTACGACTCGGTCATGGACGATTATGATGATGATGAAGACGCCAGCGCCTCCTCGGGCCTGAAGAGGCTGGGAGTGTCCCTCGGTCTGAAGCTCCGCCCCTGGGAGGGGCCCGGGGTGCGTTCGGCCAAAAGTGAGGTGTCGCTCATCGACTTCACGGACGACAGCTTCAGCTCGACCACGCCCTCGCCACTCACTGAGACGCAGCAGACGGACCAGGACACGCTGAAGGTACATATTTACTCAAGAGCTGCACCAATTTTGGGTCCAATAAATTCACATTTAGGAACAATTGTTGGCAGAAGTGAAATATACTACCCATTAGAATGTTTGCATAAGTGTATCATCCCTTTTTAAAATAAAAATAATTATTTTTTCATAGCCTTAGAATGAGCCTTTTATGTTTACTGAAGATGAACCAGCCAGAGCATCCACTTTGTGTTTTGAACTCCTCAATAACACAAACAAAGAACAACCAAACTCCTTTCTGGTATTCAAAGGCCACCGTAGTTCCCTCATGCACTTGGGAAAAGTTAAGGGTGAGCAGAGGAGTTCTCCGTTTGTTACAATCTCACCACTAAGTTTGTTACTTCACTTTTTCATCCAAACATTTGTTGTTGGAATTATATTCATAATTTCTGATGTATTTTTAATTTTTTTGACCAACTGAAGAAAAAAAATTGTCATGTTACAGATAAAATTTTATATTTGGAGATGTATGTAGTAAAATAAAAATTACACTGATAATTTTCATAATTAATGAGTGATTTGGTCCAGAAAAATGCTGAAAAGTGCCGATCTATGTTTGTCCACAAACCAAAATTATTCACTTTTAATAATTTCTTTGTATGTGGAACAAGGAAACAAGAAAATATTCACTCACATATTCACAAAATAACCTCTAAACGATTATGGAATGGAATGCTTTTATCGTCACTAGTCACAAGTACCAGCGAAATTAATTTCACACCCATGTACCACATACAAACATCAGTTAGTCCACAATTATTACTGGTTGAACGTAATAATGGCACACGTCAGAATTATACAGAATTAACAGCACATAAGCATCTGATTGTATATGTACCCTAAACTTTGCGTGTGTGTGTGTGTGCAAGTTGGCAGGTTGTTGTCAGAGTCTGTGTGTGTGTGCATGTAGGATCCACAGGAGTCCTTGAGATGGGGGTGGAGTAAGAGGCAAACAATTTGAAGACCAGCCGGCTAGTGAGATTCTTCTGGAGGGAAAACAGGGGCAGTTGGCCTTCGCCAGCTGATAAGATTCCGGTGTTTGGGTTTCAGAGGAGCACATTCCAATCTTGCTTCTCTCAGTCCGTCCAATTGTACTTAGTAATTTCGTACTGGTCTTCAGCCGTCAATCTTCCTGCGCAGAGCGATCAAAATCTCCATGATGGTTCCCATTTCGCGTTTCAGTTCAATAATTAACGCAGTCTGAGTTTGCACCGCTTTGCCCAACTCACTAATCATGACGGGCAGATGTGGAGATCCAATCCTGGCGGCAGCCATCTTGCCGATTTGGCGGTATATGAGGGCACCTCCTAGTCCGAGTAGAAGGAGCCCCCCTACCAGAAACCCAAATAAGTAGAGATCCTCGATGTCTTCAACGGAGAGTGGCACCAAGCACACAACACGCCAGCTCGCCCAGGCATCAAGAACGTAGCCCGCAGGGTGGGTTCCGTCCGGGCAGGCAGGTTCCCCCAGCCCTGATTTCCTTGTTGAAAATATGGTGTCAGTAGCGTTGAGAGACCAGTTGATCAATTCCATGGTGAATTTGCGGTTTGAGGAATCCACAGCTGAGTGGAGATGGGGCTCGCTGAATTATCACTGAATTATCTCTGAATTATCTCTGAATTATCTCTGAATTATCTGAATTAATTAGTCTAATATTTTAAAAGTCAAGTGGAGAACAAGTACATGGAAGACTACTTCTTAATTAGTTCCACCATAGACTAAAACATGATAAATAACTTTTTCTCCGCCTTGCAACTCTGTCACTGTCCTCCTCAGGACACGCCCTCCATCTTGGACTGGCCCCTCCCTCAGCCATCTTATGACGAGGTCGCCGTGGAGCTCGACGACCAATCGGAGGACCAGGAGGTGAAATCCATCAACAGGGGGTTGAGTGAGGAGACCACGGCCACGCCGGGGGCTGCTGTCCCAGGCAGGAACGAGTCGCAGTCAGCTGACCTCTTCCAAGAACTGCAGAGAGAGGTAGAGAGAGCGATGCACCGAAACCTGCCACTTTATTAGGTACACTGGTCACCTGGTGTGGTGTCTTGCTGCTGTAGTCCATATTCTTCGAAGTTTGACGTGCATTCAGAGATGGTTTTCTTCATTCCTTGATTGGAAAGACTCTTATTTGAGTTGCTGTTGTCTTTCTCTTTAAAGTCTGATCATTCTCCTCCGAAATCTGGCATCAATAGGGCATTTTACACTCACAAATTTGCTGCTTACTAGATATTTTCTCTTTTTTTGTGATGGTTGTGTGTAAAAATCGCAGTAGATCAGCAGTTTGTGAAAAACAGACCAGCCAGTCTGGCGCCAACAAACATGTCACATTCAAAGTCACCCTTTGTCTTCATTCTGAAGCTCATTTTGAATTTCAGTCGTCTTGACCTGAATGTGTTGAGTTTGCCTATCTGATTGGCTGATTAGATACTTGTGTTAAGGTGCAGTTGAAGAGATGTACCTAATTAAATGGCTGATGTTTCAACAGTAATCCTGTTATCGCAGTGCATGTACACTTTTGCTGTCATAACAAAATGTCAGGATTTTTAACATCATACACTATTTTGACTTCCTTTCCTTTTCAGCACTTTTGTTTCTAAATGTTATTTTATTCCAAATAAATTAGAAAAAAGGCCACAGACATAAACTCAAAAGATGGTGTTTTTGTGTCACCGAGCATCAAATGTTATGTTTTTAAATTTAAAATGATCTTCGGTAATGGAATATTCAACAGTCAAATTGTTTGTAACGCACGTCCTTATGCATGATCTGCAGTTTCGGAAGAACTTAACCGGAAAAATGTTTGGCACCAACTGCCATGCTGCTTTATTCCGCATTCTTATGCTTAGTTTGAACATTAACAGGTCATCTTGTTCATGTGTAGTTGCCTAAATTAGTTGGTTTTCCGTCATGCGATTGGCTGATTAGATGTTTGCAGTGCTAACTAGTTGAACAGATGTACCTAATAAAGTGGGCAGTTAGTGTATTTATATAAGCACTTTCTTTCAGTTAAGTCAAATGTTGTTTTTTTGGACTGATTCAGAGTCACCTTTCACTCTGAGTTAAAGTTCTCTCTGATGATGATGTAGGTGATGGTGAAACTGCAGGTTCCCATGGCGACCGGCCGCTCCCTGCCTTCCTCCCCCCTCTCAATGCCTCTGGCGCCCGTGGGCCCCCACAGAGAGATCTTCCTGCCTCCTCCCTCCCCCTCGTCCTCCTCAACCTCCACCTCCTTCTTCGAGGAGCGGCCGGTGCTGCCTCCTCGTAGCCCCGCCCCGCCGCTGCGTCCCTCCAAACACAACCTCTCCGCCCGCGGCGCCCACCCGCACGCCCGCTCCAGCTCCATCTCTCTGGGCGACGAGGAGAGCACGCCTCCTCAGATCCCACCGAGGGACCACGCCTTTTCTCAGCCGGGTTCCCGCTCCTCGTCTCCCCTCCCACTGGTGGTGCCGCCTTCGTCCTCACCTGTGGTCCTCCCCCCTCCTCCCCTCTCCGTCTCCCCGCGCCGGGCATCAGGCCTGCTGGGCCCCCTCCTGACCTCCACGTTGTCGTCCTCGTCACCGCCTCAAGCCGCATCGCATCCTTCACGCCTGGCACCTCCAGGCTCCTCCTACTGCTCCAGCTCCTTACTCGATCCTCTCTCCTTTCGTGAGGGGCGTGGCATGACGTCTTTGATTGACAGCTCTCAGAGCTCTGCGCCCGCCCCTCTGCCCGAGAGGCCAGCTTTTCTGGAGCGGTATGTTAAATCCTCAACTACCACAGTTTTATAGGCAAATTAAGAAGAGAATACAAAACTTTTTATGATTTCTGTCTTTAATAATGAAATAATGAAACTGTTTATTGAAAAAAAAAAATGTTTTGTTTGTTTATTTAGATTCCAACAGTGCCAAATCTTCTAATTCACATCAGCTCATCTGACACTTTGAAATAAATGGAATGATAAATAATGGGAAACAAAATCCAATTTGTGAGAGTTTAGAGCAGATTTTACATTTTCTATTTAACAATTAGATGTCAATTTGACTCTAACCAATAACAGCTGTTTAAGAAACAATTTAAGATGTTTAGATTTGTAAATAATGTATCTGTTTTATCAATTACCAACAAAAGAACTTAAATGTAGGTTTTGCTCAATTATCTTTTGTGGAGATTTTTTATCTTTAGCTAACAAAGGTAAGCACATCAATAAAACAAATACATATAAAAAGCAGATGTTGATAATATATGAAATGTTGGTTTATTATTATCCTGTCATGTCACCATAAAAGAAATAATTCACAGATTAATGTTTTCAAAAAATAAAAACTGTATATTGTACAAAGTGCAAAGTATGGTGTGCCTCAAGGTTCAATTTAGGGACCACTTTTTTTTAACGTGGCTAACATCTTGTTTTTCTTGATTTTTTTTTTCTTTTATTTATTGTTTTTTCATTAACTAAACAGCAAGTGACTTTTTAAATCTGGTAGGATTCATTTGCCAGTTTTGTGAAATACTAGGAGCTACACAACAACATCCATGCTATTCTCATGCTAGCATAGCTTTATCATGAAGATTGGCTACTAACCCATAACAGTTGTGTGTGAAACCATTAAAAAAATTAAGATTTATATTTTTTTACCAACAAAACAACTTGAAAATGTAAATTTCACTAAATTTTTCCAATCCAACTTATTTATGCAGCATTTAAAAACAACAGCTCAAACAAAGTGCTGTACATCAGAGATGTAACAAATAAAATATTGAAAAAAAATATTTAACTCCTCAATAAAACAAATATACAAACACAGCATTGATAATGTGATATTGATCATATTTTCATGTGTATAAAAGCAGCCATAATTCACAGATTAATGCTGTTTTTAAAGACTCGCATGCTAGCATAGTTTTATCATAAAGATTGACATTTGATTTTAAACCAATAGCAGTTGTTTGTGAAACCATTTGAAATATAAAGATTCATAATTTTTACTAACAACACAAACTGAAAATGTAAATATCATGTGACTCGAGCAGAACTAATTCACAAATATTAAATATTTATTCACATTTTAAATCTTAAAACTGCACGATATGTTTGTATTTTTATTTTGATTGTGGCACTCTTTCTGATCAGATACGGTGCAGCCAACATGGCGGCGGTCAAACCCATGATGCAGCAGCCGCCGCCACCAGGGGGCGCCAAGCCAAATTCCTCTTACAACAACAACAATGGGCGAACTGCAACTGTTCCCAGCATGCAACAGGAGCAGAGCATCACACAGGTATCGGATGATTGTTTTGTTGACTTTCGTTGTCAATGTTAATCAAATTTAGGTGAATAAAATAATTAACCTAATAACTAATGTTAAAGTCTGAGCTAAACTTTAAAGTTGTTTAGGGTCGTTTTTACATTAAGATTAGGTGAAATTTGATTGGGATTTAAAGAGGAAGGGGAAAACAATTTACAAAATGGATAGTGATTTATTTATTAAAATTTTTATCAATACTATAAAAACAGGTACAAGGAGCAGTACATGGCGTCACACTGGACGAGTGTAAAAATGCTCTGCAGACTCACAACTGGAGGATTCCTCAGGCCATTAACCATTTGAAGGTACATGGACCTAATATTTAATTTTAATTATTTCATAATCAGTCTGCTACAAAAAAAGTTTATCATCTTATTTTTATCTGTATATAAGTAATTGTGATTAATTTTGATTATTTATTTTTACTTTTGTAAAAGTTTGATTTTTAACTCAGTCCTGTGCATAATAAGTCATTTAAATGGAAATTCCTAATTTAATTTTGATTTTATGGAAAATATTTGACACAGAAGATGACAAGATGTTTCACACATTACAGTGTTTAATAATGTGTTGAATTTTGTGGTGATACCAATACATTTTGTTACATAAATACTGAGGCAAATAAGCACTTTACTGTGGAAAAACAATCTTTGCAGTGATGCAAAACAGTCAGATAATTCTGTAGTTTATGCTCAGAAATAGGCTAGATTTTAAAAATACGTGTCAAAAGAAGAATAATATTGAACAATTCAACACAACACTGTGTTTACAGTTTATAGAAGAGTAAGACACAGACCTGACTTCCTGTGTGTGAACTGTAGGTGGAGCAGTTGTTTCGTTTGGGGCTGAGGTCCAGAATCGAGTGTGAGGAGCTTCTGCAGCGCTGCCAGTGGAATCTGGAACAGGCCAGCACCGTCATGCTGGACACATATGGACCCCATCAGAACAGGTACGCAAAAGAAGCAAAGATTATACTGTTTGACTAAGGATTTGTGGTAAGAGTAACAAGTGAAAAATGAAATAAAACTGAAAGGGAAATAGAGAAAACACTCAGACATTCTGAAGCGGAGATTCCCAAACAATGGGTCAGGAGCCACAGATGGGTCCTGGGCGATTATTTTGGGGTCCCAGAATTTTGCCACTCTTTGAGTTAAGATTTAAGTGTATATGATTTGAATAACGTAAAATTAAGTTTTAATTACTTTACCAAACATTTCTATATTAGGCACCAGCACCCTCCGCGACCCTCAGTGGATAAAGCGGTAGAAAGTGAGTGAGTGAGTGAGTGTTATAGATATGGCTGTAAATAATTGTTCTATTATACAAACATTTTGTCATGTCATAATTTATATTATAATTTTCATCACAATAGTTTTTCATCTTGAAAAATTGGGTCCCCATCTAGAAAATTTGGGTGTAAACCACCAAGTCTGCTCTGTTTTCCACAGTGTCAGTTCACTCCCCTTCTCGCAAGGTTAACAATTGTTTCAAAAACAAATCTGAATCCTTATCACCACCAAAATATAATAATTTCATCATTTGCCCAAAATCTACATCTGTGGAAAATTTAATCCAAATTTGTCCTTTAGTTTTTGAGTTATACGACTCACAATTAACAGGTAGTAAGGTAATTAACAAGTAATAGATGTGTAAAGTTAACAGTATTTCAAATTATTACGATAACGCCAACTGTATGAAATGACAATGTTGACAATTTTCACCAAGTATTGCATTTTTTTTTTTTAAATTTCCTTTAAATTAGCATCTGTTCATATTTCAAGTTTGTCTGGAGTGAAATCTTGTGCTAACAATAATTTTAGAGTACATTTCCTAATTTTTCATTTTTACATAACTAAATTAAATATGGTGTGCCTCAGGGTTCAAGTTTAGGGCCACTTTTGTTTTGTTTTTTTTAACACACCTTTGGATTATATTATCTGTAGACATGACATTGTTCATCATTGCTGTGGTAATTTAAATCTTTTTATGTTTATAAGTTTCTCCTTTGTTTATTTCTTTCATTTCTTTTACATTCATCCTTGAAAGTAAGCAGTAGCTGACTTTATTTAAACGGTCGGATCCATTGGACAGTTTGGGAACTCTATGGGAGATCTATGCTGTGCTAATGCTAGCCTTGCTAGGGATCAGTTTTTTTTAAACTTTTAAAGGCAAATCAGATCAAAAAGATAAAAGACACCAACACTCCTTGGAGATAAGGGGAAATTTAAAGGGATGAGCAAGATTCAAAGTTTTCCTCTTTGAATATTAGTTAAATTTTTGGTTTAAGAGAATCAGAACTACTATTTCTACTATTTAGTGGTTATATCACAGACTTGCTAATAACCATACATTGCATTTGTCTCTGTGTCTCAGGAAGTGATGTCCCCCCATGGATACACTGACGAGCAAACGGTCCAACAAATCAACCCGATTAATGCTAAACTACTTATCGCTTCAAAGATATGTTTCTTGGACGGAGGAATTGTGCCTCACAAAAAAAAAATGTACTGTGAATAACCTGCTACTACCTGCGCCACACACACGCATGCTAATTTTAAGCTAACGAAGCAGCTTGTTGAGCGAGTCCGAATATTTACTTGAACTGTTGCTATTTATGTTTTCGTAAATTATCTGACATGTTGTGAGAATTTTTATGTCTGCTAATGGCTACTGCTAGCTCTTAGTAGTTAACACATTTATGTTTACATAAAAAAAAAAGAAGACTGTAAATGTCCATGCCTTTCGCTAGCAACGACGAAACATAAAATCAGGGACATGGCGGCAAACGACAGAGTACGTTTTTGTGAAAATGTACAGATGAGACGCTGTATTGTATATCGCACTTTAGCAAGTGTATCGACACACGCAGATAGTTTTTGCAAAAGTGTTAACTGCTGGTCAGAAAAAAAATTAGCAATTTGTCTAGCTAGTGCAATATGGATGGTCTTGTGTGCCAATATTAAATAAATAAGTAAAATAATTCAATAATTAATTAAATGTGTCATTAAATAATTAAAATGGGAAATAAATATATTAATATTAATCAAATATAGAATTAATAAAAAACATTCATTGATTAAAACATGAATTTAAACTATTTAAACACATATATACTGTAATTCACTATTTAATCATTTATATATCTATTTATGGCACTGTCAGCACATGTGTATTGTATTTGTCAACCTTACCCATCATTAATTAAATAATGAAATAATTATGTGTTTAAAAAGTTGAATTCATGTTTTAATCAGTTAATGATACATTTATTTAATTAATTATATATTTCATAACTCATTTATATATTTATTTCCAATTTTAATTCATTAATGGCACATTTATTTATTTAATTATGTATTAAATACATTATTTATGTATTAATTTCCCATTTTTATTATTTAATGACACATTTCATTAATTATTGAATGATGTGTTTATTTATTTAATCCTGGCACAAAATATCCTCCATAGTGCAATGAACAAGACTGAGTAATGATTAAGAAATTTACGATATGTAATCAATATTTCTGAACCGATTCTTTAACGATACTTCTCCTGATACCAAATTTACTAAATTAGTTCCAACAAAAAAAAAAAAGTACAATTCTAAAATACTTAATGTGTCACTGACGCTGATGAGATAAACCCCTCAGGTATCGATGTTTGTTATCGATTTTTCAATATTAGGTGATCAATAACGCAAGTATTGAAGGTCAATACTCAGCCCTAGCGATTAATCCAAATAGCATTTTTAACGTATGGTTTGTGTCTTAAAGCTTTCTAGGCATTTAATCGACGTTAACTCTTGTTTCCTTGTCACAAAAAAGGTCTCATTGTAAGTAATAAGATGCCAAAATACCAGTTTGGCAATATCAACCGTCTCCTCATAAATACAGGGTATTTATTATAATGCTGAGTTAAACGTAGATATTGTGTAATTGAAGCAACTTCAAACTGGTGTTAAGTCATTTCCTGCTGTGAACATTGCTGCTGTGTGATAATCATAAAGATAGATAAGTGGGCTCCTGCTGTGTTTGTGAGCTTGGCGCTGCCGTTCTCACGTTTTATTCTTGAGAAAAGAAGCCAATGATGAACTTGATCGACTCTGGAAAACGATCAGCAGCTAAACGGGAAAGAAAATGTCCATCGTGTCGCAGCTACTTCGACTTTTTGTGAAGCCACATTTGTCTTTTCTTTTACACGACATTGACTGAATTATGTTGTAAAGTTGAAGCAGCTTGTAAATGTTAGATGCTTTTTGAGTCTTTCTGTATTTATTTATGTCTTTGAACAAACAGTCACTGTTAACATTGTCTCTTATGCAAAATTGATCATTTGCACAGAATAATCCTATTTTTTTTGTTTGTTTTGTTTTGTTTTGTTTCTACATTCCAAGAGAAATGCAGCTTGATGGAACCAGAGAGCATAAAGATGAAACAGTAAAATAAAATCAGAATCAGAATAAAAACTAAGACCTCGTTGTTCTTGATTCTCAATGATTTGGGATTTTTTTAATGTAATTTAAATAAATAAGGTAGGGATTAAAACTGCTAATTTAAATAAGACAAATGTCAGAAAAGTCTTTACAAGCACTAACCCTAACCAGATTCAGGTCCCCACAGCATAAGGAATACCAGGCACACTTACTATCTTTATGTGGACTCTCATGGATATAATGCATTCCCTAGCCCCTTACCTTAACCTTAACCATCACAATTAAATGCCTAAGCCCAATTCTAACCCTAAAACCAGGTCTTAACCCTGAGTGGGGACCAGGCAAAATGTCCCCACATAGATAGGTTTAGACGTGTTTTTTTTTTTTTTTTTTTTTGTCCCTACAAAGATAGAAACACATGTACATACACACACACACACAGCCTGGTGTCTTAAGTGATGGCAGCAGCAGTTCACTGTGGTGTGATTCAGCAGACATGTTTCCTCCTGGATGTTCGCCCCTGAGTGGGGACCAGGCAAAATGTCCCCACATAGATAGGTTTAGACGTGTTTTTTTTTTTTTTTTTTTTGTCCCTGCAAAGATAGAAACACATGTACATACACACACACACACAGCCTGGTGTCTTAAGTGATGGCAGCAGCAGTTGACTGTGGTGTGATTCAGCAGACATGTTTCCTCCTGGATGTTCGCTCTGCACGTCACGGCTACATCATTGGGCACTCTGACACCTTCACTGATGACACACTCTACACACACACGTTCACACACCTTCTTCTTCTTAGAACACTGCATTGATTTCCATTCATTTGGACGGCCTCAACAAACCCTCATCCCAAACCTTAAACAGAACCACTTAATGCATAAACAAAACTTAACTAAAAGTCAAAATCTCTGTCCTAAACTTAACAAGTTCATCAGAAATTAGGTTCTGCCTCTTTAGGACCAGGTTTTAGTCTCCATGGGGACCAGTTTTTATGCCAGAGAAGGTCCTGTCAGGGGACAAATACAAGAACGCACACAAATGAGGATGCACTTGCGCTGCGATAACCATGAAGAGTCACCATTCACCGGTTTGATATCATCCATAGACTAAATGCACACAACGTCACTTATTACGTTTAATAATTAGGACCACATCAAACATGGGGAAAATTGGTGTATCTACTGCCCCCTCTGGTCGAACATGGGCTACTGCATTCAAATTCAGTAATAATTCTGGAAATATTTTCTGGAAATGTCTTCATCCACACGAAATGCCCTTCAAACGACTCTAAACTCCAAAATATAGAAATAGAAATAATCCAAAACTGTGGAAGAACACTTTGTTTGCAAACTTTTCTTATAATTCTTTGAATAATTATAGATTACAGTGTTTACAATCATAGAAACACCAACACAATGAAGAAATCCAGAGGGACTAAGGAAAGAAAATTAAAGATGTCATAAAACGAAAAGACCAAACAATCGCTTGACAAATTAAGAATTAAGATTCACCTGATAAAATCTGCAACCTGCTCACTCTCCCAAACCAAACTCCATAGAGAAAATCAGTGTTTTCATCTCACAGAGACACAGGAGCTGCTGGTCCACTGCTGCCTCGTCTGGTCAATTTGTGTCACTGAGGTAAATACAAATCAAGAATTTCAAACAGTGAAATCACAAAATGTACACATTTTAAATCACTGAAAGAGGCAGCGGTGGATCAACAACTCCTGTGTGCTGTGATGTAAAATCAATGATTTTCTCTATGGGCTTTGGTGTGGGGGGAACAATTGTTGGTTTCCTGGCAGAAAATCCAGTCTGACCACGAGGAAAAGTGGCAAACGTATTGTTGAGATATCATAGATTAAGATGAGCCTTTTGCAGAGTATGGGAAATATGTTTTTGGCATTTTGGCAGTGTGTTCGAGTGACTCATCCCTTGAACTGGGTCGTGATCGCTGCTGTCAAAGTGAGAGGAAAATGTGTTTTCCCTGTGGAGATATAA
Organism: Brachirus orientalis; assembly: GCA_016785285.1. Lineage (NCBI taxonomy): Eukaryota > Metazoa > Chordata > Actinopteri > Pleuronectiformes > Soleidae > Brachirus > Brachirus orientalis. Next base: position 10,432,188 of record JAFBJR010000258.1, on the reverse strand, counting down.
ATGGAGGAAAAAAATTCAGCAAAGAGGCCAAGGGTGCAAGAACTAAAGGCAAATCACAAATTCACCAACACAAAGATTCCTGCTTCAAACGTCTTTTACTCAGTGACAGCTTCTTTAAAGCTGTAGTGCATGTAGAATAGAATAGAATAGAATAGAATAGAATAATTCTTACCCTCACCCTAAAACCCTTAATGCATCAAATTCCTGCTCATTTTAAATGTGTGCGTTTGTTCTGTTGGTTCCTGACTTCCTGGCAGTTTATTCTCCCGAAATGAAATCAATTGATGACAATTTCTTTCTTTATCAATCACATTGTCTTAAAGGCAAAAATCACAAGTCAGTCAAAGGTGATGTCATTAATTAATAACATTTTATGTCTTATTTCTCTGTCCACCCCGCCTCCTGCTGTTTTTATACACATATCTCTTTTATGACATTTATCTGCTTTTTTCCCCAGCTTTTTTTCCACACTTCCTTCTTCTCCAAAGTCTGCACCAACTCCATCATTCGTTGTTGTTGTCTGAGTGCAGCTTCCCTGCGGCTGTTGGTTTCGTGCACTGACTCATAGATGTGACACCTCTTCACGCTGCATTGACCTCAAAGACCAGTGTGGGAGTTTTTAAGCAGAGTTAAGTTCTTTCGCAGCAGTGCTCCTTAATGGAGCGAACGTCCATCCAGCGCTGTTCATAAAGTCCTGCTCTTCTCCTTCAGGTGGAAGACGAGAGTGAAATAATGTTCCTGTGCGGATTCCTGCTTTTATTAACCCCGCTGTTAATCGTTTACCTGATGCTCCTGCCTCTTTACTTGATCACACAAAGATCCTCGTGAGCAGCACTGACAGTATAATTCACCCACGGATTAAACAGGTCAGCAGAGACCAGAGACTGACCTCCATGAACCCACTGTAATAAAATGGAAGTCGGGTCAAGTGGGAAATCTCCCTTAAATCTCTGCTTGTCATGATTTCACCCCCACTTTCTTCCCGTGACGCCTCAATATTGTGTGTTAAAGCTGCGGTACGTAACTAACGTCATTGTTATTCTGCCTCTCTTTGTTCTTCACGAACAGCAACGATGTAACATTATCAAGGAAAACTATCAGACCTGACTGAGGGAGCGTTTGTGTGTGTACACTGCAGTGCAGGGGCGGGCGGGGACGAGAATCATTTATTCCCATCAACTGCTGAACAGTCACAACAGTCGTTCTCCCCCGTCTTTGTCTGTCTTAACACAAAACAAATCACTTCCTGTGTGCAGCACGCTGTTAGTGCTTTTAGACAGACACGGTTGTGGTTCTGGTTCTGGTGCTTTCTGGCGAACCAGCCTGCATTCACACCAAACCAAAGTGGGAGGCAGACCACAAATTCTTTTCGTCCAAACTTCCTCTACTTTCTTCACAACCCAGAATATGACACACCCACTGATGATGTCACGGTTCACCAGGAAGAACCAACTATTTTTTTGGTTCCGGCCGAGAACCGATTTTTCACGTTCCAAACCAAATTGTGTTCAGTTTGAACGTGCCGTTCAACATTAGGTTCTAAGAGGGAGTGTGGTGTGGAGCTGATCCACTCATTCGGCAACTGACTGAATGTGTCTGTCATCTGTAAGCATTCGAAAATCTTAGGATTTTACAACGTTCTGAATTATTTATGGACATTACAGTGGCTGGAACATCTCAGATCTTCCCGATCCAGACAGACCAACTGGTGGTGGCTAATCAGCCGGACACAGCGGGTGGCAATCCCAAGGAACGTCAACATGAACAAGAAGGAACACGAGAGAGGAGCTGGAGAAGAAGTGGGGAGTAAAGACAGCTATGGTTCCAGTGGTTATAGGGGCACTAGGACTAACTAACCAGGACTAACATCCAAAGTGGCTCAAACAGATTCCAGGAACAACATCTGAGATCTTTGCCCAGAAGAGCACAGCCTTAGAACAGCTTAGATAGTGGGCAGAACCCTCAGGCTCCCAGGAGGACACAAGACCAGCCAAGTGAGGAACGTTTCATAAAAGCATTTATTTTATTTCTACAGAGAAGAAAGAAACGTTAAATCAGACAATCAAAACTTTGAGGCATTTTTGGTGAGTTATTTTTTAAGCTTAGGTTTGTAAAGTAACTAAAATTCCACAGATGTTGAACATTTGTTGAACAGTTTCAAGGTTAAACCTAACTACCTGTGTTTATTAATAACCCTTTGTCTTTGTTTCAAGCGACAGTACATGTCCTCCAGAGACAGAGTGACAGTCTGCTCTTCTGTGATCACATGCCAACACTTGCCAGAGGTCAAAGGGTCATGCTGGACCCTGGAGAGCAGAGACTGGACAGTGTGTGTTCATTAGAACCTTTTCTGGCATAAACACTGACCTTGTCAGGACCAGTAGTCCCCCAAAACCTGGTCCTAATGAGGCAGAACCTCATTCCTGAGTTTAGGTCGCCATAAGATTTATGGGGACCAAAATCTGTTTACATTATGGGGACTTGTCTTCCTCATTGGGACAAAAATCAAGTCCCCATAATGTAAATTGCTACATTTTAAGGTGAAGACATGTGTTAAAGTTAGGTTAAGGTTAAGGTTAGGGCACTAGTTATTATGGTTAAGGTTAGAGTAAGTCTCCAAATGAATGTGAGTCAATGCAATGTCCTCTGAAGTCATGGAAACCAGTGTGTGTGTGTGTGTGATGGCAGATGTGGGTAATGATGTGGATAAATGGATACCGGCGCTTTTCAAACTCACTTTCAGTCGCTCTCGTTCCTGCAGCGAGTCTCCTGACAGAAGGAAGCGACGACAGAACCTGAGAAGGAGCACGAATGAACACGACTACCTTTTCAGGTCCTTCCATTTCGTTCATGTCGTCTGATTCATCTGAGGTTTCGTCAAAAAAGAGGAAAAATCCCACTGAAGGATATGAGTTTCTTCTTAAGTCCTTCCTTTGCTTCCTTTCCTGTTCAACCATCGGCTTATTGTTCTGACGGCAAGAAAATCATCCAGATGGAATTTTGATCTCCATCATGAAAATATAGTTGTGTGTTGGATTCATGCTACAGTGACAAGGACATGGAGATTATAAAGATTATTTTTAAGTAACATTTATGCTGGGTGACCGATTGCTTTTGTAACTAACTGTTGCAGAGTCTGTTTGTGGCTTCTTCTGTCTCATTATTTTTTATTCCAGAAACTGCCGATCCTCTGGCATTTCTACAAACAAACAAATCTCTAGCGTTCACAGAGGATGGTCTGAAAATAAGAGAAAATATCCAGTAAGCGGCTGATTTTTAGGCCACATATTAGTGCCAGTTTTGGCCCAAGCGGTGGTGACAACTGCCGTATGGCATTGCTACCAACTGCGGCATTGACTGAATTATCCGTCCACAACATGTGGATTGAACCATACACTTTTAGAAAGTATATGTGACGAAGAGGATGATGATGAGAGAGCAGATTATCTTATTGGGAATAAATCTGCCTCCTGTGAAAAGTCTGTAGCTGACTTTGCTCAACCTTTTTTACGCCACCGTATTTTAACTTAGGTGATAATGGTGATATTTTCTCAGGTGATACTGGGTACTGGGTATAAAAAGTGAGGTGGGCGCTTCTGAAAGTCAACAGAAATCAAAATGATGTACAAAAATAAACAGAAAATGAATGAAAAAAGGAGTATTATCAGCTGCATTTTCCATCCTTGTCCTGTGATTGGTCTCTTCTGGAGGCAGGAGGTTTGTTAACCCCGTCTTCTGGCTCCAGATGACATTTTTCCTGAGGTGATTTGTAGACGGCAGAATGACAATATCCGCAGCACGGCATTGAACACTGATTTTAATTGGGTGTTGTCTTGTTGCATGCCTATTGCATTTTTATATCTGTTGCTAGTGCCATTAATTCCCTTAAACATATACATTGCATACATTAAAGAAATGTGGATTAGTTTGTCCACCTGCACCTTATGACTTATCGTAATTCTTACTTATATATTATTTATGAGGAAATTGGTTTCACTGCTGTGAATCCATTTTACTCACACTCCTCACATTGGCTTTTCTATGCGTCAACATACACAGCAAAGCTTTGAAATGCGCTGAATTGGAGCTGTCACCATTTCACCTCATGAATCAACTGAACAGCTGTAGATACGGATGCGTCACAAGCTGCTTTAAATAGATGAGTAACTGCTGACACTTTTCAGCCCAATTAGTAAATGTGCAAAGACAGTGTTAAAATGATGCATATGTGACTCTCTCTCTTGGCTCCACCGAGTGGAAATTTACCAAGAAGCGACTGAACAGGCATACGCTCACGGACCCCATAAGACCTCAAAGAATACCCTGTTCTGATTCTCTAAAAGGGGATGACTCAAGGACACAATTCTGATTGGCCTAGTCTACATCACACCATAGTGATGTAACACAAATTGACACTCAGTCAAAGGGCGTAATCCTTCAAAACTTTATAAAACAAACTTTTTTTCCATTGTCTGGGGTCCATTTGCCCTGGCCGGTATGCCAAGAGAGGGAGACATGATCCACTAAGGTGACTTGTCTTTGCACCACATAGCTCTGTAAGTTTTGTCTACTTCTGACCATTAAATTGCTTGACTTGATTTACCAAGAAGCGACTGAACAGGCATACGCTCACGGACCCCATAAGACCTCAAAGAATACCCTGTTCTGATTCTCTAAAAGGGGATGACTCAAGGACACAATTCTGATTGGCCTAGTCTACATCACACCATAGTGATGTAACACAAATTGACACTCAGTCAAAGGGCGTAATCCTTCAAAACTTTATAAAACAAACTTTTTTTCCATTGTCCATTTGCCCTGGCCGGTATGCCAAGAGAGGGAGACACGATCCACTAAGGTGATTTGTCTTCGGACCACATAGCTCTGTAAGTTTTGTCTACTTCTGACCATTAAATTGCTTGACTTGATTCACTTTAAGCTCTTGTCCTTGGAATCATTTCACTAATCATTGGCACCTGATTGTGTTTTCCTGGATACGCTCATCGGGTCGTTGGAGCCCGGCGTCCGAGGGGGACGCGAATCTCCAACAACGGACAGGTTTTGACATATTTTAATTATTGTGATGAGTGCAGGTGATCACACAAGTATGTTGTTGGTTTTTACTCGCATTTCATTTAAACCACAAAACTGCTCATATACGCTATTTATTGTTTGGCTTGTTTAACTGTTGATATTTTATTCTAATATTTTCCTCTTTCTGATTTAGCTGTCAATATCTCCTCTAATGTCTTTGTTTGTATTTTGTTTTCCTCATATGTTTATTTTGCATCTTATATCTCTTGCATTAAACAGCTGTAAAGTGCCTGAAAACCGTGGTGAATAAGCAAAATGAAGGAGCCAATGGGAGCATCTAATCTCTCCCTGAACCTTCCTGTGATTGGTCAAAGGTAAAAAGCGCCCAGCAGTGATCAGATCATATGATTTACATTAAATTTATGATCATTGGCAGTGAAGAAACCCTTCATATTGTAACTTTTAAGGCTCATGTCATCACCAAAAAGACTTCCGCTTTATTCCTGAAGTTGTTCACAACCTTTCGATGAAATTTGTTGGCGCTGCCACTATCAGCTGAAACATTTGACCGCTTGCATGCGAGACAAACACACTCCAACAAGGCGTTCCGGATACATTCATCACAGTAACTGTTTGAGCAGCATCTCTGATGCGGTTATTGCAGACTGGACAGAGGAGTTTGTCAGGAACTGGGTCTGAATCTTCCTCAGATGATGACTGCTTGTCTGATGCAAAGGGAAGGGAGCTCCTCCTTTCTGTGTGCATACACTTCCACATTTATGGCAGGTATCATATAGTCTTCAGTGCTGCTTAACAAGGCCCCTTTGGTGTTTGGGTCAGTTTTCACCATAAAGGTCAGAGGAATACCTTTAATGGTCTTTACCGGCTTAGGACTCATTACAGTCTTATCCCGGTCCACTAACATGGGGCATTGTTTAATGAAATGGCCAGTCTTCAAACAGCAGAAGCATATATAATTACTGGGTGGAGGGCCAACTGCCTTCTTGGAGTAATGAGTGTCATACTGAAGGCCGGACTGATAAATAATCGCTTTAATTTTCTCGTCCTGCATTTGCATTGACACGGTTAGCGGTCTTGGCAAGTTTGTCAGGTAACAAAGAGGGAGAGGAAACACTGAGTTTAAAAAAGAAGTAAAAGATTCCAGCACCGCTGTGTCAGAATGAACTCTCTGGGAACAGACATCAACGGACTTCCTGCCAGGAACAATTGGAATGCTGCGCACAATAACAGATGAGTATTTTGAAATGTTTGTCCTTCATGGTGTCACTCTGATCATGTGACACGCTCTCAAACGGACAAATTACTTTTAAACATACGTGTGAACAAATGAAATTCCATTATGCATTGGTCTCATATTGAAATACTTTTGTTGGCAATATTTATACTTTACTGTGTATTTCTCCTTTAAGAAGCAGCGGCAGGTGTAGAGAGACAGAGGGAAAAACAGGGAGAGGCTGTGATAGTCAACTGACTTAATGAGTTAATGAACACGGAGTGAAAGATGGCGGTTTGAGTATTTTTCATGCCTCGTGTTTTAGCTGCTGGATTTTGTTCTTGTTTACTCCGAACAACGTTTGGGTGAGTGAACTGTATGCACATGTTCAAGCTAAAATAAGATTTGAAGTCACTTAAAATAAGATTTTTAAGATTGGTAAGTTATGAAACTGAGTAAGAGTACAAGACAGGCGTGAATAGACGCTGCTAACCGGTGCTAACTGGCGTTAGCCGGTCCGCCATCTTGTACAGTTAATAACAAAACACCACTTTGACAAACCACATTAGAGTTTCGTTTTTAACGCTATGAATCAGCGAATGTCGGACTGTTAATTATTTGTCTGTGATGAAGATGAGAACATTTATAAAACCAGCGCGTTAAAGTGTCCCACTACCACATTTATGGTGCTAGCCGGCGTTAGCCGGTCCGCCATCTTGAATTGCCGTGCTATGAGCCGGTTATGACCTGTCCGCCTTATTGGACATTCCAGCCCACCACACTACCTATAGCAGCAAGGACATCAATGGGATAGCAGTTAATGGAGAGTGTAAACTAGAATCAATAATATTTCCCTTTTAGCTCTTAAACATAATCATAGCTTAAACGTGGGTTCTCCAACCTTTTCTCTTCTGAAAACTACTGTGACAAAATGAAAATGGCCCAGACCAACTCATGTTTCTTAACAGCATATTCTCATAGCTTGTTTCAGCTTAAACTGAGTGAACTTGTTTTGCCGGAACATTTAAAAAATCTTTTGCAATGAACACAACAATAATTGTATTTAATTCAAAACAAAACAATGCATTTACCAATACCCTTTTTTGTTAAGTTTTTTTCACAAAAGACTGATTACTGACAGCTGCACATTTTGAGTAGTGACTCGTGAGATGCATTAACCTGCGTATTTCTATTCAGGTACACTGTTTTGAATTTCTATATTAATTTTGGCAAAATTGGTGATATACAGAGAGGCTTGTTACTGTGCATTCATTGTGTTTGCTTTTTAACATATACTGAATAAAAGAGAACAAAAGAGAACTAAATGCAACACTAATAAAACCACATCTTAGAGTACAAACCAGGAACTAAAAATTTATTAAGAACTTCAAATTTTTTCTTAAACTAAATCAGAGGTAAATAAAAGAGTGATTAAAAAACAATTGAAGAAAATATTCACTTTTCTAAATTTATTTTGAAAGTGTGGGAATTTAGAATGCACTGAATCCCTATGTATCGATGTATCACAGCTATTGTCTACATTCAGTGTTCAGTAAATAATATTTAGCCAGTGGTTTATATTCAAACTCTTGGTCTGTTGTTGCTCCATTTAGTTATTAATGACTGTGCCTCAGAACTTATAGTTGCTGGCCCTATATAGAGTATATGTAAACATCTGTTATGTGCTACACGTAACCATGACAACAAAGGTTGGGTCAGTATGAATTGTGTAGGGATGTCATTTGTTTGTTTCTGATATTAAGATCACGATTCAATTCTGTGAATTTTGGTTTTTTGTTAGTCGTTTTTTTTGCCGCGATAACTGAATTTTTACTTTTTATTTTAAAAATGGGATAGATGGTGTCATGAGTAATATGATCTCCATTATTTATTTGCAGTGTGCCACACTAGAGCCTTATTAACATAACTAATTTACACTAGAAATTTTTAATGGCCACAAGGGAATTAAAAGTAAAAGAAGTTATAGAGAATCACTGACATCTATTGACTGTTGACTCTAACTGCAGTCAGTTTGTGCTTCAAATAACAGGAGATGCTGGATTCTGATAAAATGATGTGTCCAAACGTGTCCAACTGCAGCTAAACTTAAACCACACAAAGTTAACAATTTATTTCTCCTCCGATTTGTTGTTTAGGCACATTTCTGTTCATGTTATCAATGTTTCTGTGGCTCAATATTCTTGCACATAAATGGATAGCAAGGTGATATTTGTTCTCGATATTGGCAATTGATTTTTAGAAAAAAAAAACAACACAAAAGCCCAACTTAAGCTAGTTCAAAAAAATAAATGTTGCCATTCCCTTTAGAATTGAAAATGTCAAAATATAACATGTTCAAAGGTGTCCCGATGTCCACATTGGCACAAACCATCTGGGTGTTTTCCTTTAGTTTTCAGCCAGCTCAGCCCCCATCTTGGTCTAATTATGTCATCCATGTCCCTTCTCTTTAACATTCATTTAAAGCCACTTTTTTTTTCTAATAGCAGGCTGTAGAGAGTGATAATACTTTTAATTAAATGAGTGAAGTTGTGGGTCAGACACTTGACGTTAAACCGATTAATGTACATAACACGGCTTATGAACAGCTTTCTTGTCAACCATACAAATATCGATGATAAAACCTCATACCCGCACTTGACCTAGAAATGCCAGAAGTGAACCTCCTGAGATCTGGCTGTCGGCATGTCTCACCATCCATTTCCATCTGCCTGAACTCATTTTCAGTCTTGTTACGTATATTAATCACTATGTAAACCCAACAACCAAAGCCTATTTGTGGGATTAACCATCCATTAGCAATAAAACGTGAATTATTTGTTTGTTTTGTCTTTGCACTGAAATAATCATGAAATAATTCCTCCCGGAGAGAAAATTATGTGCTGTACTGATAAAACAAGTGGTGTTTTTATGGTTGCATTAAATAAAAGCTGCTTAGAAGATGGCGAGAAGAATAAAAATGTAATTTAATGGTCATACACTATTTCATATCATGACAAATAAAGTTTTTGTAACTAACCTGCCATTCAGTCACCCATCCAAACCATTATGAGCGAGTTAACAGCCAGTCAGTCATTGACTCACTCAACCAATCACATGACAACTGAACAGTTAGCCCTTTTATTTTTGGATTGGACTCCAGGGCAGAGGTGGGCTGTTATTTTCCCCAAGGGGCCACATGAGAAACGTAAAATATTGTTGAGGGAAGGACCAATGGGCTGAACTAAATTCTGCTCAATATTCATGTTATCTCTCTATAAACAGTGAGGGAGCTCATGTTGATACTGTTTGTAGTGTTGTCGTTTGATATAAGCTGCACACGTTTGTGGAGAGGAGATGCAGACAAATCAGCTGATACGTGTGCGAGAGAGAGAGAGAGCTGCGCAGCAGGAAGATGAATGAACAAACGATTATGGGAAACTCTGGACATCTTAGGTGCACGTCGCACTCTAGAGCCCTGTTATTTAAGTTTATTTTCTAATTTCTAATTAACCTTACATGGGCCGGTCAGGGAGGGTGAAATGGCCGCATGCGGCCCAGGGGCCGTATCGTGCCCAGGTCTGGTCCAGGGTGTGAAAAATATTCCCCAATCTCATTTATTTATCTCTTTTACATATTTAAGTGACACCACAACAGTCAGATGAGTATTGGTACCTTATGAATGTAACCCTGTGTGCATGACAATATTAATTCCCTGTGAGACAAAAGTGCAGGGAAACGTGTCCCCGGAATTAAGTTTTCATGAACGCTTGTACATTTTTCATGAAGCAAATTTCATTAAAATAGCTCATTTTGGTAAATTAATTATTTATCTCTCACTGGAGGTGCAAGAGCACATGTGTTGGCAAGGTAAAGTTTGAAATCAAAGAAGGGTAAATTAAATGCAGACATGAAAGCGTGTGTGTATTGAAAGTGCATCGCATGCATAGGAAGTACGTAAGGTCTATGGTTTATCAGTAGTAGAACAATTTTATGTATAATCTTATGGCAACATTTATTGTAAGTGTCAACCCATTGGTTTGTCAACTGCTGTGGAGTTTTACAGTTTCTCTAGTTTCTCCATGTCCAATTGTCTTGCTTTATCATCTGTTGCTGTGTTCACATGTGTACCCTATTCTTAAATTCCAAATTAATACAGGTCAGATTTGATGTTGTCAATGATAACTGCAAATGTCTTGCATGTGAATTTACAAACACGACTTGCCTCTATAACAGCGCGCATTTACATGCTTGGGCTGTCATTTTCCCCAAAGAATCTTATCCTAACAAATTCATAATGACGCCACACGTCTGATCGAGGACCACATGCTGAATTGACACTAGTCTGTTTTGAAAATTTGAATTGATTTTGTCCATAAAAGCTCTCAGAAAAAATCGTATTAACAGAAAGACGACCTCAAACTAGCAACTGAGACCTTAAAGTCCTTGGGAAACATATTTTTTGATGTTGTAAATCAAGTGACAATTCTGAGACATTTTCTTGTAGGGTTAGAGATGACGTAAAACAATAGTAGAGTTGCCTCCTGGTGCCCATTAAAGAGAATACATATTTCAGCCACTTTGGCCTCAACTTCACTTTTATTCGCAATCTATGGTTTACTGCCATTTTTAAGAGACATACATGTGTGTTGTTTTTTTTTTTTTTTGTCATTTGTGTTTTCCCCTGCCGTCTAACTTAATATGACAAATGTGTTTCCTTCCTCTGCAGCAGGAACATTCATTATATCACAAAAACTTTCATTTTGAAAATGACTCATAGATCAAAAGTCTGACCAGGGGTTTGAATTCAAGGCGGATCACAGACACCGTTATCAGAACTCACCGCAAAGCTCCAGTGACGTGCCATGTCAGATTAAGCTTTGATGGCCAAAACCAATTCCAAATTTAATATTTTTATTTTCCGTTTTTAGAAAGTATTCCATAAACATAAGCATTGTTTCAAGAAATGTCTTGTCACAAAAAAACCTTTCAATACGACTCTGTATGATATAGTACATGCACTAGGTCTGTATGTGGCGCTGTAACCCTAACCCACTGCAACAGAAATGCACCAAAAACAGTAGTAGAACATGTGGATAAAGCTTGCACACTGTGTACAAATTCCAAACACAAGAAGTAGTAGTTCCGTGTTGGTTGTACAGAAGAAAATGCAAAGTTAGCCTCTTGAGATATTTAAACTGTTTTTTACAAAACTAGCATTTTAAGTCTCCTAAAACGCTGTTTCTACGTGAATAAAAAGTCAAACTTTTGTGGATTCTCCTAAACACGGTTAGGACCCATATACTGATGTCTTGTAAAATGTACAAACTCAATCATATTTACAGCAGGTGCAATTTGGAGACATATCAACTCTTTATTTTCTTAAAAAATTACATTATTCTACAGCAATATCATCAAAGACACTGTTGCAGTATTTAGAGAGAATATTGACATACATTCATGAAGTCAAACACCTGCCACTTTCTCCTGTTCCCTTCTAAACGGTTGAATTGGTATTTGTGTTAGATCCTGTTAGCGATGGAGAGGTATATGTGTGCAACCGGTAAGAAAAAGCTGCTGCAGCAACACAGGAACTTGCACAGGGAGAAAAAAAGAACAAGCTGGAATCTGTCAAACAACATTGATTCCTGTGCTTCTGACAGTTAATTGGACTCCCTCACCCCTGACACCAATCTGTGACCCAATCTACCAATGACTCACCCTGGAACTAAGGATTACTGCAGGCCTAAATATATATATATTTGTTTGAAATGACGATTGGCAAAGATGGAGTGAGCTCAGGAGAAATCAGTCTTGGTCCTTCAGTCTGTCGCCTCCTGATCAGGTGTCAAGCCAGGGTATGGATTCTCTCTCTCCACTGCCAACACAAGCAATTAGACATGTCTTTTAATTAAATGTGTGTACGGTAGTAGTAGATGCATCGATCATGAAGGTTTTCACAGACTGATGGAAAATAAGTAGAATGTTGGTCTGGGCAGCCCCCCTGTCAAACAACATTCAAATCGGTTTCCTTTAATTTGCCTCCTGGTTTATCCTAACAGTACGATTACCCAATGCTTCCTTCGACAATGTGGATCTGATGGCGGTTTGGGAATAGGGCTGCAACTAATGATTATTTTCATAATCGATCTGTCAGTTGTTTCCGTCAATAATTAATGAGTTGTTTGGTTCATTAAATGTCAGACAATGTTGAAAAATGTTCCCCAAATAATGAAATAATGAAAAAATGTCATGTTTTGCCCTCAAACCAAAAGTATTCACTTTCAAAAAACATTTAATAAGCTGAAAAATCAGAAAGCTAGTTTTAATTCTAAAAAAACCCCACTTAAATCAATTAATAGATAAGTTGATGATTTAATAATCGATTAATCATGGCAGCCCTATTGGAAATATGCACACAAGGGTAAATATAACATGCACATATTCTTTTTAGGACACTGCATTGACTTCCATTTATTTGGACAGCCTAACCAAATCTTTAACCCTAATTAATTAGAACCAGTTAAAGGGACAGTTCAGGATTTTTGAAGTGTTCTTGTTTAAGGCACTGGCACATCATCAACACTGACTTTGCTGATCATGCCTCACATTTTTCTGTGAACCAGCCCGTACACTCAGTCTCAGCCAGAAAAAGGACGTCAAATGGTGAAATAAAATGGCAAACATTAACCTTAACATTTGCTCAAGTAAGCCTTTAATTAAGTGGCTAAATAGTTTAGATAGATACAAGTCAATTTTATTTATATAGCCCAACATGGCAAGCACAGTTTGCCTCGAAAGGCTTTACAGTCTGTACAGAGTGAGGAAAACACCACAAAAACCCGTGTACAGGAGAAAAATAGGGCAGAAGTTCAGCAGATTACAAACAAAATAACACATTTACCAAGAGAGGAAATAGAAGAAGAAGAAGACCAGGAGCATTAACAAAATTAATAATATTAATTTACACTGAAGATACACTAGCTGGTACATAGAATTGGCATTACAAAGTCAGAGCCTATTTTGAAAGACCTAAACTGCTTAAAGCCTAACCCTGTCTTTAACCATACCCCAAACTCACATTGTACCTCAAAACAATAACTATGACTTAATTGCTTATTCTTACTCAGTCTATCCCTGACTGTAACCGTAAAACCAAGTTTTAAGCCTCAAAAAACCTTTCTGAAATGGTGAGAACCTGTAAAAATGTCCTCTCAATCATGGTTTTGAGCCACAAATGTGCACAGTAATAAAGACACACTCACACAGGTTTGTGCACCTATTCTTCATAGGATTACATTGACTTCCAGCCTATGAAAAGCATAATTCCTAATCTCAACCACAACCGGATAATGTCTAACTCTACCCTTAACCTAAACAGAATTCAAATCTTAGTCCTAAACCTAACCAGTGGTCAATTAGGGCCAGGCTCATCGAGGACAACTGGTCCTGTCAAGGTCAGTGTTTCTCTCACTAGTAACACACACTCACACTGTGGGTGATAAAAGCTCGCTTGCACTGTTGCGTCTGTCGCGCAAGGAAAGTATTCGCACCTTTTCCAACAAGGAGCGTACGTTGGAAAGGGGCGGGCCTCCACGTGATCGCACTCTCTCCTTTAACCGTCTTCCCTTGGACTGGTTCGAGTCTACAAAGCCCTCCGGTCCTGCTCAGTCAAAGTCGGCTGACAGAGAAACGCGCACTCGGAGCCTCGGAGGAGCAGCCTGCCCTCCGCCGCGCTCTCGTCTCTCCAAATGAGTTGAGCGCATAAAAGGAAACACTCGAGAGCGGATGGTCCCGTCCCGCGGGCTGGCCCAGACCTCGCGGTTCTGTCCGGAATGATCGTTTCCAACGCGAGCAGTGAAGAATGTCCCGGGGAAGGAGCGGCGACTACGGACGCGTACGGGAAAGTGTCCGGTGGCACTTTCCCTCCTCCTGCGTCCTTGAGCCCGACCGGGCACCTGGTAGTAGCGGTGTGCCTGGGCTTCATAGGCACCGTCGGGTTTCTCAGTAACGTCTTGGTTCTCGCGCTGTTCTGCCGTTACCGGGCGCTGCGCACGCCCATGAACCTCCTGCTGGTCAGCATCTCTGCCAGTGACCTGCTGGTCAGCGTGCTGGGAACCCCGTTCAGCTTCGCGGCCAGTACCCAGGGTCGGTGGCTGATCGGACGTGCTGGATGCGTTTGGTACGGATTTGTTAACGCATTTTTGGGTAAGCAGGTGTGACTTATCCACCTTTTACAAGAGAAAATGATAGATGAACTATGGATCCCCCCCCCTCCACCAACAACACTCAGATAAGATAGTGGTTGTGTGTAATTACTAGAAACTGCCTGCTATTGTTTCCATCATTTTGACTCCTTTGTTGCTCAGTATGAAAACATATCTGAATTTTTTTAATTATTTAACGTCAAGGTTTTTAAGCTGTTTTTCCTCATCTTTGTTTCTGCAGCAGTTTGCCCAGATGACTATAAATTTTGCACGCCTGCAACAAAACACACTCAATCCCTAAAAGGATTAACTCAATTAATTCTGCAGTTAATTTCTAAAACTAAACAAACTAAAGTCCTATTAAGTTGTTGAAGGTGAAGTGCTGATTAATTTCAGCATTTAAAGCTAAGGGATAGAATGTGATGTGTCATAATTAGGTTTAGTCCCAGATGCAACATTTTGGGTAAAAGATCGTAAAAGGTTTATTTTTCTGATACTGTTATGTAATAAATATGCTCCCCTGGGCTTCATGGAGGTTTCAAAATTGATGACGGAGAACGTCAGTTGTACAGGGTTCAGACCTCTGACCTTTCCGTTTCAGGTCAGTCAGTCTATTCACTGTGGGGCACTTTTATCTCTCTGCTCAGAGACCATCACCTCCTAGTCTGTGGTGGGAGAAAGGTTGATTTAGGGTGGTGATCCCACTGTGCTCGACGTTTTCTTTGCACTTGAAGGATTCTGTGATTGATAGCAATTGTAAGTGATTAAGTAGGTTATGGTCAAAACTTTTCCTTATTCACCACATAATAGTCACTGTCATTTTCACTGCACACTGGAGAGGTGTTCTCGCTCTTGAGGATATGGTTTGCCCTGTGGAGTTTATACTTTATTTTTTTGCTGCTCCTAAACCAGTTGTTTTGGCTTGTCAGTCTGTCAATAACTGCTTTACAGAGACTAGACCTGGATTTAAGTGTTGCTGACATCAAATCAGTAGACTTTCAGTGCAGTCAAGTCAAGACATTGATGCTCCTAAATCTCCACTCTGTTGAGACTTAGCTTCGATCTGTACCCTCGCTTCTCATCCCTCCGTATTAAACTGAGGGATTCACACCCAAATCCTTCATAACTCCACCTAGCATTCTCTCTGTAATGTAAAACATTTCTTTCTAATGTGTCTCTCCGTTTCTCAGTGGTGCATGTTCAGGAGCACCTGCAGATGGAGCAAGTCATAGCAGATAGTCGCAGAATTGTACATGACAAGGTCAAAGGCTCGGTGCAGAAAACTGGACCGGTCAATGGCTCTGTGATGAGACCATCGGAGTGAAGAGGTGAACACTCTAGCATCAACGATTAACGTGGGTCATGATTGACTGATGACAGTTTGATGAGAATTGACATAGTGGGGGAAAAGAACATGGGCACATGCAGCACCATTTGACAATAGCTATAAATAACCTTTAGGGTCAAGTTATTTCATGCTGCATTCTGACTGATGTGATGGAAAGTGTAGATGTAGCGGAAGTAATGTTGCTTCAGATGAACTTGTTTCACAAAAGTAAGGTGTGATAGAAATAGAAGTTTAGGAAGTGAATGGAAGAGAGTCTTACCTTTGTGTATGATGGTTTTGTTGTAGGGTTTGATTCTTACAAGAATGCATTTAAATGCTGCCATTTTCAAACAATAAAGTTGCATAATTAACAAAAAATAAAATAAAATAAAGCCTGGTTGCACTTTGAATTTTTAAAGTGCACTCCCTATTCAAATGTCCACTTATTTGTTCCTTTGTTTTTATGCACATGACCAAAGTAAAGCCACTTTCCCAATCTTCAGTGGCAGTAGCTCAAATTATGACATCCACACAAAGTTTTTTCCAGATGTCCAAACAATAATCCTAGTATTTAAAATGCCTTTGGTACTGCCAGTACTGTGACTTCATCAGTTGTTTTGCATCGATCTGTTACCCATGTCCTTACTTTCACTCAAATAAAACAATAGTTTCCCCCCCCCATTTTTTTGCAGCTCCAAAACAGCAGGTGTGTTTTCCCAGCCACTGGCATGCTTACTGTTTGTAGAGCAATGAAGAAGTTATTTCCAGTACACTGTTAGCTAGAATGTGTAATGCTCCCCTTCACGGTTCAAAGTTCTTAATTACAGTTTAAGGTATCACTTTTACTCACCTTTCATCTCCTCAGTCTTATTTGGGGCTACAGTAATTAACTGATTGCTAAAATCAACTGTTTTGATGATCGATTAATCGGTTTGGGTAATAAGTAAAATAAAATGATGTTTCAGCCTTGTAAATGTGAATAGTTTCTGGTTGCTTTGCTCCATAGGACAAAAAAATATTAAAACCGAATAATTTTGGTTCGTGCTCACAATAAGACATTTGAGAACACCAGTGTTTTGAGGTTTGGAAAACAATAATCATTCTTTTCTGACATTTTGTGGACCAAACATGTACTCGATTAATCCACTAAAATAATTGACAGATTAACCGCTTATGAAAAGAATCGTTTTTTTGAGGAAGCTCTAGATGATAGAAGTCTCATCCTCTTCTTATCCTTTATCGCAATCCGTAGCTCCTCAGCGCAGCTCAGAGTTCTCCACCCAGATGCCCTCAGTTTGAAGCTCTCCTTCATTTTTATCCTCATTCTTTAACCTTATTCTTGTTCCCTAATCCCTCTGGATTTTTCTTCTCTCTCAAAGCTCCTCTCATCTCCTTAATCCCAGATGGGGGGGACTCAGTCCTACGGTCCCCTCATTCTACAACACACCTGACATAAGTTATTTTGTTATCGGATCAGCACAGGGTATCAGCTGATGTGCGGAATTCAACTGTCAGAATGAACGTCAGAGTATGGAATTCTGATAGTGTTGAACTGAACCACTTCAATCCACACTTAACAGTATCGAGAATATGCCAATAAAAGAATCAGAAGCAGAAACGCACCCAACAGGTCACACTGTGGTGAAAACAGAGTCGAGACTGATCTCGTTTTTTCTTGTCGGTGCTCAGGTGAAGCCAGCTCTGTGTGATAATGCGCCAACAAGAAATCATCTTCCCTGCTGCGATTACTAAGATAACCTCAGAGCTGAGGCACAGTGCAGTCAGCGGCAGTCAGGAAGCTTGTAATCAAACCATAAATTTACTCTGGCTGGAATAACACCTGTCTCCTTCCTTTTGGTTTTTCCTTTTTTGTGCTTAACTCTGTGTTCGTCTTCCTGCTGTCCTCTCTTTCAAGAGTCAAGTGGCGCAGAAGTTGGGAAACTTGCAAAGTTTTTTTGTTTGTCATTTAATTGAGTAACAAGGAGAAGCACAACAAGAGGCTGCTCAGTTTTCTACTTTGTTGATGCACTCATAAATACATATTTGGATCACCGCTAATATTGAGTAACTTCTTCCTTGGACCATAATCTACATCCATGATTCTCAAAGACTGGGTTGAGACCCACAGATGGGTCGTAAATGAGCAGAATTTCACCAACCTTTTTGTTGTGCACAGGCTTTAAATGACATTCATGAAGATTAAGTTGTAATTAACTCCCCAAACATGTCTTGGAAATGAATTGTTACTGATTCATAATTCTGTTTTACAGATAAGGCTGTAAATGAGTTGCTACACTACACAAATGATGCTCTTGTCACGAGTTACATTATGATTTGGGTCACGATAGTTTCCATTATAAATGTGGGTCGCTTCATAGAACATTTGACAAATACTGATCTACATTCCCAAAGAAAATATGAAAGAAAAATTCCTAAAGCTTTTCTTTACTTTAAGAGTTATGCTGCTCACAAACAGACAGATTGACAGAATTAGCAGATACTGAAAAAATAAAGACCTGCAGGGGCATTTTGTTTTACCAGATCACTTACAGCATTTATCATGTACACAATGGAAAATAAACCAAAGCGGTTTTATTTATAGACACGGTCAAAATACGATCTTTTACCAGGTGAAATCCCACAGCAGAAAATCTGGTTTGCCTAATCCCTTAGCTAATTACATAAATCTGAACGCAAGTCAATTTTTTTTGTTGATGTGTCTTAGTAGAAATCAGGTTACTCTGGGGAAAAAAAGCAGTTTGTAACAAGATTACTTGCATGTAAACTCACCCGCTGTGTGATGGAAGTGGTCTGATTGAGTGCAGTTGATTTATAGTTTTATAGTTTTGCAAACAAAAGGATTCCACCCGAGAGAATTGGACAAAAAGACAGAGAAGGAGATGAGGATCTGTCAGAGAGCGAGAGAGAGGCAGCAGTAATCAAATGCGGAAAGTGGATAATTAACTCCTTTGTTGAATCTGGCCGAAGACACTGGGCCATTTATTTTACCTCAAAGCTTTTCCACATCCCCACGGAGCTGCATGGGTTAAGAAGAGGAATCAATCCTCTGTGGGGAAAAATAACCAGAGGGACTGCTTTGCTTCCAGATTCCCCACCAGGTTCTTTGATCCAAAATCTTAGCATATGTATTTTGTTCTTGATGCTTCGATTGGTTCAGCTTTTAAACAGTGGCGATAACAACAGGGTCGAATGAGGTTTTTCACAACAGCATTTTACGATATTTTGGCTTGACATTAAGCACATGGGTTATCAAACAGGCACATGTTTGATAATAAAAAGTCAGGCATTTACTATGACTATTCATATTTATAATAAATAGATATTTTATCAGTGATGCATCTTGAAGCTGCTCCTCTTAGCTCAACATGCTGTGAACCACTTACTGTTTTAGTTTGAAATTCCATCCCTAACATCCTCGAATTCAGCCATCAAGGAGGTTGTGTCTTTGCCAGTGTTTGTTTTTTTTCTGTCTGTCTGTTAGCAAAATAACGGATTTTGATGAAATGAATGAATATGAATGGATTTTGATTTTCAGGAAAGGTGTGTAATGGGACAAGAAACAGGTGATTTAGATTTTGGTGGTGATCCAGATCGCCGCCTGGATCCAGGTACTTTTTGAAAAACTCTTTATCATTGCTTGGTGGAGGTCTGCGCTCTCCCTAATTCATTAATGTCATGTTTCATTGTGATTTTAAGTGCTTTAGGTATGAGATACTGCTGAGATACTAATAATCTTTTCACTCTGTAACTTTGTTAAAAAAAAAATTAAATATAAAATACTCCATTTTATTAAATATTATGATATAATGTTAATAGCAGGGCTGCAAAAACAAATTAATTACTAGTTTTGTCAGTGACTATTTTGATAATTGCTTAGTCAGTTTGAGTGTTTTTCAGTAATTAAAACAAGTTTTTCAGATTCTTTTCAGACTATTTCCTGGCTTCTTTGCGCCAAAGAAATTGCAGAGTCTAAGTAATTTTGGGTTGTGGATAAAATAGTCCATTTGAGAACATCATCATGTCCAGGTTTGGGAGACACTGATCAATGGTTTTCAACATTTTGTGACATTTTATGGACCAAACAGCTGTTTGACCCTATGCGGTGACGGTTAAGTGGCTCTGGACCAGAAGTCAAGCATGTATTTGCTGATCAGCGCTGATCTTGGCATAGGAAATAAAATACTCAAGTAGCATATGTTAATCAGTTAGCAATTAACATAGACAAGTGTGCTGTGTAGCTGCATGTGCGTGCACTCTAATTAGAGTTTCTGTTTGTTTAGTGTGAACAGATTTTGATGACGATCTGCGTGACCACTTACGACAGGCTGAGTCACAGCACAGAGCTCAGGCTGCATCACAGTTTGACTCTTCATATCGTAAAACTGCATTAATTTGTTGCTTTATCATTGTATCTATCATTGATTTTTTTTTTAAATCACCTCTTAGTTTCGGGAAACTTTGGTGAACAATCAGTTCACAGATATTTACAAAGATAGTGTAATCATAAACAAGGACACAAAAAAAAAAATGACATTAAGTCTAGGTTCAAATTATATCAGTACATAAACAAAACAGGATCCATCAACAGTGTTTAATTAAAAAGAAAACTTCTGGATATAACGTCTTCAAGAACTTCTGCAAACTCATTAGCTGGTAACAAATCCCAGCCTTTCCAGCAAATGTGATGAATATAGTGTTGTTTTGTTTTTAAACCAAAGGGATTTTTATGCAGCAATACTTTGGTTTTGTCTTTCAAACTCATATTTGCCCAAATCAAACCAGTTCTTGAATCACAAAAGTTTTCACAAGCTAAGAATTTTCTTTTAAACTCTTCCAAATAGAGGAATTTTCTCCCTTTTTTTGTTTTTCAGTGGGTTTGTAATAGCAACTGGAGTCTGTTGTCAAGGTCAAGGTTAAATAAGCACAAATGTAGAAATTTGAAAGTCTGAGTTGTTCTGCTCCTCGTGGTAGAGGAAACTAATTAATACTTAAGAATAGAATGTGATCACGGGGCATTAATACCCGTTAAAAGATAATTTTCCAGCCCCACATCAAAATGTTACCTGTACATGTTAGTGCTCTACATGTAACTGATTTTATCATAATCACCTCTGCATTATTTCTTGAGAAATTGCCAAAATAATGTCTAAAAACAAAAAAAAAAGCCTTTTAATTTCTAACTGCTCCAAAATTTGAAAGTCCATTTGGTAGAAATTAGAAGACAAAATAATGATCTCAGTGTACAGTCACCTGATTGTCCTGAGCTCTACAGAGACACCCACAATGGACAAACTAAACATGATGTGTTTTGATGCTTACTGAAGGCTACATGAGTTCTTTCAAAAACTTGGAATGGAAGAGTGAGGTGAAGAATTTTCAGCTACAACATCAAACTTCACCAATTAGTGTTGCTACATTTTACGCACTGTACCTTTTTTTTTATTGGTTTGTCCTCAGGCTGTACCCCATCCCTCCATATTATTTTGTGAAAATCCTTTCCCTTTTTAGCAAACATTATAATAATTAAATAAAACAATGGACATAGATGCAGACATAAACTTTGTTGGACATATTTAAGATTTTGTGAAATCTGAATTTCAAATGGGGTTAATCCTGAATGTTTTTTGTTGTTTTTGTTTTTTTCAATGATAAGTGCTAAAAATTGGATTCCCAGTCTTTTAACTTGACTTGGAATCACATCAGAACCTTAAGTGATCATGTTTACGTTTATTTTACCTTATTACACAACCACTGTTCACTTGTTTTGCTCTCCATCCTCCTCAGGCATCGTCTCTCTGATATCCCTGGCCGTCCTCTCCTACGAGCGCTACAGCACCATGATGACGCCCGTCTTGGCCGACGGCAGGGACTACCGCCCTGCTCTGAGAGGCATTTGCTTCTCCTGGCTCTACTCCGTGGCCTGGACCGTTCCTCCTCTGCTGGGCTGGAGCAAATACGGACCTGAGGGCCCCGGCACTACCTGCTCGGTCGACTGGAAGACCCAGACTCCAAACAACGTCTCCTACATTATCTGCCTGTTCATTTTCTGCCTGGTCCTGCCGTTCTGTGTCATCCTCTACTCCTATGGCAGACTGCTGCTTGCCATCAGACAGGTTAGTGTCTGCAAATGTGAATGTTTTAGATGAGAATTTAAAAACGTCCAGCTGAATACAGTTTTCACCGAAATTGCTCGGAGGTGCAGCAGTCGTGGACAACAGCCACAGCAGAACGATACGTCTCTAATAACACCAGAAAAAGACGCTAGATTTGTGAGGCACTAAGGAGGCAACACAGAAACAGCTGCAAAATGTGTCCCACCAATCAGTGTCCGTCTGCACACAGTCCCGAGTCTCCAAAGTTCCTGGTAACCTTATACGTCCCTAGTCGGGAGTAGGTACGTCTTTTAAAAGGGCCTTTACTCTGTTACTCTGTACTCAGGCGACTCTCAGCGTTAGTTATTGTTCGCTGTTAATGACCTCATTGTTTTTCACGATGAAGAACACACACAATTTAACATATTGAATGGGCATCAATAAATATCACAACTGCAGTATAGCAAAAGTTAAATTTATATGAGCCCATTTACACCCGTCAAAGTAGATTTGAGATGTGACACGTGAAAGATGATATGTTCCACTTTGTTCCAAGAGTACGTTAAAACAAACATCCAGATTTATATGAGCCAGATTGAGTCTGTCAAGGTAGATTTGAGGTGTGACACCAGAAAGATAATGTGTTACTGAGCAAAGTCCCCTAATCTGTGATCGCGACGTTCTTAAATGCCTCCGGCCATTGTAAAAAGCTCAATCTGGAGAGAGGAATATGAGTCCATACGTTTCACACAGTTGGGTTTGAAAGCCATGAGACCATGCCATGCGTCAGCTGATCTCAGCGGTCTCCAATTAGGTTTGAAATCTCAGCACCAAGGCCCGTTACAGCTGCCATCATTAATTTAGTCACCTGTCTGCAGCTTCTTTACGCAGACGCTCACTGCTGCGGATGCTCACAGTGGGATTTTTTTTCCCCAATGTGAGGCCATATCCTGCATGTGAGGAGGATTTGTTGGCAGAATTTAAATAGAATAGAGACACCATGATACAATATTATTATGATACCGTGATATGCTGAGTATTTGCGAAACCGTATATTGCGATATACTCACACAGCAGCTCTTGTGAGAGTGAGAACTTGGCACCATCTAGTGGACTAAAATTTCTTTTATACTAATCGACAATAAGTTTCAGTGGATCCAGAAGTTTACTTACTTAAGGTTTCAGATTTTACCAACTACAACATAAGTAACATTTCCAGGAATTTATTTACTCGGGTAAACGAATTCTTGGTAATCTGTGCTACACCTCAAAGTTGAGTGTTGTTTATGATGGACAGCCAAAAGATGTAAATCCTGGTTCGCTTGATTGTGTTTGTTTCCTAAATCCTGTTTCATGTTAATAAAGAAGAATAAACTTTAAGACAATTACAAGATGTGTGTGTGTGTGGGGGGGGGGAGTGTAAATCAAGCTTTAAAACAGTTTTCACCGAAATTGCTCTGAGGTGCAGCAGTCGTGGACAACAGCCACAGCAGAACGATACGTCTCTAATAACACCAGAAAAAGACGCTAGATTTGTGAGGCACTAAGGTGGCAACACAGAAACAGCTGCAAAATGTGTCCCACCAATCAGTGTCCGTCTGCACACAGCCCCGAGTCTCCAAAGTTCCTGGTAACCTTATACGTCCCTAGTCGGGAGTAGGTACGTCTTTTAAAAGGGCCTTTACTCTGTTACTCTGTACTCAGGCGACTCTCAGCGTTAGTTATTGTTCGCTGTTAATGTGACCTCATTGTTTTTCACGATGAAGAACACACACAATTTAACATATTGAATGGGCATCAATAAATATCACAACTGCAGTATAGCAAAAGTTAAATTTATATCGATATAATGTTTTTATTGCAAAATCGTTCTGTAAGTCGATGTAATACATATAGTCGTTTTAATTGTTTTATTGCAAAGAAAGATATTCATGATGTTCTTATGGTATTCATGGCAATCATTATAAAAGCAGTTCATTTGAAATGACCCCTTTTGCATTTCATAAAGTCATTTGTTACTTAAATTTAATACTTAATGCCTTTTTTGAAAGTTAGTTGTGTTGACGCAAACTTGAACCATGAAAAGGATGCAAGTTTGGGGCTACATTTCAGTTTATGTGCCAGTGTTGCTCAGAAGTGATGTATGTTTTGGTTGCTCAGCTCATAAACGAAGAGCTGTGTTACTTTTTTCATAGTTGAGAATAGTTCGTTTTGTTTATCTAAAGGAAGTACAGTAGAAGTAGGAAAAAAAGCCTCTGCTTGCTTCAGAAGTTTTTTCTCCTGGATTTGTTTTAAGCAGCTGAACTTTGTCTACTTTTTATACAAGATACCTGACCTTTCCTAAGACTTTTTGCAGATTAATTTGTTTTGATCATCGCATTTCTTGATTGCTAAGGAAGATTAACTGAGAAAATGAATAAAATCAGCACTAGATAGATGTAAATGTCTAGTATCTTTTGACAAACATGCTTATCTTCTGGCTGCAGACCAGTAAAAGTAGCGAGCAGTACACAAGTTTATTCCTGCAGGTCAGTGTTAATGACGGGTTCATAGACGGCTGTCTGCAGCGACAGTTCTCAAGGCTACAGACCTTTGCACACAGTTACAGGAGACAAAAACTGTTTAGTTGTGCGTTTGTGTGTGAAGCAGCTTGTTCTTTCAGCGACTGTGGGTGTTTAAATAACCTGAGGAGGCGCCGAGAATCTACACTATTACATATATTATACACAGTGGGCTTTGAAATTTTATTCAAATTCATAAAAGTGCCTGGAATTATGGTACTTTTTAAGACTGCCCTTGTGTAGAAAACTGCTTATATGAACAAATTTGTTCTAAAGTGGTATTTACAAGATGATATAAGAGAAAGTTCCTGTCAGGAAGTGGTTTTAAAATGTCAGTTCAGTGTCTTGACCAAAGCACCGAACCAAACACTGCAGAAGGAGTTGAATGTTTATTTTAATGACTTGTGAGACCTTTTATGAAGTGCTCTGCAGTTCGACATCACTCTTGACTGTGCTGGTCCGGATTCTAACAGTATGATGATGGTTTAGTTATGCACTTCTTACAGAGTTTAAAGAACACATTTTCCAGGTGGCAATAAAGAGGCGGTCTTCAACCTATCACAAGTTGGCATTCAGTTTGAAATACCATGGTAGGAACTGAAACCTCTGTGGAAGAGTATCAGTCACTCCCACAACCATGTCTTCTTGATATATTCTTTAATTAGAATGTAGAATGTTGACAGGGTTGTCATTCATCCTGTTGTAAGTCGATGTGTCATCAAAATAATCTTGAAAACATCATTTGATGGGTGAAATCCTACATTGTGTTGCTTTAACTGCAGTGTTTTTTTGTTGTTTTTTTTGTCTTTACTGCAAATCAAATTAATTTTCCTGACTTTAATTGGCTCAATTATTCAAATTAAACTCCCATGACTACCATAATTTCCCACCTTTGACTTTACTGACTTCATAATTGTCCCACTCTTTTTCTGTTGTGGCTGTCATGAACTTGAGTGAATTTTGTGCACCAAGCGTCTCATCAACCGTTGATAGATTGCTATTTGTCATTTTGTGCAAATATCCACATCATCCTCATCACTTGCTGTTGTCAGCTTATAGCTAATTAACAGTGTCTCTTTGTCTTGTTCACATTAGCTTTTCCTGTGCAGAAGATTGTTTACCTGATGGAGTCTGAAGTCTCTTATTCACATTTTGTCATTCAGGCCATCCACTTTGAAGGAACTGCTAATTAAAGCTGTGTGCATGTATTCATGTCATGTTATGACATTCCTGGAAGCTAGAGTGATTTTGAAGCAGGTACATATTTTGTACAAAATTGCCTGAAAGCCCAGAGGACAGACGGGTAATTACCCTGGTTTTGCATGTATTTGTTTTGCGTTGGCAAATGCTTCATATTTGCCAGAGGCTGTTTGCACTGCAGTCCAGGAATGCACAGAATCCATGGCTGGCTGTGATTCACTTCAGGTTATTATCATCCTAATAATCAAAACTAATAAAATATAAATGTAGCTCACTTAAGTGAGCAACCTTTGCAAGAATAGTAGGTAATCAACTCAGCGAGTGAACTGGCAACTCCTCTTATAGTTTTCACGGCTTCTGTTGAGAAGGGGTTATTCTATAATCGTAACGTGAGTAAATAATGTGTGGTGGAATTTGCAATTAAATACAGATTTATCTTAAGAAAGACAAGGAAATGTGATTAAATCAGGTAAAGAGGAAAATGCAGCCTTTTCTGTCTGTACGCTGTGTGTGTGTGTGTGTGTGTGTGTGTGTGGCTTTGCATGTGTGTACTGTTGTCTCTCAGCAGCACAGGTGTAAATTTACCTGTGAGGAGGATTATCCCTTGCTTAAACAGCATGCATTTTCCTCACTTGCAGGGCTAATGCACACTTTCACACACACACACACATAGACACATATCTGTGCTCACAGAATCCCAGAGTTTTGCAGCCTGTGATTAAATCTTTGCACGTACTGTACTGTATGTTGAAATCCATACATACATGATTAACAGAGGGACAAAGGGAGTTTTATTCCCATGTCTGTGTTTGTATTTGTTTTTGGTATATAAATCTAGTTTAATGTACATTAGTTACTGTATTCACTTGCATGTTTCTTCGGATTTCTGTCTGAACACTGTGATTTGTTCTCTTCATCTCATCTCAGATATATAGGCTAATATCTATTTTTTTTTACAGATTTAGCACATCCATATGCATCCCACCTTCTTACCCTGCTAAACCCAGTCAATAAATCGCTTTGGTGACCATATGAATAACAAACAAACAATCTGACACTGGGAATATTTACCTTCTGTGTCATATTTTCATGGTAATGAAAACACCTAATTTTATCAAAAAAGTGCAATGGAAACTTTTTTCGCAATTAAACGTCATACCGTCACCAGACATGACGTAGAGGGGGTCACATGACCTGTTACCTTCAGGACGAGATGGTTCAGTATTACTACTATTGTTCCAAAACCATGGAAACGCAAAATGCTTCTGGTCATTCTCCTCAAAGTCGAGTCTCGTGGGATGAAATTTTACAAGAATTATGACTCATACGCAAAACGGAAACACCTGCAAGTTGCAATTGTACTTTGTCGAAATTTTAGAAATAACACTTTTATTTTGTAATGGTAACATAACTAATTTTCTGTTTATCATTCTTATCAACATCCAAAGGCGAGAAGCATTACAGTCTTATTTAATTAGATTCCTGCTACATGACTAATTAATTTAATTTATTGCTCCTTGCAGCTTGCACCATATCTGAAATCTCCAGGCTAAATGAATCTGCTAATTGTTGATAAGGACCAACAGTATTTCTCTCCTCCTGTCCTACGTTGTGTAACTTCTCGTGTTTTTGTTGTTGTCGTTGTTGTTGTTGTTGTCGTTCCGCCTCTGTTTCTGTTCACAAAGGCCAAACAATGTAACGATATTTGTGTGCTGTGTCCTTCACCGGAAAAACAGAACACTATTAGACCTGACTGACTGAGGGAGCATTTGTGTGTATACAGCGACAGTGCGGGAGTGAGCTTTTTCTGAACTTTTTATGTTTTTTGATTGTTGTTTTTTTGTTTTTGTTTTTCCCACTCATATTTTAACCTGTTTGAAGCCATCTCACTTTATATAAAACACATCACTTCCTGTGTGCAGCAAGGGCATATCGCCAGGTCACACATCTAAACACTGCTATATTGTGAAACACAAGTCGAGTGGAGCCGATAGCACTGATTTAAATCACTTGACAAAAGTTTGACTTTTGTTTATATTTAAAAGTTACGCACTACAGCAGGGGTGTCAAACATATGGCCCGTGGGCCAGAACCGGCCTGCCAGAGGGTCCATTCTGGTCCGCAGGGCGAAATTGTGAATCTAATCTAATCAATTTTTCAGTTCCAGATACCTGTGACTAAATGCGTTGTGCCTTTATAGATCCAGAGATTTGTAAAGCACATGTGTAAATGGTAAATATAGGCATAATATTGTTGAAATTGCACATTTTTTCCTCACAAAATGTCAGGTTCATATAATGTCTTGTAAAAAGATACTTCATTAAAGGACAAATTTGGAGTTCCTGTTGTTTATAGTTTATTATGTTATTATTTTACTGGTCCGGACCACTTTAGATCAGACTGTGCTGTTCGCGGCCCCTGAAGTAAAAAAGAGTTTGTTTATTTTTTACAGTGTCATGTAAATCATGGCTGTCTGTCTGTCTGTAACGTCTCTCTGGCTCAGGTGCGTAGTTCAGTGGTGGCACGTCACAGAGAGCAGCGGGTGCTGGTGATGGTCGTCACCATGGTGGTGTGTTACCTGCTCTGCTGGCTCCCGTATGGCATCGCAGCTCTGCTCTCAACCTTCGGCTCCAGTCACCTTTTGACCCCAGAGGCGAGCATCACACCGTCGCTGCTGGCTAAGTTCTCCACCACCATCAACCCGTTTATCTACATATTTATGAACAAACAGGTGAGATGGTCCCCAAAACGCCTCACGTTTCTTCCTCCGTCACACATTCTCTGCCTTTCTGAGTGTTTAAAATGTCGCCTGCCTGTTTTCCCACTCTAACACATTCTGGATGAGAGCGATGACAAATAGCAAAGCAGCTGCTGTATGTTATAAATAAATGTAATTAAGTCTACATATTCCATATTCCTTATGTCTTTTTATCTAATTACAGGCAAGTGCTCATTATGAGCACAGGCAGCCACCGTCTGTCCTTTTTCATCTTAGATTGGCATGATAATATAATACATATAATATGATATAATATGATGTGATCTTGTATTGTTCTTTGAAGCACTTAGCAGCTATGGGAAATATAGCTATAGTACTTTTTGATTCTCCTTCCTCTCCTCTAACTAAATTATTTTATGTGTTATTGCTATTTTTACTGACAGATTTTCTTAAAAAAAATACTCCCCCTACTTTGTGGTGGAAAATATAGACACTATTTTACAAGTAGGGCTGCAACTACCAATTATTTTCATTGCGTATTATTTAATCAATTAATTGTTTGCTCCATAAAATGTCAGGAAATTTTGGAAAAAAAAAAAAGTGGATCGTTGTTTCCCAAACCTCAAAATGATGGTGTTTTGTTATTTGGAGCAAAGAAACCAAAAAATATTCTCATTAAAGAAGCTAGAAAAAAATGAGAGAACTTCTTTTAACTCTTCTTTTAAAAATTGTTGACGATTAACATAGCATAGATTAATTTTTGCAGCCCTATTTATAAGTAAGCTTGGGACAATTTGAAAATCTCATGTTACAGTTATACTGATTAAAAGTAGTGCAATTCACAATATTATTGCCAAAATATCTTTTTGTGGTGTCTAAATCATGCTGCAGCATGCAGCAAAACAAATTGATTTTATATTATTTTTGTCTCTAAAATTGTTGAGCTAAATGCCTTTTTTTCAATTGCCCCCATTCACAATTATCCAGATAACAGAAATTCACCACACTGAACTAAAAGTGAAACCTCTCTGTCATGACGTGTGAATAAATCATATATGGAGATTGTCCATTTTCAACAATTTTCAAAACACAACTAAGTTTAGTCATCAATAACTGTATTTTTATGGAATCTATTTAATCTGCCAATGTTTTTATTCCTTTTCAGTGTGTTGTCCAGATTTACTTTATTTATTTTAGTATTTACTCCTCAAACCACCACTTGCCCTTATTTTTCTGTACGTAAACAACCGCTTGAGCTCATACTTGCTGTCTCCTTACAATTTTGTTATGCACTGCAATGAATACATTTCCGTTCAATTCCAATATCTGTAATGTAATTACAGCATGGCTCTCTATAATGTGATTTAGTAATGTTCCTTTTTTCTCTTTTTTTGTAGTGTAAAAACTTAATTTGTTTAAGTTTTATGTGTGTTTTTCCTACATTTCCAGGCAGTAGATGATATAAGCAATATGAAATTTAACAGATTTAGAACGTATCGCAGTTGATTTTTGACATTTTTGATTTTGCGTAATTTACACGTGTTTCAATGAGCCAATTCAGTGTGCTCCCTCATTAAGATTTATAATCGCACACCCAGGCCTGTGACTGAAGTTATGTAAACTTCACACTCGGTGGGAGATCGTCTCATTTACACCTTCAGACATCCGGTCTCACACACACATGTACACAGACACACAACTTCATTACTATTAACTTCATTAATAGACATCACTGTCATTTAAGGACACGGCAGATGGAAAACTATTATAACACATGCATTAACATGGGAAAGGAAGGTGTCGATCAAGGATCAAAACCTCCATGTACTTTGTGCGTGTAAACGTAAATAAATAATTAATGTGGACATCAGTAGGTTATTCTTTTAGTACAGGAAGTTCCCGTATGGAAAACTCTGCCATACTTTACGACATCACCTGTGTACATGCTCATATTGTGGCAGATTCACGATTCGACAAGGACACATGAGCCATGTCTTGTTATCTTTGAGATACCAAGATGTTAATTAGTTTCATCCTAGGTGCAATTGTTAATGAGAGAAAAAAGGATAAGAGCCTTTAGCCGTGAGTCGAACCTCTTCATAGTTTGACAAGGACATCACTGTGTGAACCACTTTTTTACTTAATTGGCTCTCAACTTTCAAATGGAGTTATCTGGTAAAGCAACTGCAGTAACTGGACCATTAAAACCAAAGTATAGAGGTAGAATTAAAAGTGCAGTGTGGAAAATGTATTGGTCAAGTTGTACGTTATATGTTGCGCCCTTTCTGTCCAGCTGAACCCAAGTAGCCTAGCCTGGCTAACGCCAGACTAAAATAAAAATAAGAAGCGTAACTAATGGAAATAGATCAAAATGTAAAATGCAAAATGTTTATTTTCAATTTCTGCCAAATGTAAATAATGGACCTAAATTCTACACATATCCTTCAACATGTTTTTTCAGTCTTGTTCAGCAGCAAAGTTTGGATTAAACTTAGACAGCAACACGTGGAGCAGGTGCAAGGAAATACTTAAAAATACTACATTTATATGCAGGTTTTACCCAAATAGCAGAACTTTAGCAGCGGAAAATGGTGCCATTTAGCACTGACTGACCTCAGAGAGGAGGTTAGGAAGAACAGGATGAATAGAAAGAGTGAAAATGAAGCAGCAACAATAAATGCAGGAAGGAAATGAAAATTAAAAGTAAATGTTACACTAGCTGCAAGTGTAATGTTCATCTGGTTCAGAGTCACCATGCTTATGGTACCTGACTTTGTTGTTGCCCGTTGAGGACCTCATTTGAAATAAGTGTTCATATTATTTATGTGTTATCCTCGATGATGATATATATATCTGCCTATTATCTGTTTTTCCCAACCATACTATAAGTTAGAAATACAAACATTTTCTTAGTTTGCATGAACAGAAATGAGGCAGGGGAAGAAGTTACAGGGAACTTGGGGAAACTAAACTCTCCACATTGTTGGTGATGGAAAACACTGAAGGACACAAAGATGAAAGACAGAGAGCGTAATCTTTCTAAAGGTTAATGTAGCTTTGATTTTGATTAGCATGGGATATCAGTAGCAGGTAATGGCGCACAGTCGCTGTGACCTTTCTTTCTTCTCACACATTTACGCCGTCTTTTATCCGTCTCTTTTTATTCTCTTTTTTTATTCCCTCCACTGAACTGTCTGTGTTTGTCACTTCCAAGCTTGTGAGACATTTTAATCTCTTTGACGCACCCGTGCGACTGATGATAAAACTGTCAAATGAGTTTTTCAGGGCCACGGACAGACGCTGTGTGTGTGGAGGCCACACTGTATGGCGCTTTCAGTCTTCAGTTCCTCCCAGCCCGTAACTATGGCAACAGTGTGTTGAGGCGAGTTGAAGACTTCAAGCGCTGCACAGATTCGTGCCCGGGACCTTTTCAACAACCACACCCTTCAACAGGTGTCGGCGCTTTTTCCTCCTGCACAGTTCAGTAGATTTCCAAACTGGTCCTTCTAAATGGAAATGACAGAAGATGCTGTGGCGTGAGTATTAAAGTGAACATCAAGCATTTCAGCAAAATAACATGTTAATAATTGCATGTTTCCATCACTTACCTGCACTGCTCAGAGAAAATGTTGCCTACTGGAATCACTTTAGCAGCACTTTGATAATCTTGTAGCGGGATAATCCACTTGTAGCGGGATTTTTTTTTTTTTTAAGCTCCAAATTGAAAGATTTTCCAACTCTAAAAGTCAGATCAACCTCCCAAACCTTGACATATCATTCCAAGATGGCTGCCACGTAAGTTAATCGTTAAAAACTTTCTGCTACTTTTCCTGAGATTCTGAGATTAAAGTCAGAATTATGAGATTTTTTTTTTTTTTTATCAGACTTTAATCTCAAAATTCTGGTTCTCTCTTTAATTTTTTTTTTTTAATTTAAATAAATGTGGCTCTAATCCTCTTCTCTCTTCAGAAATAGCTGGCTTGCCTTTTAGCATAATAGTTACATAAATTGCAGTAAAATTGAGTTTGTATTATGTTATGCTCTCGTGATTCAAATAGTGCATTGGCTTATGATAGTTTGTCATCTTGACGTTTGGGAACTTTTGTTATTTTCCCCAATGTGTTTCTGATGTCACAAACTCATTGGAAAGCAAAGCAGCAAAAGTAGAAGACTGTTCCAGTGGTTACAAATTTATCTTTATTATTCTATTACATGTTTGAAATTCAGCGGTGACTGAATGATTTTAGATTGTTGCTTCAACGGTGCACGTGATGAGGTCGTACCAGGAAAGGTGCTACATCTGCAAAATGTGCGTGTTCACCCACATATCATGTTTTTAATCAATGCTGATCAGAGCCACGGCCAATAGAAACCTATTGACTTTGCTCTGTAATTTATATTTCTACACTTTATCTACATTTTTATTGGGAGTATTTGTGAAGGGACCTGCCAGATGCTCAGTTTAATTCTTTCATCTTTTAAAAATGCTTTCATATCTCAGGCCTATCTCTACTATAATGAAATAAAGCGGTTTCTGTGATGGTTCCTGCCTCTTTTACATTTAATTAGTTGCTACCAGCTCAACTGGACAGTGAGTAAATTTTCATTTTTTTCTTTAATGGGATGAAGAGGAGATTAATTGGTAGGGAAATTATAAAAATAGAGGAAAGCTTATAAAATAAAGTTTTATTAACCTTTATTTGAAGTGAGTATTTCTTTTAATTCTTATTTTATCCATTCACCACTGTAATGATAACAAAGGTGCAACAAGAGAGGTTTTTCTTGACTTGAACTCGGGACCATGTCGCCCCTGATACCTCTGCTCCTTTTATTATTTATTGTTTGAGCGTCTTGTTGGACTTAAGACATGAAACATTGAGTGGCTGCATGAAATGAAGTGTTTCATGGAGTTACGAGTATGTTTCCTGCTGCCTTTGTTATCTTTTGTGCTGACTTTCCCTTCTTCATCTGAGCCTGGAAGCTTTTATTTCACCCTCAAATTTAGTTTTAGACTGAAAAATGCATTATATATGCTCATATTATTGCACACAAACACAGCGTCACAGTCATATATGTTTGCTGTATAGACAGAGATATGAAGTGGCAGGTGGGGATTTTGTATCTGCTCAGTCTTAAGATCCAATCTGTGTCTGATTTTAGATTTAATCCCTCGTGGTGTCTGTTTTTTCCACCCTCCTTCCCCTCAGACATCCCTTTTGTCCTTCACACTTTCAACCCTGACTTTGCACATCTACCCTTTTCTTGTCTCCTGTGGATTTCAGCTCTGTTTGCCCAAACACAGTAGATTATTACACTGGGAACTGTGACACCAGAGGGGTTGAAAAGTGGCGAGCTAATTTAAAAAAAAAAAAAACTGCTCAATTTCCTCGGGGTAGCAGAAATTAATTGGCTCATACAGTTTATGATAAGCTGCCTAAGTATCTCAAAAAGCAACACATCTTGCTCTCATTTGTCAAATCAAGTCACATTTCTTTCTCCATTTAACAGATAGAGACAAGCTTTGAGGAACACACTCGCTGTGATGATGTGTTAAGTCCTTCCCATGGGGTCGCGCTTCATGAAGGATGCCTTTATTTGATCTGCAGAGCCCTGGGGAAATGTAGTAGACTTAAAGTATACGTGTGGAACTGGAGAGTATACTAAGTACACTACGTTTATCCAGGGCAGCTCGCTGCCTGCTGGACTCCACGTCACTGAGCTGGAACTGAACGTTATCTGTTGTCGGTGAGGTGCGTGTTTGTGATTTTGTGAACTGAAATACAACCATGGAGCAGAACCGAGAGTGTTCACTGCTGCAAGCTCCACCTGAACTTTCAGAAGGTACTACTAACCAAGGGGGGTGACGTTTTTAGAGGTAAACATAATGTACAAAGAACTTCTCCCTAGTCCTGTGGTGAAGTTCCTTTTAAAGTTCCACTGTTGGTAATGCAGTCTCTGCCTATTATTATTATTATATTATATTCCAGCCAGCATGTCCACGTGGGCTTCATACGGGTTCTATTTTGGCTGACAATGTGGCCCGCTTTATATGTGCTAAACATGCTTCTCCGGTGTCCACATCAAGATACAATTATTATTATTATTACTATTATTCTGCTATGACAACCATCACTGTGTTTGTGCAGTTCTACAGGTGCTTCAGGGCATTCCTCAGCTGCTCCGTCTCTGAACGAGGCTCCAGCATTAAGACGTTTTCTCGGGTGACCAGGACACTCCACACCGCTCGCCAGGAGAAGGAAAACCGCATATCGGCTCAGGCTCCGTCCTCGGCCCTTCCCTCACCACACTCCATCCGCAGCTCCTCCCACGGCGCAGATCACACGGCTCCATCAAACCAAGTCTGCACTGCATCCTGCTCTCCTGCTGCTAACAACTCCAAACCTAAACTGATCCTGGTGGCTCACTACAGGGAATAAGAGCTGAAGAATCAACAGAAACGGGAGCTGAATATTTAGAGGAGACGAGGAGCTGAAATGGCGAGCTCAGTGGGAGTCGTAAAATGCAAACATGGGTTTTAATCCCAGAACCAATTTGTTGTTGCATGGCTAGCAAAGAGGAACAGGAAAGAGTCGTATTATCCAATTTAGGTTAGATGTACTGGAGACAGAGCAGAGGGAAAACATGAAGATGAGCATGTTAAGTATGCTGTGCTGTTCAGATTGCAGGCTTCTGCCGTTAGAACGTACTTGTATTATTTAGATTTAAGCAGAGTAGGATACAAACAGTGTAGAATAATGGCTAATGGTTTTGAAGAAAGGGCACAGAGAGACTAAAGAAAGCATTCAGGGAGTGTAGATTTTCAACACCACTCAGTATTCCTATCCTTTACTCTGGGTCACCCCTAAAATCTTCTCATTTCTTTCTTGGGTTAAAGGCTACATTCTCTAAAAGATCTAATCAAAATCCAAAATTTGGGAGATAAAATCCTGAGTTTCCAGTGTGCAAATCCATCAAAACCTCACAAGATTGCAAGAGTTTTGTGTAACTGGTAGTCTCACAAAGCTAATTTAACATTGAAAGCATTTTTCAGAGGCACAGGAGTTCTGAGTGCTTTAGGTAAGTGCCTGTAATTATGTAAGCACCTCATTATGTTGGAGGCTGAGGCAATGTGGCTAATAAAATGCCAATAAAATCAACCTGTTGGCTAGTCACTTGATTTTAATCTCCCCACTTGTGGTAGTTTTACTGTTTTTTTTTTTTTTTCCTGTGTGAATTGTCCATTAACATTACAGATGTCCTGTGGTAAAATTACATTAATCCACCCACCCATGTAAAACTAATCCTGTATGAATAGTGCTAATGGTGTAGAACCAGAAATAATTCAGCCACCGCTTTTCAGATGCTTTATTGTCGGGATTGTCCACTCAGGAGGACATTTTATTGTATTTGCGTCCTCCAATGTCAACTCAAAATGTGTGCCGAAAACATAATCTGATCGACAAAGGTATTAAAATAAATGGAGGCATTAGGTGTTTGAAAAGTTCCTTGCTTGAGAGTACGTGATAAAATCATGTAAAATTCAGAAAAAATTGTACAGAGTATTAATGTTTGTACAGAGTATTAATGGTTCGACAAACGCGTAGAGAAGAGAGATTTTTACCATTTTGTATTTGCAGTGTTTCGTTAAAGGACTCTGCGAGCGTTAGCGTGTTAGCTGTGGATGCGGAAATAACCACGAATATTGCACTTTATTAGACAAAACCTCATGGAGATGAAGATGTGAAATTAGAATTTGCTCTGCTTCAACAAATCCTCATAAATAGGTCAAGTTGTTTTTGTTTTGTTTTTTCAATTGGATTCAAGAGGTGTCTAAATAACGCCCTTTCTGACACCAAGTGTTTTCTGAAGATTTCCTGAGCAGGTTTGTGTTTTCTTTGCCGTGTAAACAGGTCAGTGGGTGTATTTTGTGTGTGCGCAGCTACTGTCAGCAGGATTGTTCTAATTTTCAGTGTTAATTCGGTTGAAAAAAAAGTGGGTCAGCACTTTTTTTTTTCCGCCGACTGTTTTTATGCCTGATGTCGGCTTTCACGTGTTACGTATTAAGGTTCTGTTGAATTCTTTAATGTGATTTAGAGCTGAGAGAGTTTTTGTGCCTTTTATTTTTTTTGTTAATTTCTGTCACTGACGCTCGGCCTATTATGAAAGCCATTTAAGGGATATTTCACCATGTTATGAGGGAGAAGTGTCGAGATTTCACAGTTTTCAGTTGTGTTTCTCCAGCTGTTGTGTCTCTACCTTAAGACCTGAAGTAAACATGTGATGTTTTGTTGTATCTTTTGTGTAACTTTGTTAAATTATATTACAAACAAATCTGTATGTCTCTGAATCCTTTCGATTTACTTCACCCAAACTGGTCATGTCCACACAGAAACAGTCTTTTGTGCTTCAAACGTTTTTTGGCAACTCGGCATTGTTTTAAGAAATTTACACTCAAACAACCCCAACGTGACTCTAAGCGCTGTATGTGGCACTGTAACACTGCCACAGAAACTAAAGAAACTAAAACTGAAACCAGATTTGTTCAACACACATGCTAAGTGTGGCTAATTACTGTTAAACAATTTTAAAAAGTTATCCTTTTTTTTTTGTCATAAGACAAAAGCTTTATGTTCTTTTTTTTTGAAAGTATAAAAAAACTTAACTATATTATTTTTTGTTTAAGTAGTTATTCTTAGAAATGAACGCACATTATGATATCTGTAGTCATTCCACAACTGTCGTAAAACGTTAGAAGTAATGGGAATTACTGTCCCGGAACAGATCTGATAGCTGAAGAGGAAGAAGACGACAAAATGGGGCTACGACATAACTGTTTCCTTAAGGTTAATTATTGGTTGTATACACAGAAATGTAAGGTTACTTTTTGAGATTTTTTCACTGTAGGTTTCCAAAACTAGCATTTAGTAGTCATTCTGCAACAGAAACAGGAAGTAGTCACACTGTAAACATGTGCGGGGAAAAAAAGCGGGTTTACGGTACAGATTGCGTCATGACGCGCGCGAAGATGACAAAGATGGCGGCAGCGAATGCAAGAGCAGGAGAGGTGGTGGGGGTGGCGGCGGCCGCGGCTCCTTTTTCCAACGGTAACGCTGTTAGCACTAACAAAACGCCAGTTCTGTGAACTTTCACGGATTCTCCAAACCCAGTTCTCATTTGTGTGGATCAATCCATGAATTATTGACAGGGGTTTTATTTACAGCGAGAGAAGCTGATTAAAGGTAAAGCCTTTGTCTCGGTGAGAAATAAACAGCCTTTGCCGTGTTTAAATGGCGTGTTACAAGCACCAGCCATGAATAAATAACAAGCAGACGCTACAAACAGAACACATTTGGCTGAACATTTAAAGTTAGCATGATGTATTTTAATCGGTGTCCTCTAGGCGTTGGCTATAAAAGTGATTCTAAAT
This sequence comes from Brachirus orientalis, assembly GCA_016785285.1. NCBI lineage: Eukaryota > Metazoa > Chordata > Actinopteri > Pleuronectiformes > Soleidae > Brachirus > Brachirus orientalis. The sequence continues at coordinate 10,394,369 of JAFBJR010000258.1, read as the reverse complement.
CCATTTTACGGAAGAATAAAGTTTATTGAAACCATTCATGCTGCATAATTCACCTCCCCTCAGTCCATCTTAACTTTTTATGCTTTTAAATTATGCAGCGTTTTTCTTCCCAAACATCATGTTGTGCATGTTAAGCCCATGCACAAATGCTCAGTATTTAGAGGGTAAGTGCACAGTTCAATTTCTCCCCCGAATAATATCCATTGATGATGAGTGGTAGAATGGATTCTGGGTATATTTTACTGATTTTTAAATGTTGCTGTCCATCTGAGAAGCCACAGGAGAGTATCCTGTTCACATTAGGCTTCAGTCAGCCAGGAATGTTTGCCTGAATGCATGTGATTGTCCAATACGTTGTGTCCAGTTGGCAAAGTGTGAATTTAAAATAAATACCTTTGTTCCAGTCTTGGCATCATCCCTGACGGTGCAGCATTTGTTTACATTTAATATTCCTTATTATGAGTGGGGGGTGGCGGTGGAGCAATAACAAAACAAAGGAAATATAGATTTATTTCCAAGCGGATCACTGTGTTGTCTGAATATCCAAGGCTGAAGAATTTGTTTTATTAACCACTAGCGATTAAGATTCATGAGATTTGCTCTTGGTGGTTAGACATAGAAACAACACACTAACAAAATAAATAAATGCATAAATACAAAGAAAAACTTAAAAGGATTTGGGATCAGTAAATATTAAAGCTGATTAGATGAAGTAAAGAAAAGCAGATATTGTACTATACATAGTAGAATACCTACAATATGAATACACATAAAATGAGAACATTTAAGATACGCTAGATGAGACATTACAAACACAATGCTTCTGATGAAAAATATAATATATAACAAACTAAAATGATTTATTTAAATTATTTATTATTCGTTATATTGGTTTAAAATACTATTGCTCTTTGGTGAAACTGTATCTTAGACTTTTTAAAGTCCACAGAAGAGACTTGAAGGTCAAAGACAAAGAACAAAGAGCTGTTTAATGAAGTCTGTTGGCAGCAAATAATAGTCAGACTTGTGCTGTAATGTCACGGCAGTCATTACCAAAGCACAGCAGCCAAAAAACAAAGTCACCACCTGGATTTAACTAAGAAATAGGTAACTATTGGATAATCACTGCATGAGCGATTATCTTTCAGCTGCCAAGAAGTTATTTAACCCCAACTAATGCAATGAGTAGCGTCTCATTTCTTAAACAACCATGTGGAAAGACGCATCCTGTGGTCGTGGAAAAGAAGATCGTTGGCTCGCATCAAGCAGAGAGAACATCTCGGGAGATTGCAGAAACCGCTAAAATTGGGTTAAGAAGTGTCCAACGCATTATTAAAGAACTGGAAGGACAGTGGAGATTGTGATCGGGGAAAAAAAAAATCCTGAATGATCGTGATCAGCGATCACTTAAATGTTTGGTGAAATCAAATTGTAGAAAAACAACATTAGAACTCAGGCCTATGTTTTAGTGAAAGTAAGAGCATTTCCACACACACACACAAGGTGAAGGGAACTCAAGGGACTGGGACTGAACAGCTGTGCAGCCTTAAGAAAACCACTAATGAGTGAGGACAATAGAAACAAAGGCTTTAATTTGTTATGGAGCATGATGGTTGGACTCTGGAGCAATGGAAGAAGGTCATGTGGTCTGATGAGTCCGGATTTACCCTGTTCCAGAGTGATGGAACAGGGTCAGGGTAAGAAGAAAAGATTGGTGTTGACCCACTGCTGCCTCCTTCAGGCGTTTTATTTTGTGACTTTGGTGTTTGAAATCCTTTGTTTGGATTAACCTAAGTGACACAAATTTGCCAAATGACACAGTGGCTCCTGTACGGCTGTCAGCCAAAAACGTAGATTTTCTCTATGGAATTTGGTGCAGAAAAGTAAAATTGCCTTTGCCTCACTTTTATTTTGTTAAAAGAGTCACAGTGGGGTAATTAAAGAGACTATCGTATCAAACTGTGACATTCTGCACTGCTGCTCATACACTGACACCGAGACAACAATAGTGAAAACGAGTTTCACTGCTGACAAGGGCCTTTTTAAAAATATACACTGGGTGATTGTTATAAATAGAGTAGGTGTGAAACTACAGCAGGAACCCCGTGTTGGCAAGAGACTGAAATAAGGTCCAAACTTACTCAGCTGAGTCACATGAGTCGTAACCACGGCGCTTGTATGGATAATGTACAACCACACATACACCCAGGGGCATGTGAGGAGTGTCACATTTTGTTGGGGGAAATTCCAAAGACTAAATTCAATTTTCAAATTTTGTTTTTCCCACAGCAGATATTTCAAAATGTCACAGGATAAAAGCGACAAAATGAATGATGGCTGAATTCCAGTTTCTTATTATGACTCTCAAAATGAGGTCAACTTAAAAATGTATAGAGAGTTTATAGGCAATACTTAAATTTATAACCTATAAGTAGCCTAGCCTGAGAATAAGCCTTTGCTTTTATTGTTCTTAAATTCTGTGTTTTATCGTCCCAAAGACCTGATTTGTTTTACGCATTTGCAAAATTTTGGCTACTTCCTGTCAGGGGCGGGTCAGAATATTGATCCGGCAGGAGAAATATGGATGTTTTAATTAACAAATTAAGGCGCTCTAAAGTAAACAGTCCCTGCCAGTTTTACTCGCCGGATGTTGATACTTGATGTCTCCACACGGCGGCGCTGCTCTAATAAATGAGGGAAAGCTGGTGGAAGTTAAGTGGGCGAAGAAGAGGGAGTTTATGGCGGGATAATGGTGGAGAAAGTTACGTGAAAAGATTCCACATCCATATTCAATACGGAGACTTTATACACTTTCTATATATTGTGAATAAATCGAGAAATCCTGCATTTTTGAATTTTTTTTTCTTCATTTACAAAGATGTTGTGATGTATCGCTACATGATTGCAGTATATCGATAAAAGAGAATCATTGTATTGTGGACTATGAATCGTTATTGTGAGGTACCCTGTGGTTGCCACCTCAACTTCCTGTTATGGAGGTTGTTTCCACTGTTTCAGTTAGGGTTAGAGTGAGGGTTTTAACAGGATAAGTGGGTAAGAATTAGTGGCGTCTAATGGTGAAGCTGCAGAGGACACTCTAGCCAAGTGATCCGTACCATAAAGTGCGGATAGTACGACTACTTCCTGTCGAATCCGTAACTTTAACCCGGGAAACATTCTCCATAACAGGAAACGGCCACACTTTTCTTAACTTTAGGTTAAGGGGAAAGCTAATTTTACGCTTGCAACTAATGAACCTCCTCACATTTATACTGTAAACAAACTCTTTCAAAATTAAACTGTGAATCTTGTGTTCAAAAGCAAATTCCACGGTTGTGGCGTAAGAATTATTTGGACAAATTGTTTAAAAGAAAAATGGAAATCATAGACACACATAATTAGTCATCTGAAGAAATATTTCACATTTTCAACAGCATGGCAAAACAATATTTTTTAAAAAAGATATACTGCATATTTGTCAGAATACTAAACTATAATTTTTGAAGCTTGTTTCCTAGAGCTTATATAATTACATGTGTTCCGTGATGACTTTAACCTCTTTCACTTCAACACAAAGACAGACCTGCTGAACAATGTCTGTGATGAAAAACACCTCCAGTGACACGTGTGATGTGTTCAAGTGTTTTTTCCTCGTCATGACGAGGACCTTGAAGTGTTTGTGAATTTTTTCAGCGTGGCAACAAAACCTTCAAACCACAAAGACGCACACGCTGAGGGTGATTTAAAACAATGCGCTAGTATCTGCCTGCGCTTTACTTAGCTTCACATCACAATCGCGTTGTGTTAAGAAGTAAAAAAAAGTGATCAAATTTTCCCTCGTCTGCTGATCATTCAGAAAACCCACAAGCATTTAAAAACTAATCAAGATAGTTTGTTTTCATCCAGTTTCACAGCGGCTAAGG